>JANAVB010031813.1:818026-1277996 GCA_029216955.1 Iris pallida | reverse complement strand
TATATATATATATAGATTTTGTCATATATATATATATATTATATATATATATATATATAGATATATTATATATTATATATATATATATATATTATATATATATATGTCAAAAACAATCTAGGATTACTTTGTATGTAACTTAGTGAAAACCCATATTTAGAGTACTCTAACAATAGTAATATATTAATACATGTAGTTAATAAAAACACTTAATTCCTACCAATGGTTGTTAATAATACTAATTAATAATAATGAAGAAATTCAGCATACATGAAGTCTGGATGTACTATCATATAGGCATTTAAAGTGACCCATCACATTGGATGGAATGACTCAACCATATAAGTCAAAAGTGTCCCCTCAACTGTTCCTGAACAGAGAAAGGGCATTAAATGGAGAGTAGGAGATTGAGAGGGCTCCTCACTCACTGCGTTGAGCGATAGGAGAGCTCGAAGCGGCTGGCACTGGTTGGATGAACACTGGTGGCGGGGTGCGCGTTTGCAGTTTGCAGCGGGAAGATCGCTCCGTGCGCCGGTCGGAGCCGACGGTTCCCAGGGGCTCACCAAGGTTCCGGCAAGGGCGGCAGAGGGCGAGAGGCTACCATGGTGGTCACCGACCATGGGGCTGCTCCGGCGCTGGAGGTGCCGTGAAGGAGCGGTTTGTGGTCAGTGATGTTGAGGCATTAGCCAGCAACATGAGATTGTATGACCAAGTCTGAGACGCCCGTCTTCTATTAATTATATTTATTATATTTTATTTTAGAACTGGTTACTGGCATTTAATATTTGGGTGCAGGGCCTCGGCCTTCTGTTTGGACCGCTTCACGGCACTCAGAGCTCGTCTCAACATTTAAATTAATATTAATGTTGTTGTAAGGGCATAAGTACAGTTTTTCTTTGTTTTCTGTGGCCCTGTAATTGTTAGTATAGATTTTCTACTTCATTTCTGGGTTTTGTTGATGGTGTAGCTAGGCGTATAATTATAATTGGATATTAATTATTTTTTAAAATTAATAAGAATTTCTTACAATTAATTAAAGTGAATAAATTATAGTAAATTAAAAGTTCATGTTTTTATCATTTAAAAAAAATTTAGCTTTATATATATTATTAAAATACAAAGTTTTGCCAATTAATCTGTAATTGTTATTTCCCCAATTAAATTAGTAATCGGTTATTCCGTAAATTGATAACAAATATAGTTTACGACGTTAGACGGATTTCGATAGATTAATTTAATAACTTAAAATCTGACTAGGGTCTGTTTCTAGAAATTGCAACTAGCACACCTAGATATGATTTTCTATATGGTTCTAAGTCATGGTTCTCAACTGTAGGATTTCGAGGACGTGTTGACTTCCTTTCCGGTACCGGCACATGTTCCAGTCATTAAACAGGCAAGTTACGGTTATATTTTCTTGCATTTTAATTAATAATTGTCATGTTGCATGCTTAAACCACATTGCTACACGAAACTCTCTCCTAGAGTTCAAATATTGAATGATATTGATTGTGGGAATATTGGGGGAGTAGTGTAGCGTCTATGACCAATACCCCTCATATTGCTATTGTTATTGTGCGAGCTTACCCTCTTACACACGGGGATAAGCCGTATCGCATCGCTAGGATGCTATTGTACAACCAAGCCGGTCATAGACGTTACATATTCAAATCACATTGTTTCAAATACTGAATTGCTGAAAATTGCTGGAAATATTGTTCAAAGTATTTCAACTGTTTAAAATTGCATCTTTTATTATTATTTAGAATATCAGATTATGTATCGTACTTGCTCCTTTCTGACTGGATCCCCCCCAATAGATGATATGGATGATGCTGAGCTATTTTCAATAGCTACTATGACCGGTATTATATTATGTGGTGTTCCAGAGTCCCCCTGGAGGACGCAAAACCAGAGGCTGATGAGCCGACCGTTTAGCTAGTTGTTTTTTCTGTTATCTAGTTTTATGTGTTGAGTTGTAGATTTTGGTTTCAGTATTTTTTCAGTACTTTCAGTTTCAGTTTGTACTTTTCAATGGTTGAATAAAAAGTTTTTAAATATTCGTAAATTCGTGTTATGACAAATACGTATAAATATTGTTGTAAATACCTGCATATAGAACAGCTTACCTGCCGCCGTCTCACAACGGTGCAGGCTGGGCATGATCCGGTTCGACCCAATAATTTGGGATCGGATCGTGACATATTTTTAGTGGTGGCCCATGCAGGTCAATCAACAGCTTAAGTGAACATACCTAGAAACAACTAGAACACTAGAATATTGATTTGTCACAACATAGGACCGAATTACCTATATATAAGTAACTTTTTTTGCTTGCTTATAGAACAGTAGGTTACCTTGTTTATGCTTGCCCCTAAACTTGCCAGACTATGAAGACAACCTGATCTATGCCTATCAGTCGGTACTAGCAAGATCTTATTTTCTATGCATTATGCAAGAAAATATGACAAAAGAATCGTAGTAGTAGATTGAGCAGCGGAAGGCTGCTCGAACCAGACCAGGACCAGAAAAGCTAATGATACTTAGAATTATTGATTAGCACTAGATAATACCCTACCGAAGCATAACATATTACCCTTGATTACACTTTTTTGGCCAATATCTTTTCCAAAGTCATGACTCCCCAACGATACAATTTCTGAAAATGGTAATCTTAATGAGAAGGTATGTAAGGAGGTATTTATCAAGGATATATTGGTGATTGAATTGGAAGAATAGAATTTTAGAATACCTAGATATTATATATATATATATATATATATATATATATATATATATATATATATATATATATATATATATATATATATATATATATATATATATAATATATATATATATATATATAATATATATAATATATATAATATATATGGTGAACAGAGAGTCTACTATATTCACCATGTTACAATATAGGGCCGAAATTATTTATTTTAAAATATTTATTTGGCTTGCTTATAGTTTTATAGGTTACCTTGCTTACGTTTGTACCTAAACCTTATCAAGATTATGTCGATTGTATGATGGTATGTTTTAGTGCCTATTTTATTTTCTAGATTTTTGGTATATTTTAGTGTCTCATGGCTTTCGGATAATTTTCTTCCATATCTTTATCAGATTCTAGCATACTTTATGATCCATACTCTTTTGCCGTTTTTGGATTAAGATTAGACTTCTTTTTTTCAATCTCCTGCTTTAGCAAACCTATTTTCAACTTCTCCATTTGTTGATCAAATCTTACTTCTCTATCTTTATTTGGAATCTAGATCCATTCGCTATTTAGAGTTTCAAATTCTTCTATAGCAAACCTAATAAACTCTTATCTACCCAAAGTATTTCTCTAGTGTATCCAACCATTTCTCTTGACCTTATTTCCAATTGACTTTCTCAGAACCAATTTCGAACCGAATTCTTTTGGAACCATAAAGCCCCAAGGTTAATTGTTATCAAAGAATTGGTTCAACTTAGCTGGTTTACATATCTCCCAAGGGAAAATATTTTCCAAAAAATAATTCCAATATGGATTGATATTTCCTAAGTTATTCCAAGTACCGAAAATATTTTATTTGTTGATTTTCTCTACTCAACTAGAAACCTTACTCTCCCTAGGCAACTTCTTGATCAATTCAAGGACTAGAAAGCTTCTAAACTCAATGTTTGAGTATCATGAATCACGAACGGTCAGAGAATTGATTCCATCCTAATATTGAATTTTCTTTAGTCATTGAAAAACTTTTTGAATTGTTGAATTATTCCTTTGAAATTTCCATGGACAAAGTTAAGAAAATATTCAGTGACCTAATATGGCTTCGCATATATACGTTGCAACCATCTATTTGAATTATAGAAACTGTGAGTATACTGCAGCCAGTTGCGCACTGGCGGGACATAGACTCTAAGTTGAAGTGATTCGGGTGTTGATAGGTTTTTGGATATTATTGAGACTACGTCCTAAATGTATCAAATTTGTCTCCTATGTTGTTCAGCTAGGAAATGCATAAAGTTGATTGACTACTCGAAAACCTATTGCTATTCAAGTTATGGAGCCAAAATTTTACTGCAGTCAGATGCACTCTGGCGAGGCATGAATTTGAGGCAAAGTGACTTCGGATATATTTGGGTTTTCGAATATTATTAAGACTATATCCATAATATGGTTGTCTTTTCTGCACCATCAAATTATTCTGACTGTCGTCCGAATTAGAGGATTTGTATTTCTAGCGGCTTTCCATTTTCAGAAATCTCTTACCACAGCCAGAAAGGATAGATTTTTTATAAAATTGTACTTGATTTTTTCTAAAACTTATTAGGACCATATTAACCTCTATTGGCTCACTCTATTTCCTGTTTCAACCTTAGTACGTTGCATATATATATATATTTTTATATTGATTTATTCATTTATTTATTTATTATTATTATTATTATTACTTTTAGTTACATATTTTGGAAGCTGTAGATAGTTGTGGTTACTTTATATATTAAATAGTTGATATACATCTTGTGGATGACTATATGTATATAGTTAATAGCTATATGCGGGGGAAACATAGATTGTTACTTATCTCATTCCTTGTAAGGGATCCTTAGGATTTATATTAGATAGCTAAAGGGTAGAAAAGGTAAAAGAACACCGTGAGTAAGCTAGCCTTGAGGGAGTGGTATACCTAGCTTGTGACTTATTTGGAATAGAATCATTAGTAGTGCTCGCTAGCGCCTAAACCTCATTCAAAAATGATGGTATTTAACAATTTTGAATTTTATGCTTAAAGGAAGAGTTATTGAAGATAAAGGAAGACGTAGGTAGAGTTAGCGAGGAAAGTATAAGATTTGGTAATGTTCTCCCATGGAGGAAGTGAATTTGGATAATATATATAAACATGTGAATGTAATGATCAAGTAAAGAAACACTTGACGAGGATCAACTTTTATGGTTAGATGACTACAATACCTAGAAGGGACGGATATAGACATGGAAGGAATAACACGAGCAAAGGAATGATAGGTTCTAGAGAAGGAATAAGCAGAGAAGATTTGAGATAAGACCATTGGTATGCAACGATGGATAAAAAATTGATTTAGGTGATTTATGATTCTATATATATATATTTAGTTTTAATACCTTGACAGATATCTTAGTTTTATGTAGATACCGAAAGTTCAGCCAGTTAGAGATTGGTTTTGCATGGTATTAGATAAGATAGTTGTCTTGTAAGTTTTTTTCTGCATATCTGATTCTGACCGTTGAAATAGTGAAACGATATTCTTTCTATTCCCTTTGATCATCACTCGGACCTCCGTGGAAAAATCTTACTCGATTACATTCCTATCATAGTTATATTATTCTGATCATCTTTACTATCATACCATCATACAACTTTTTATCCTTCCTGAGTCACAAACCCTTGTACCCTATTCCAATTTGATTTGACATCTTAGCCCCTATCTCAAAAGATTCTATTACTTTCTGCCTTCTCAATAAACTGTTGGCGTTCGTTTCATCATTATCTTTTTTGTTTCCTGAGACCTCATTTGATTTATTTTTCTATTTTATGATCATTCGATTATTTTTTATTCATACCTAGATTAACTCGTGCCTAAAATGATTTCAATCACATCAATATTCTAACTCTATCCCAGATCATATCTAGATAATTTTGATCGTGCCAATATTTTATCATCTTAACCAGTGATCATGACTAGATTTCGATCGCGGCTGATGATATAAAATTCCATGTTGATCAAGGTTAAGTTATTTTGATTGTATTCCGGCCCATATCTTTGAAATTTCAAGGACGAAATTTTCTAAGGAGGGAAGGTTGTAAAACCCGCAATTTTGGTTTATTAGAATTACTGGATTATTGGATTACTAGTTTAGATTAGGATTAATATTATTATTATTACTATTATTACTGCTATTACTATTATTATTATTATTGTTGTTGTTATTATTGTTATTATTATTATTAGTCGGAATAGGAAAATTATTATTTTAAAAATTTATGGACTAGCATCTTTGATTGATTGCCCCGTCCCGATTCCGTGTCTGGGGTTCAACTCTAACCCCGAGCAACCCGAACCCATTCTAATTAAGAAAAAAAAAATTAGCACTCACCCAAAACCCCCTGACCAGCTCTCCCTCTCTCCCATGTTCACTCACTCTCTCCCACGTTCACTCACTCTCTCCCTAAATTTTGTTCCACCACAACACCTCACACTCCCTCTTCCTGTTCAACTCTCCCAAACTTCAAAGAGAATCACACATAGCAGCCCAACCTCACTATCACTCTCTCTCACCTCTCCCAATTATAAACCCCCTCACTCTCTTTTCCTCTCAAAACCCAACACCACCCCCACCATCTCACCGGACCCCCTCCGCCGGCTCCCTTCCCACGTCGCCCAAGCCGCACCCCCAGCCAGCTCCATGCTCTACCGATGCCAGACCGCCGGTGCGCACCCCGTACGACCAACGCCGCTGACCCCCTATGGCCGGATCCGTCGGACCCGTGCTATAGCCGACCCCGCTGGACCCAGCCCTCGTGGCTCCCCGGCATCGCCCCGCTCCGAGTCGGCCTCCGTCGACGTCACCCCCTCTCCTTGCCCCCGGAGCCATCGACCGCGGCCCCTGGTTGTCAGCCCGATCACGTGCTCGGTCGGACCTCCTCCGACCGGAGTTTTCCCGATCGACTTCCCCTTGCGGATTCCACCGTCCAACGCCTGTGCGCATTTCCACGCACTTCCAGCACTTTTGGAACTGTACCAGTACCCTTGGACGCGGTCTACGATCCCGTGCACCTGATCTAGCGCTGTCCGAACGTTATTTCGGCTCTCCCCAAGTTCTTCCCGCGGCTCCCCGCTAACAGAAATTTGGTAATTTCTGTTAATCACAGTAGTTCGTCCCTCCCGTGGAGTCTGTGATGACGAAGTCCCGGGTCCCACTATGGGATTCGGATTTTATCCCGTTGCGTTAGTGGATACGGCTTTTCGAGTTCGACTCGGACTTGATTTTTGGGTTGTGATTCTTGGGTTGGTTTTAGTATATACGTAATTTTTTCCCTCTTTGGTGGTGGGCGTATGCATGTTGCTGTGAGAGCTTATAGGCTATTATTCTTTTCCATTTTGTGGTTGATGCTTGGACTTTCAAAGTCTTGTGGCTTTTTGGTTGGACTTGTGGTGTATATTTTGGATTTGTGGTTGTGTATTGGTTATTGGTTGGTTATTGGAAGGGCTGGAAGTTATACATCTATATTTTTGGATATTCGGTTTGTGTTGGACCAGTACCGCCTCGCGGCTAGGTTGTCCTAGTTACAAAGGAGGTGCTGCCCAAATTTTCAGTAAAATATTTTAAAATAATAGCATTTAATTAAGTTCAGTAATTTGGTAATTTAAAACCTATTTCAAAACCCTGGTCCTTGAAACGGTTTATTAAAATTATTTCATTGGTTTTCATATTGGTTTAAGTGTTGGATTTTGTGAGTTTTTGTATTCCCTTGGGCGACGACCGTATCGGCCGGATGAGCCTCGGTGAAACGCAAATGCTACAGGACTTTCTGTACGTTGAGGCGTTAGCCAGCAACATGAGATTGCATGACCAAGTCTGAGACGCCCATCTTCTATAAATTATATTTAATTATATTTTATTTTAGAACTGGTTACTGGCCTTTAGTATTTTGGGTGCAGGGCCTCGGCCTTCTGTTTAGACCGCTTCACGACACTCAGAGCTCGCCTCAGCATTTAAATTAATATTAATTTGTTGTAAGGGCATAAGCCCAGTTTTTTTTGTTTTCTGTGGCACTGTAATTGTATAGTATAGATTTTCTACTTCATTTATGGGTTTTGTTGATGGGGTAGCTAGGTGCATAATTATAATTGGATATTAATTATTTTGTATAAATTAATAAGGATTTCTTACATTTAATTAAAGTGAATAAATTACTAGTAAATTAACAAGTTCATGTTTTTATCATTTAAAAGAAAATTTAGCTTTATATATATTATTAAAATATAAAGTTTTGCCAATTAATCTGTAATTATCATTTTCTCCAATTAAATTAGTAATCCGTTATTCCATAAATTGATAACAAATATAGTTTACGACGTTAGACGAATTTTGATAGATTAATTTAATAACTTAAAACCTGACTAGGGTCTGTTTCTAGAAATTGCAACTAGCACACCTAGATATGGTTTCCTATATGGTTCTAAGTCAGGGTTCTCAACTGTAGGATTTCGAAAACGTGTTTGACTTCCTCCGCGGTACCGGCACCATGTTCCATTCATTAAACAGAGACAAGTTACGGTTATATTTTCTTGCATTTTAATTAATAATTGTCATGTTGCATGCTTAAACCACATTGCTATACGAAACTCTCTCCTAGAGTTCAAATATTGATTGATATTGATTGTGGGAATATTGGGGGAGTAGTGTAGCGTCTATGACCAATATCCCTCATATTGTATATTGTTATTGTGCGAGCTTACCCCTCTTACACACGGGGATAAGCCGTATCGCATCGCTAGGATGCTATTGTACAACCCAAGCCGGTCATAGACGTTACATATTCAAATCACATTGTTTCAAATACTGAATTGCTGAAAATTGCTAAAAAATATTGTTCAAAGTATTTTAACTGTTTAAAATTGCATCTTTTCATTATTATTTAGAATGTCGGATTATGTACTCGTACTTGTTCCTTTCCTGACTGGATCCCCCCCTCAATAGGTGATATGGATGATGTTGAGCTATTATTCAATAGCTACTATGACCCGGTATTATATCATGTGGTGTTGCCAGAGTCCCCCTTGGAGGACGCAGAACCAGAGGCTGATGAGCTGACCGTTTAGCTAGTTGTTTTTCTCGTTATCTAGTTTTATTGTGTTGGAGTTGTAGATTTTGGTTTCAGTATTTTATTTCAGTACTTTCAGTTTCAATTTGTACTTTTCAATGGTTGAATAAAAAGTTTTTAAATATTCGTAAATTCGTGTTGTGACAAATGCATATAAATGTTGTTGTGAATACCTGCATAGAACAGCTTACTGCCGCCGTCTCACAACGGTGCAGGCTGGCCATGATCCGGTTCGACCCAATAATTTGGGATCGGTTCGTGACAGTCGAGTTCAGAATACATACGTTGGACTCATCTTTCTGGGGATTACGATGTCGATGTAATGCTTCTTCAGCTCTTCATCCGCATCTTTCCAAAGTAAAAGTTCATCGCATTCCCTTAGTATGACACCATTCCTCTTTAGTTCAGCCATTTTGGCGTCTTCTCCGAATTTCGGAGCGGCATTCATCTTTCGCTTTTTATTAGCCTCTCTAACTGTATTCTTTTCCAAGGGAGTAATATCTTCATCGCCTAATATCGCTGATGGTTTCTGAACCTCTTTTCCCTCGATCCTCCTCTTCTTTTGGCTTCTTTTGGAGCAGCAAGTTCAGCAGCTGCTTGAGTCTCCTCATGCTGCAATGCTACAATAATGGCTTGGAGATCAGCGATTTTAGGATCCTTTTCAATGGCTTCAATATTCAACGATTCAACTTTATTTTGAAGCTCCCTTTCTCATTAACGAGCCTTTTGTTTGTTTCTCTGAGCTGCTCGGTTATTTGCACTGAAATAAAACAAACAAAAATGAAATGTATGATGTGAATCCAACACGGAGAATGACCATTCTCCGTGACCTTAACAAGGAGAATGGCCGTTCTCCTTCCATCCAAACACGGAGAATGGTAATACACATGCGTTTTAACACTAGAATGACCATTCTCTGTGATAGTTACACGGAGAATGGCATTCCCCGTCTTAATTTATACGGAGAATGGCATTCTCCGTGTTAAGTTACACGGAGAATGCTATTCTCCATGTTAAGTTATACAGAGAATGGTTATTTTCATGCATTTTGACACTTGGAATTTTATTCTCCATGTAATATAACACAGAGAATAGCATTCTCCGTTTTAAATTACACGGAGAATAACCTTTCCAGTATCAAAATGATAAAGAATAGCAATTATCCGTTTCAAATAACATGGATAATATCATTCTCTGTGTTATTATATACGGAGAATGGCCATTCTCCTGGAAGATTACAAATCAGAAATTTGAAATAGAAAAGATTTTATCTTGTGCATGTAGCTCTTTAACATTGTCGATGAGCTGTGCATTATCAGCAATAAGAACAAAATTCTGCTTTCTCAAATCCTCCAGTTCATGCACAGAGCCCTCCATCACAACGTTGACTGCACGTTGTTGCACTTCTTGTGCCTCGAGCTCTTTCAGCTTTTCTTTGAGTTTCTCGTTCTCAAGGTTGGCTGCACGTAACTGCGCTCCTTGTGCCTCCATCTCTTTTAACTTTTCTTTGAGTTCTTCATTATGTGCAAGAATATCAGAATGATGTCTTCTCAAATCCTCCAATTTTTGTGTTGAGTCGTCCATCACAGCGTCCATTTCATTATGCTGTGGTATCTGTTGTTCATCAAAATTATCCCCACCTGCTTGTTGGTGTTCTTCCTCTCCCTCTTTTTCAAATTCTTGTATAAGTGGCTCATCTTCTTTGTGCCCTTCTTCTTCCCCAACAGGTATAACCAGATCTTCGAATATCATCTTTGATCTCAAGTTGTTGTGATATTCGGCCTTGAGGAAGTATGAGATTTTGTACCCATTTATGTGAAAAATCTTGGATAATTAGGAATTGGGTCGAACTTCCATTTCACAAATGTACTATGTTCTGCAAACCAATAGAGAAAGTATATTGTGCAACCTTCCATTTTGGAGTAAGCCATTGAGTAATCCCTCGTTCAGTTTTGCTTCTAGTCCTCTTTATGCTATCCATTACATATGCCAGGATTAATCTTGGCCAGCATATACTGTTGATGACGTCCATACTGTCTACCAAGGCCAAGAATCTGTACGACAAATTTGAACCGCCAGACTTTGTGAAAAATATTATTTGGCACAAGTGGAAGATTATTAGCTTGGCCAAATCATCTGGATTAACAGCGTTATTTCCGCCATGAAGATGTTGCAACAGTTCAAAGAACTTCTCTCTCACTTCCTTATTCGTGACTTCTGAGTGTTTGCCCTTAGAATTAGCCAGCAATCTTGTGAAGTGATCTCTACACAGGCTCAATGATGCTGGTGGTGTGGGCTGCTGTTGTTTTTCCAATATCAATCTTCTATAAATAACATCATTATTGCTTTCTTTCTTAAGCGGTAGACCGAAGATGACTGCCATATCGTCGATGCTTGGCACAATTTTAACAGTGGTGCTCAATTCAAAGCACCCGACGCCATCTTCTCCTTCTGTGTAAGTTGTAATTAAATTCTCAAGCCCTTCCGTTACCTTGGCCAATTCGAAGACGTTGACTCTTTTTTGATAGAAAATCTCGACAAAATTTCAGAAATCGGTATTCTTCAAGGAATCAATAACTGGCTCAAGTAAACGGCCAACATCTATATTGACCTCCTCCATAAGATTTAGCATTGGCTTGAAAGTAGAACGGAAAAGTCTTGATTCCTTATTCCTGACAGATTTTTTTCTACAAAACAAAAAAAAAATTAGGTTTCTGTCAACTGTTCTCCGTGGATATAAAACAGAGAATAGCCATTCTCCGTCAAATTGACACGAAAATGATCATTCTTCGTGTTAATTAACACGGAGAATAGCCATTCTTATGGGTTTTAACATTGGAAATGACATTCTCCGTGTAATTTAACAGGAAGAATGTCATTCTCCGTTTTAACTTAAACGGAGAATGAACATTCTCCGTGTAAAAGAATATGGAGAATACCATTCTTATTCGTTTTTACAAGAGTTAAAACGAATGAGAATGCTATTCTCCGTGTAATTCAAAATGGAGAATAGCATTCTCCGTTTCAAATTAGGAGGTGGAATGTCATTCTCCGTGTCAAATTAACAAGGAGAATGAACATTCTTATGTGTTTTAACACTGGAAATGCTATTCTCCGTGTAATTCAAAATGGAGAATAACATTCTCCGTTTATAAATACACGGAGAATAGCTTTCTCATTCGTTTTAACTCTTGTAATGCCATTCTCTGTGCTAGATTAACACGGAGAATAAAATTCTCCGTTTCAAATTAAACGGAGAATAGTATTGTCACGACCCGCACCCACTGTGAGGGTACGAGAACGTAACAACGCCCAGCCTACGCCGCAGTGTCGGCGGTAGGTCAATCATCTAACAATATAAAGGTACCTGTACAGTATATACACTCCGAATGGAGGTGACATAGCAATATACAGTCTCAATCACATCTAAAGCAGAATGAAAAGATAGGAAGAAAGATAGATAAATACTGGAATGAAGGAAAAACCACATAAATACAACCAGAGGGTCTAAGTGTCTACTGACATAACCATCAGAACATCCAGCTCAATACAAGACTCTAGTACTGAAATGAAAGAATATATACAATCTAGATCTCAAATGACAAAAAATAGAAAACCTAGACTAGGGAGCCTCAGTCTCTAAACTAGTAGATCAGGCTGGAAATCTGGGTCACACATGGCATCCACAGCTGCCCCATAGTAGGTGTCTATGCAGGCCTCCTCCTCATCCTCTGTAATATTTTCAACAGGTCCAGTCAGGACGGGAGCGAGCACAAAATATCTCACGCAGTTCATATCGAGTTAGGAAATATAAAGCATGCAATAGAGTAAAGTACATGAAACGCTGAAAGAAGAAGATATATGAAAAACAGTAGAGATTTGATAACAGGAAATATCTAAATATGATAAGTAAGAACTGTAAGGAACATGTGATTTTAGAGTACAATCTGGTTATGTAAACGGGCTAGGAAAATGCAATGGTAACTCCATTGTACGTGGGTGTACAATAGACATATACAATAGTTATATAATGTTGTACAATAGGATTTGAGTACATAACCAATTCTACTCCCCCTCCCCAATCAATACACAAGGATCTACTCCAGTTACGTTATCTTATACAATAGTATAAAATGTTATACAATGGATGTATAGTGTTATACAATAGTGTACAATGGTCTATCCCTGGGGCTCATGTGATAATGAGAGTACAATATGCACAATGAGTATACAAGGATATGGATATTCAATAAATACAATATGGAAGTGAAACGCACGTCACAATATGTATTTAGTGAATACAAGGAGATAACATCTCAAAAGAAGATCCATATAGTACCAATCCGTGATAACAATCGTGTCAGCATCAAGTACAGTAATCTAGAGCAAGAATGTAAATCCATACAAGTATGAAACGGTCAGAGAATGTACTCGCCTGATAGCCTGAGTGTCTGAAGAGAATATACTGTCCGAGGAGGGGTGTCTGTCTCCTATAGAACAGTACAAGTCACAACAAGTCTAAAATAATAAATGAAGCTCTACTATGCATTCTACATGAAACTAGATCAATCTAGGCCAAAGTCAACTCTTGGTCAACTCTGAAAGTCAAACTAGGTCAGTCTAGTCTAAATAAGTCAAACTAGGTCTAAACAAGTCTAAATTAGTCTAAACAAGGCTAAACTAGCCTATGCTAGTAAGCACACATCAATCCCAAGGCCATACAAACCAACAAACACCCAGATTCCATATAAACATGTATATTGATCAACTCACATAGCTTTTGTTACAGGTGAAATCACTCATAGGCAAAATATATAGGAATCTACCCAAATCAAGTTTATACATACATGCATATATACATAAGTCAATATATATTTAGATACTACATCCAACATTATATATATCACTATATATATAGAGAGTGATAGGGGGTGAGGTGGTGTGTGGTGTCATATATGAGTGTGGACAGGGGTTAATGTGTACATAGACAAGGGTTAAACAAGCATCAATGCATATAGTCCAATTTCAGTTTAGGAATGAATGCTTAGATAAATACATTCAGTTTAGAGGGTGAGGTGGTGTGTCTATATTGAATTAAATCAAACAAAATATTGTGTGTGTGCAGGAACTCTCAGGTTTTGTGTGTGTGTGATGTAGAGGACAGTGTGTGAGTGTCAATGAGTGAGGGAAGACATCAACCAGTGTGTGTGTGTGTGTGTGTGTGTGTGTTAACATGTAGTTGTGTCAAGGGAGTGTGTGGGGATAGGGGGCTGTCCTATAGGCTAATATGGGCCTGAACATGGACTGATTTTAGGACAGTATAGGCTGTGTTAAGGTGGTTTGATGGGGCAACAATGGGCTGATTAGTGGTGCAAAAGGACAGGCATGGGACAGCCATGTAGGTGCTGAATTCAGGACTGTATTGGACTATTTTTGGGCTGCCATGTAGGCTGTTTTGGGCATGAAGTAGGCTGATATATGGGGCAGCCAACATTGGGTTATATGACTGAAATGTGCTGCAAAAAAAGGGACTGTCATATGGCTGGGATGGCATGTGTATGTGAAAACATGTGTGTATACTTGTGCTCACAGGAAGACAAATTCAGGAAAATAAATTAGTGAAGAACAGGCAGTGGGTGAATACACTAAATGAAGGAAAACAGTGAATGAAGAAAGAAAGAAAAAAGGCAATTCATCATCAAGTCTAAACTAGAATTTGTTCACATATAATCTCAGGTTTTTGAAGAAAACCCCAACAGTGTAATCTCAGGTTTTTAACAATAAACCAAAACCAAATCCCAGTTTGAACAGTCTACTATTATCCAGTTTTAGTCCTAGGCTTAAATCTCAGTTTTTGAATCATACAATCACCAAAACAAACCCAAATTCCTCATACCATTAGATAATACTTAGGTGTACATATTAGGGCTTTAATAACATGTAAATAACAGTGTTGATTAGGTTAAAATGATTGCTAAAATTGGATTTCGAAATCTGGAACAAAACAGTAAAATAACTGATACTTAGTATTTCAGAAATTTGGGAAATGAGAAATGAACAATGAAAATCGAATTAAAACACTAATTTTAGGGTTGGTAAGGTACAAACACAATGCACACGTGTTACGTGATGTGTTTGTGTCCACAAAAGTGGACACAAACGTGTCCAATCACTAAAAGACCAAAACAGCAAAACACAGGACACAGCAGTGCACAATCATCGTGCACGTGTTCACGGTGTCCGTGTGCACGACACGACACGACAAAACCCACATGGTTGTGTCCATGTGTCGACCTAGACTAGGGCTAGGGCTAGGACACCCTGCCACGTGTCCACAACACGTGTACGAGACACGGGACACGCGTGTCAGTGCGCGATTCAACAGAAAACTGTGCAGTGCACAAAATGGTGCAGGAGCTCGTGCGTGTCCGACACGACACGTGGGGCCCTGAAACTTGGGGAGCCCCGTGTCAGTGTCGGCCCCATGTTGTGTGTCAAATCCCAAGTGTCGGGGTGGCGTGTCCGTGTCGCAATCATGCCCGAGTGGCAGGGCACGCACAGTCCCCGCGCGCGCGTGTGCACGACCGCGTGTCACGTGTTTGTGCAGACTCAACACGACTCAAAAATCACATCACGACACAAGAAATCCATAATTAATCATAAAACCTATTTTTCCAATCAAAAACTTTTCAGAAAAACAATAGAAATGCCCTTAGTGACATTTCGACAAACACATACGTCCTATCCTGATACGTGTCCAAATGGACACGAAACTCATGAAACCCGACACGACACCAATGCAGACACTTAGGGGACCCCTAGGGCTTCCTGAATATGTAAGCAAATCAAAATTTCATGGAGGGATGAGGAATTTACCTGTACTTGAACTTTCAATAAGAACCCCCCTTCAATAACTCTTCTCCTTGATGTCCCAATCCAATCAAACCACCACAACTGAAATGAAACTTCAGTAGCAGCAACAGTGGGTGTATTAGAACCTAATAGAGAAGATTTGAATGAAAAAGGAAGAGGAATGGATTTGTAGGGATTAAAAGAAATAGAACAAACCTTTCCTCAAGCTTGAGCTTTCCTAAAAAGAGGCAACCCTAAAAACTAGGAGAATATTTATAGGGTGTTGTTCCCAAGGATGATATGGTGGCTGGCCACTTAGCCTAGGGCTTAGGGTTTGAAATTTGTCTTGGGCTTTGGGCCTAGTCATTAAACAAATGACTTAAAAATCACAAGTCATGACTTGTGGTCAAATCTTTCTATTCAAAACTCAATATCCTTAATTGTTTTCACTAACTAGAGTATGGTTGACCTAACTTAACCTAGGATCTCATATCTAGTCAAGTCCAACTTAACTAGGGTTAGGTCACAAAGTCAAAGCTAGTCAAAGTCAACCTAGTCAACCTTCAATCAAACAATTCCAAAATAAATTCTAAAAAATTCCCAAAAATTCCAATAAATCCTAAAATGACCAAAATATTCTCTAGGCTAAAATATACTAATCAAATATCCTAATCACATGACTAGGCTCTAGGTCAACAGTCTCTAAGGCTACACTAGTCAATGCACCAAAATCATAAGTCATGATTTAAATAGTTTAAAAATGATTAAAAATTACCAAAAATCATTTATTAAATAAATATCATAATTAAATAAATTAAAATACAAAATTTCAAAATTATCCTCATTTTAGAAAACTGGGTGTTACAAGCATTCTCAATCGTTTTAATACTGAGAATGGCATTCTCCGTGAAATTCAACACGGAGAATAGCATTCTCCATTTCAATTGACACGAAGAATGTCATTCTCCGTTTAAATTAAAACAGAGAATGAACATTCTCATGTGTTTCAACACTGGAAATATTATTCTCCGTTTCAAATTACACGGAGAATGCCATTCTCCGTTCCAAATTAAATGGAGAATAGAATCCTCAATCATTTTAACACTGGGAATGCTATTCTCCGTGTAATTTGAAACGGAGAATGACCATTCTTCGTATTAAATTACACGAAGAACAGCATTATCATTCGTTTTAACACTGGGAATGCTATTCTTCATGTAATTCAAAATGGAGAATGCTATTCTCCGTTTATAAAACACGGAGAATAGCATTCTCTTTCGTTTTAACTCTTGTAATGTCATTCTCCGTTTAATTTAACACGGAGAATAGAATTCTCCGTTTTAAATTACACGGAGAATAGCATTCTCCGTTTAAATTAACAGGAAGAATAGCATTCTCATGTGTTTTAACACTGAAAATGTCATTCTCCGTTAAATTAAACGGAGAATGATATTATTGATTTAAATTACACGGAGAATGGCATTCCCAGTGTAATTTGACAGGGAGAATGAACATTCAAATACGTTTTAAGTGTAATATATACAGAATTTGCGAACATAAACTCAAAGTTATACCTTCTGTTTGCACTTCTTCTTGCACTTCTTTTTGCTTAGCATCTTTTTCCTTTTTCTTCTATGCAACTTTCTTAGAATAGGGTTTCCGTTGTTCTCCATCTTTCCCTTTTGAATTTTTTGCAACTGGTGCATCTTCTCTAATTGGTGATGCTGCCGGTGATGATTCTGTCGCTGATGCTGACATGGTGTGAAGATTGCGAATGGGGAGGAAGGTTTGAAGCTTTTGGAGGAGAATGGCCTAGGTTTGAGAACAAAGTAGCGTATGGAAGAAGAGGAAGAATCGAAACCATTTTTTTGTAATAATAGGGTTCGGGGGTGTTTTGAATTAATTAGAAGGGCAAAAAGGTCTTTCGATGGAAGGGCAAAAAGAATCGAAACCGTTTTTTTTTATATTTTTTGTTAATTCTGGACACGCAATGAAACGTTATTTTGCGGTGGGTTTTACATAAAATCTTTGCAATTTTTTAGTATTTCGTAAATTATCCCAAATTTTAGGATTATATGGCAGCAAGATTATAAAACAAATGAACATTTTGATATCATTTTTATCCCACATTTTAAGAATATTACAACTCAACAAAACAAATGAACATAATACATTAGATATAAAAGAAGAAGAAGAAAAATTATCGTCTTTCATATTCAATCATTTCAGTTTGGACTCCTTTATGCTTAATTATATTATATACGCAACTTGGATAGTACTTTATTGTGCTCTGAAGTTGTAATCCATTCAGCAGCTTTGCGTCTTTCCATTCCCGCATCAAACTGCATATAACAAACATAACATCAAAAATATTGCTCTAAAAAGTGTAAGTTTTTGACGACATATTTTCAGACTTACATTGAGAGAACGGTACTCCAGACTACATCGGTCTTTCATGAATGCAATTACAAAAATCCCACAATCAAGTAAATTGTCTTGGCGGGGAACATAAGGACGACGTTTTATTGCAAAAGTAGAAAAGCTGAACCTAGCATCTCTCAACTTCAAAATCTCTTCTTCAAAAAAGAGATCCAAATTTGAAAGCTACAATTACCAGAATACAATATGTATTAGTATACCGCGGATCTTGTACGCAATTCATAAAAATTGATGAATATGAGCTTACTATTTCTTTTATGACTGATTTGTTTTGAATCGGATCATCTTTAGATGCAAGTGAGTCCCAAATTTCAACAGTCCTTGTTTTAACCAGAACTTTTGTAAGAGTATAGTGTCCGTCCAAAAGAATGGGTATGTATATCTGAATCAGGATTAATTAGGTAAAACAAATTAGTAAATTTTTAGAAAATTAGGATTAATATTTAAACAGAAATACAATAATACCTCGTTACAAGTGCTTAAAGATTCCATGTAATCCTGAAAATATTTATACTTCTTCCATATTTCATAAAGCTTTTTGTCAGATGGAGGTAATCTTGCTCTCTACATACACATCAATTAATACATTACGAAGGACAAACAAACGAGAAAATTGTTAATGCATATGCATTGAAGAATAAAATGCTCACTCACCATTATCCTTATTGGTAAAAAACCATACATTAGCTTTATTGGAGGTTCTTTTCCGTTCCTCTGCGGTGAGAAGAGCAGAGACAAGGCCTACAATCTGAATAAATTATTAAAAATGTCAGCGATGGAATCGAAGTAAACATAGATGGCATCTAAAAAGAAATATACTATCTATACTTACCCCATCTTTAATTCTCGCTAAAGGAGCTAAGGACTTCATCTCAGCCCGAGACACATAGATTTTGTTGCAAGATGATATTATTTCTCTAAGAAAAGAAACGAATAAATTAGGAGAAAAAACTGTTGGAATTAAATTAAAACTCGTATTACTTACTCTTCAGATCTATCATCCGCAAAAATATAGTCGTAATAACTCGAAGAACCACTAGTACACTTGCTAGGCTTCGAGGTTGATGTTTTTGTTAAACTTTTTAATGGTGTGACCGGATCTAAATTTCCATGCATTCTTTTCGAAGAACTGCTAAAGTTAGTTTCTTCTATAGGACACAATGCGAGAATTCGGTCCATTGCTTTATTATGATTCTGTAGCAGCACGTCATCCTCATCGAAAGATTCAACAAAAACCTTCTCCACATTATTAAATACTCCAGATGAAGATGCCTTCTTCAAAGCTGGAGATTCTTCAATCTTCTCCAAACGCCAAGATAAATTCATTTGTTCAATTTCTATTGAACCAAGCTTAGAATTGATCGATACAACTTGAGCTGAAATCATCGACAGTTGTTCTTCAATCCTGCACAACATACGCGGAATGAAGGTTTCATTTGGAGCTAGCAACCAATCTTCTACGTCTTCTATATTTCCCACCACACGAGTAGACATCTTGAGAACAAGAAAACTATTGTATATCAGAAATCTATTCTATGTATTTCAGAATACATAATAGTTGAAACAAGAAAACTATTGTATATATAGCAAGAGAGAAGTACAAAAAGTGAGGAAGATGGAAAGACAAATAAATTTCGAGACTAGCAAACAATCTACTAGCCGTTTCATTGAGGAGGGCTCGAGGAAGATTCTACTATCCGTTTGAAAAGTACAAAGGTTATCATGATTAACAATTTGAGGAACTCTATAAGAGGTTTAATTTTGCTGGTACTCCTCGTTGTTCGAGGAGGGCTCGACGAAGTCCGTCGCGAACCGAAACTTCTTCTTCTTTCCTTCTTCATCTCCGTTTCTCCTTCCACCACCACCACCATGGCCTGTAGCTTTATAACAAAAATATTAAATTGTTAGATGAAACAAAAAAAATTACGGAAAGATTACTAAATTAAAATCAAACAGAACACATATTTATAGAAAACATTAGATTAAAGATGAAAATATTACAGAAGCAACACCACAATTTTACAACAACTAAGCAGACTCTGCTAAGCAATAACTAAAATTAGGGATTGTGTCCTCCTTGGATTTAATACACACAAAGAAGAGATTTGAGATAACGAGCTTTTATCGGCTTCCTACCACTCTTCTTCCTCTGAATTCTTCCCTTACTATTATCCACATTGGCTACAGGAACTTCGTCCATGTCGTCGTCGGTGTCATCATCTAGATCGCAAGCAGCGGTGGTGTCGTCGTCTACATCGCCTACAGACCTGGACACACTGTGTCCTTCATTTTCGGCCGACACATATTCAATTTGAACCATTGGATCAACATCCAATGGTCCAGATTTGGGATGTATCGATACATCCTTTTCCAGGAAATGGACACACTATGTCCTTCCTTTCCGGTCGACACACAATTATTGTTATATATACATAGTTGCACAAATTATTAAATTACATGGACGAAAGAGAAAGTAAATATGAGTTAATTTAGGGTATTCATTGAAAAAATTGTATTGAAGAATGACCTGCTATAGCAAGTTAACAAGAGGTCAAAAGTCAAAAACAGCATTAAATAATGTCTCCTGTATTATTTAATCTGAATTTAATCTGAACCGTTGGATGAACATCCAACGGTTCAGATTTGGGATGTATCGATACATCCCAAAAGGGTGGATGTATTGTAGAATTTTCCATATATATATATATATATATATATATATATATATATATATATATATATATATATATATATATATATATATATATATATATTGTAACGCTCCAGTCCCAAAATACATGTGATGTCCCAGTCCCAAAAATTTTGTAACGCCCCAGTCCCAAAATACATGGTTTGTTCTAAAGGAAATGTGTCATACATGTGGTGTAGTTGGAATGGAGCACATGAAGGTGTATATGTGTGGGACATGTATGTCATGCGTTTAGTTTGACTGGTTTAGTTCGTGAGTGTAAAATCTGTTAGAAGAAAAATACTAGTGTTATGCTTCACTTATCAAAGTCATCGTAGAGGTTATCAACTGATACTGATAGAAATAGGCGTTATGAACCATTGATTTATTAGCCCAAGTAGAATCAATCTATATCAATCATTTGCTAATCCTTGAAAAGGCTTGCGTATTCACTTCAGAAATTCTATTTCAAAATTGAAACTAAGGCACAATTCTATGATAGAATAAAAGGTGAAGTATCAAGGTTGCGATCTTTTACCGCAATTATCTAAACACACGAGCAAGTGAGAAAGATGCAATACGAGATCGTATCACAACTTTCAAGCAAATATAGGAACGGTTACGAATGGCATTCTATTATAAGAGATAGAGTATACTAAGTTCATGGTTTTATCTAATCCGCATGAATTAGCTAAATGTAGAAAGCACAATATTAGGACTTCTAAGATAAAATTCTCAAGGAGGTGTTTGAAAGTATGAGGCATTTTTAATGGTAGTCACGGACTATATATATATATATATATATATATATATATATATATATATATATATATATATATATATATATTACTAATCACTAATTATTTAGATTTTATACGTCCAACCAAAAAATTAATATTCATACACAAAAAAAAATAAGTAAATGGTAGTTTATCTGTCACGTGCGTCTCATGGGTACACGCACTAGTTTAAATAAAAATAGGATATAAAAGAAAGGCCGAAACAAAAAAACCTTTCGGAAGCAAAGGTCAGAATGCCAATGACAAAACAAAAAATTTTGTAACTGTCCAACTCTCCCGTACTGTTGGTCTTCGCTAGGGATATTCCAAGTTGTTTTAATTTTTATTGTTTGAAATAACATAAGGCTTTTTCTAGGGGCACCACACTTTTACTTGGGGCAGCCCTTACTTGGAGGCAACCCAAGAAGGTAAAATTTTTGCTAGGGGTTGCCCACAATTTGCTTGGGGCAGCCCAAAAATTAGGGCAGAGGGAGGGGGACGGGCAGCAATAGCAGCAGCAGGGCGGCGGAGGCGAGGTGGCGAGGCGCACGGGTGAAAGCTTGGGGTCGAGCGGCGCACGGGTGGCACCCCTCGCTGGCTGCGGGCTTCGAATCGGTGAGGATGGGGAGGGGGGTGTTGGTTGCGACATCGATGGAGGAGAGGGGAGCAGGGAGGGGTGGTGGGCGGTCGACGTGGCTTGGGTACCTGGCCGGAGCGGAGGGAGAAGGAGGAGGAGGGGTGGAACGCGTACAGTTGGGTGTCTTCATCGACGCGGACTGTAGCTAAGTTGGCAGTCCTCCTTTATGTTAGGACTGCCAACAAATTGGCAGTCTCAGTCCTAGGACTGCCAACTTGTTGGCAGTCCCACTTGTTGGAGAAAATTGGATTAGCCCCAAGTAAAAAAAATGGGTGGCAAACTTGTAATTTTTTGGAACATTTTTGGGTTGTCCCCAAGTAAAAAGTGTGGTGTCCTTGGAAAAAAACCTAACATAAATATCTACTCTCTACACTCATCCCTACATTTCGGCCTTGTTTGGTTCACGGATTTAACGAACCAAGAAAGGAAAGTTGTTCCTTTCCTTTGTTTGGTAGCCACAAACTTGGGAATCAATTTCCTGACAATGAGAAAAATTGGTGGAAATATGGTTCCACTCAAGACCCATGGGATTGATTTTCCCTCCTCCTTTTCCAACATTTCTTACAAAAGTTGTGACAAAAGTGACCATGTGTCATTGCTTATTTTACCATTAATGTTATTTTTTATAATATTATTTTTATTTTAAAAGGTAAGGATATTATTGGAACATTGTTATATTTTGCTTTCCTTTCCTAGGTAGTTTCCTTGTTTTACCAAACAACGGAAAGAAAATGTGACAGGAATCCTACTTTTTCATTCCCATGGAAAATACAAGGGAATTCATTTCCTTTCCGTGAACCAAACGAGGCCTTCAAGCAATTTTTTCTATTTAGGTCTTAAAAAAAAATCAATTACTGAGATGCATATAATCCAACGGCTATTAATGACCGAATCTTTAAATTTAAGAAATCATGAGTTCCTCTAGGAATTTTGTTAAAAAAAATTATTGCACGTTAATCCAGTTCTCTAATGAGCTAGTGACGTGTGGTACGTGTTGGAAATAACATACATATTTAACCTCAACCCTTATTATAACTTTATGGTTGTGGCAACTGGCAAGCACTTTAACTGCATAACTGTCGTACGAGCTCTCTAGCTTAATGGTATTAGAGCAGACATCGGGAAGGGCCGACAAGGTTCGAGTTTCCCAATTATGCGAGTGCGTGGGGATTGGAAGGTTCAATGGCAAAAAGAAGGAGATTCGCTAGCTCGTTATTTAGTACAAATCAGCAAAATGGGGGAATCCAATTTAAAAAAAACTGCATAAGCTATCTGCAGGCACCCAATAAGATGGCAGTTGCAGTATCAGCTGCGGCGCAGGCATTATAAAGCACATACAAATGACTGGCACTCAAACCTCAGAAAGAAGAGCTCAGTTTTAAAGCTAAATTAGGCGACATTGATCTCTTCACTTGTCTCTATCAGATGAACCAACAAGTTCAGGCCAACACATCGTTATAGCAAAGATGTGGACACAAGTTAGTCAACCAAAAAAAGTTCCACCAGTGAACCATTCACCCATTCTGGACACAAATTGGTGTCACTGGAAACCAAGACCATTACCAAGCCAAGCTAGCAATAGATAATGAGGACAGTAATCCTGATCAGCACAATGCATGCAACAAACATTAGATGAAGAAACAAACTCAACATGGACATGGAGATGCACATAAACCCTTTTCGCTCATGAAACCAATAATTGGCCAAATAAATATATAACCTTTATCAGTCAAGGGTTTGTCTACCAACAAAGAATGTATCAAAATGATGGTATGAAAATAAGAAGATGACCTGGAAAAGTTTACATAGAGGAGACGTTGAAAATTGAAGTCAAAAAAAGTGTGATCCTTGATATACTTTACACTCTGAAATGGCCTTCAGAACAGTACGACGGAAAAATTATTTACAGCTCTCCACTTCTTCCTCTAAATTGCAGAAGTTGAGGTTTTCCAAATTGCCTCCTTGTGCACTCCTTTCTTCCTACTACGCAAACCAGAAGGAGAAATTATTGGCATAGATATGGTAAGGCTATCTTGGACGGACAAATCTCTATTTTTCCCCATCATCAGTCTGCATATGCAAGAAGTTTTTGGCTGGAAACTGCGGAATTGAACTACCATTAAGGACCGGTATCCATTTCCTCACTGGATTTCTTGTATTCTGGTTTGAGCTCATGGGTCCCTTGATGTGGTCCCCTCTTGTTATAAACGCACAACTCATTCAGTATCTCCTTCAGAAATTGCTGCACAGATGAGAAAGAAGAAACCATTGCATGTCAGTACAACAAGAACCACGTTTTGGCCCTAAAACAAGCGGCAGATCAAGGTAGCAAGACCAGAACCAAGCTTTCGACAAACATGATTCCCAGGAAACCTTCACTATTGTTTGCAGCATTCACCATTTTTTTCCTTGGCATATTTGCACTTAAATACCATCAACTTTCAGAGTTTTGTAATTTGCTACCATAAACTATTATTTTTAGCAGTAAACTACCACAAAATTCTGAAATTTTGCACATACCTACCTTCTGTTTAAATTGTCAGATTTAACCGTCACATGAACTATAATTTTTCCCTTGAAAAAAAATAAAAAATCACTCACATCGTCTCTTCCCTACACACCCAACCATAACCCTGATTTCGGCGGGACCTCTAAACCTCCCCCCCCCCCCCCCCCCCCCCCCCCCCGCGCACTGTTTCGGTCCCAGCCCCCCTACCCACCCAACTCCATCCCGCACAGTGCACATTCGCCCCCCCCCCCCCCCCCCCCCGGTCTAGCTGCACAACGCACTGGCAGCACTATACATGTGTCGGCATGTCTGCTGCGCTATGCAGGGAGCAAAGGGATGAAGCTGTGTAGGAGTAAGGTGGCAGGGCACTGGGACCGAAACAGTGTGAAGGACTAGGGTGGCAATTCGGGTCCAACATGCCAACCAGCTTTCTTAAACGGGCTTGGGTGAGATCTAAACAGGTTTGTGTATAAACAGGTCAACCTGCCTAACCCGGTAAACAAACAGGTGGGGTTCGGATTTAGGCGACGAACCGTCTAACCTGTTTAGTTAAAACCACCGGTACAAAAAAATTCCTATCAACTTTTGACCACACTATTAGCCAACAAATACATGTTACTTCAAGACATGAACCACATTACAGACTTGGAATACATCATTTTTTGAAAATCTAGGCACGAGGAAGGCTATATTTACATAATACACACGGTCTATTATATGATCTTATCTTCATAATATTTTATGTATGCAGAGAGGGATAATTTAAAGAATTCTGAAATATTTACTGTATTGGTCCTGACTTTCGAAAATGTCCATTTGTTACATCATATTTTCTGAAAATTTCTGAAAAATGTCGGCTCCTCATAACTTTTGGTGGCAACCCCAATCATGGTTTTGTCCCAAGTATCAGAGGTGTGTAATGTATCGAGGTGTGGAATGTATCATGCCGACAGCGACACGGCACGGCACAATCAGAGCCATGCCGGCTTGACAATGTTTGTAACCTGGGCATTTGCCGTGCCTCACTCCTAGCAACCATCGTGTCCGCATGACACAGGTCCCTCCTTATTGTACTACTACTCAACCAAAGGACAAATATAAGAAAGAAAACATTCGTGTTAATCCTTTAGTCGCTAACAACGAAGATCGAAAGGAATTTGAAGCGCAACTTGCCGAATTACTACACCTCAAATAGATTCAATATTCTGTACAAATCATACCTCACGTGCTTTTATGGTTCGCAACAACGCATAACATGTTAGAGCAGTGTTTTAAAAAGATTTAAGCGGGCCAGGCAAGCTGCCTAGCCTCATCATTTATGAGCCCCATGCTCGCCTAGTCTCGTCCGGAAATAAAAGCGTCACCCGAGTAGCTTCTCAAATCCTCTTTTGATAACACATTTTGTCACTTTTGTACCTCAATGTTAGGTTATCCAAATTTGTTATATATTCCTAAAAACTCATCAAACTTGTGTTTTTAGACAATAAACTAAATAAAATAATAAAAAACGATACCAAATTACCAATAGAAAACAACAAAATAATTAAACAAGATCACAAAATAGTCTACCAAACATAACATTAAGCGCAAAAATAATAACATCACACACAAGTCATTATGATAGAAGACAAATTATTCCAATAAAAAAAAGATTAAAAAGAACAAGCATATATAAACCAGTGTTCTAAATGGCAGTCGAGGCGGCCGCCTAGACGCTAAGGAGGCCGCTCTCTGCACCGCTTTTGTCGTAGGCGGTGTAGGCGGCCAAAGGAGGTTTGGCGGCATAGGCGGGGGTGAGGCGGCGTAGGCGGACGCGTAGATGTTTTGGCAAACAGTTTTACAAGTATTATGGACCTATGGTTAACTTGTCCAAGACTTAAACTTCATAAATATTTGCTCTACAAATTAGTTATGCATAAAACACCCTTAATATATACAAATTATGCAAAAATAATAATGTAAAATAGTAAAAATGTCCAAAATGTATCAAGCGCCTAGACGACGTCTATGCGGCCTAGGCGGTAGGCAGAACCTCTCTGCCGTGCACCCGCCTACCGTCGTTTAAAATATTAATATAAACAAACACATCAAAATGGTTTGTGTTAAATGGGATTATTTGTGTGAAATAGGTTGCCTTTTGTGAGAGTTATATACAGAGAAAGAAAGAAAGAAAGAAAAAGATAGCAGTAAAGAACACTGACAGAGAAAAGAGAATAAACAAATCCTATTTTTTGTGGATGAGTGAAAAGAAGAATATAATCATAAAACAAGAATAATATTAAAAATGAAAGTCACCTTAATTCAGCCAACAATAGTGAAAACCACCCAAGATTGTCAAAGGAGACCATCCAAGAAGAATGTCGTTGCTCTCTTTTATGTCGGCGTCGCACGATATTCTCCTCTCTTTATTTTTCTTTTTCTTTTTCTTTTACTTATGTCTATTTAGTTAGTAACTTATAGTATTAATTCTAGAAAAAAAGACTCTATTTGGGCCTTTAAAACTTAGACTTTTCAACTTTAAAAACCAATCAACCAAACAAGCCCATAAAGCTAATAAAAAGTCCAAACAAAGTCCAAAAAACCTACATAAAACACCAAACACATCTAGGCATGCGTCTAGGCTCGCATAATTACCCATTCACATATTCTCGCCTTTGGCGCCTTTCTCGCCTAGGCGCCACCTAGAGAAGATATCTCATCTGCCTTTGGATCAGGCGGTGAAATATTGCCTCTCACCTTTTGGGCACCTAGGCACGCCCGAACGGCGCCTTTAACAACACTAGGTTAGAGGAAAAGCTAGGATGGTCATAAATTATTAAAAAAAAAAAAGTTAAAGAAGCACTCAGTTTGGTGGTTTCTTGGTACCAAGCAATGAAAGTTATGAAACTCTAATGAACAAGGGTCCGTTTGGATATGCTTTCTAAAATTTCTATCTGAAAACAGATTTTTGAAAGTAAGTTATAAAGTTGTTTTCTGAGTGTAAAATTTTTGAATTTGCGTTTGGTTACTTTTATCTGAAAAATATTTTTATAAAATAAAACTTTCAAATTCTGTTTGGTAAAATATTTTGGGGACATAATTTTTAATAAAGAAAAATATATAGATTATTTTCAGAATTTTGAATGCCCTGTGTCAATAATTATTTTTGTATCCGACACGGTCACAACAATCCCGAGTCTTGCCATCCTCCCGGAGATCTTCCCGTCTCGGTCGGCGTCAAATACGTCGAAGGTGTCCTTGAGCTCCAACCCCTCAGCGGGGCCCGACCCAATGGCGCCAAGCTCGTGGAGGAGATCTCGTCTTCGGTGAGCGGCTCCGGGCCGAGGCGGAATGGGAGGTTACGAGTCTATTGTCTCTGTGTTTGACCCTGAAAACCGTGGCGGTTGGAGGTGGACACTTGGTCCGCAGCTGGGATGTCGTCGTGGGAGGTGGACACTTGGTTCGCGGCCGGAAAGTAGTCGAAGAAGGGGCCCGGATCCGAAGGAGTGGCGGTGCCTCAGGCGTGGGAGGGGCCTTATCCGACGCGTGGGAGGTGGACACTTGGTCCGCGGCCGGGATGTCGTCGGATCCGACGGCGTGGGAGGTGGACTCCGGATCCGACGCAGCGGCGGTCCCACGAGAAGGACCATGAGCTCGCCGGAGACGTGGAGATTTTTGAGGGTCTTCTCGACCTTGTTGCTATGAGGAGGACGGTGGAGGGAGGGTTTTGTTTGAGAAAGGAAAGGAGGAGAGAGAAGAAAGGGGAAGTGAGAGTGTGGAAGAGAGAAATGTGGAGGAGACCCTGCTGCTCTGAGGGGAGTGTGAGAAATGTTTTTGTGAAAACAACTTTTCCTTGCTCCCAGAAAACAACGTTTAAAAGTAACTTTTGGAAAAAAAATTCGAAAACAAAAAATGTAGTGGTGACAGCCAAACGTAGTTTGAGTACGTTTTGGTCATGTTTTGAGTTTAAACTTCAAAACGTACTCAAACTACGTTTAGCTGTCACCACTACATTTTTTGTTTTCGAAATTTTTTTCCAAAAGTTACTTTTAAACGTTGTTTTCTGGGAGCAAGGAAAAGTTGTTTTCACAAAAACATTTCTCACACTCCCCTCAGAGCAGCAGGGTCTCCTCCACATTTCTCTCTCTTCCACACTCTCACTTCCCCTTTCTTCTCTCTCCTCCTTTCCTTTCTCAAACAAAACCCTCCCTCCACCGTCCTCACACAAGGTCGAGAAGACCCGCAAAAATCTCCACGTCTCCGGCGAGCTCATGGTCCTTCTCATGGGACCGCCGCTCCGTCGGATCCGGAGTCCACCTCCCACGCCGTCGGATCCGACGACATCCCGGCCGCGGACCAAGTGTCCACCTCCCACACGTCGGATCAGGCCCCTCCCACGCCTGAGGCACCGCCACTCCTTCGGATCTGGGCCCCTTCTTTGACTACATCCCGGCCGCGAACCAAGTGTCCACCTCCCACGACGACATCCCAGCTGCGGACCAAGTGTCCACCTCCAACCGCCACGGTTTTCAGGGTCAAACACAGAGACAATGGACTCGTAACCTCCCATTCCGCCTCGGTCCGGAGCCGCTCACCGAAGACGAGATCTCCACGAGCTTGGCGCCATTGGGTCGGGCCCCGCTGAGGGGTTGGAACTCAAGGACACCTTCGGCGTGTTTGACGCCGACCGAAACGGGAAGATCTCCGGGAGGATGGCAAGACTCGGGATTGTTGTGACCGTGTCGGATACAAAAATAATTATTGACACAGGGCATTCAAAATTCTGAAAATAATCTATATTTTTTCTTTATTAAAAATTATGTCCCCAAAATATTTTACCAAACAGAATTTGAAAGTTTTATTTTATAAAAATATTTTTCAGATAAAAGTAACCAAACGCAAATTCAAAAATTTTACACTCAGAAAACAACCTTATAACTTACTTTCAAAAATCTGTTTTCAGATAGAAATTTTAGAAAGCATATCCAAACGGACCCTAAGCCTCTCGGACATGGTGGTGGGGTTGTACATGAACTCCATGGACACTTCGCTTGTAATATTTCTTTAATGAATGGATGGTTGGACTCAGTCCAAGACCTAGCATGGAGAGTTGACATGTTTGAGCCCGAGCATGGAGGACAGAGACCGGGCATGGAGGACTATGGCGGAGCATAGAATTGGGCAATTATAGCTCGCCCTAATTCTGAACGAAATACAGAACTCGGTCGAGGAATACTACATAAACTATGCTCTTTATTGGAGCATTTTCCCGAGCACTTTGAGGACAACTACTGTTGTGGAGTCTTTTGAATGCATCATAGATTAATAGCCAACCCGCTAGGAAATGGGCATTTGTTGCAACGTGGTGTTACGATGCGAAATTCTGATGCGAGGTAAGGGACGAAACACCATGGAAAGCACGAGCAAGACCTACGACCAGGTTCAACGGCGGGAGTAGGGGGGCTTGTGGCTTGTAAGGAACATGGAAGGATGTTACAAAGCATGAGCAAGATGATACACTGAAGCCCAAGCTTAAGCAAAGTTAATCTGGTTGACGGATCCCCACTGTAGCTATTTACCGAACACCTTATAGGCTGAGGTTTTTAAGGTGGATTCCAAGTGGTTGCTCCATTGTGGAATTACCAAGAAGTAGATTAAACATGTTACTTCATTTGAAATAACACAATGCCCTACAGAACCAATTACCAAAGGGAACCAATTACCAAAGGAACCCAATTTGTGACTCACACGTACCAAAGCAACAATTGTATAGTAGATCTAAGTTCTAACATTTTTATGCAACTACAAAAAACAAATTACCCCAGCTACTGAAGAGAAACCAAGGTGCAAGCGAAAAAAGTACTACCATTTGTTGGAAACTGCATAGAAATCAAGAAGTGAAAAAAGCATCACCATTTACTGGAAACTGCAGAGAACCTAAGGTGGTCTCTTTCAATTCCAACAAATTCCTCTTTCCTCCTGATTTATTCTCTATCTAAAACTCACCAGATCTACAAAGATCAAGAAGAAAATGGAAGAGAAGGAAAGAATGAGGAGGTGAACTCAAGAGCAACCTAACTAGTATTGTGATCCTTGTTGAGATAACCTATTGCCGTGGACGATTGATTAGAACCTTTATAAACACTTCAGCGACACTTCAAGATCCACCTTTTTTACCAATCCATCATTGTTGGACGTCAATCATCTCGCCTTTGGCGTATTTGATAGCCACTTCCACCATCAGACTTCCTTGTCATTCTTCCTCACCAATTCATCTCTTCTCTTATTCGGCTACTCAACATTATTTCGACAACAGATGCAACCATAGTCGCAATATCACGGCAAGAAAACAAGGGCATGTACTAAACGGGTTGGATCGGGTTGACCTGTTATTTCAAAGGTGATAGAGTTAATGGATACAAGCCGAAATTGACCCGATCTGACCCTGCACTGATTGCCACCCTAGGAGGGGAGCAGGCGTGGTGCAGGAAAGTGAGTACACTGGAATTACGATTACAGTTTGGGTGGGTTGGTAAAAGGGGATTGAGGAAGACTGTTTTTTTTGCAATTAGGGGGAATTATACTAAAGGTTTTTCGATAATAATTATTGGTTATGGTGTAGTTTGGTGAAAGTAGTTTGGGTTTTTCCATGTGAATATTAGAAATTGATTAAAAAGTTCAAAAAATTAAGAACTTCAATACAAATTTGAGAGGAGGTTATCATTTTATAATTGAAAAAGTGGTAATTTCATAATTTTCTGTTGACGACGTTGAGCTGCAAAAAACAGTTCACGGTATCTAATTACTAATCAAAACAGTTTACAGTAGAAAGTTGCAAAACCGTGACAGTTAATGGTATTTAGTGCAAATAAGCCTTCTTATCTAAACAAGTATAGAATATTATGCAGAGACTAAAAAAAGATGACATAAGCACAATACAAAAAAGAAGGGCCTACACCGCTTGTATATAAATAAATGACGGGAATAGCTAGTTACAAAAAATTGTTGCATGATTTATTTACCAAGTAAATGGTTGAAAACTAGGAGGCGTGGACACTCCAAAAATACGGGTCGTGTCGTGTGGGAGGGGTATCGTACACACCATGGACACTCCAAAATACACTAGGTCACACCAAAATAAGTGTCGTGCCCGTGTCGGCATGTACTTACCATTTCGTGTTGTACATGCGTCCGTGCAACATAGCTCGAAAATAACAAATAGAGCACAGAAGATTACACCTCTGACTAGTCCGATATCGTTGAGAAAAGATATCTGGTAAATTGGCAGAATCATCCAAGATAAATGAAATCCTACCAAGATTTAGGAGTCTTCCTAACTGATTTTCTTTTGCTTCTATAACTTTAAGTGGAGGATGGCGAGATGGAGGATCCTTTAATTCTAGTAACTACATGGTTTGTATGCTCAGTTTATCAGAGCATCCATAACAATTTAGAATTAGTTTCTGAGACCTAGTATTATTTAGAGAACTGTTTTGGTTTAAGTTCTGTGAGACTCGTCCCATTGTATCGGTATTTATATACGGATACGTACTTTTGTACTATATTTCATATTTTATTGGTTTTCGGAACATTTTAAAAAAAATTCAACTTATAGATTTTTTCCTTGACCGGCATATCGTCAGTGTACCATTGTATGCCGACGGCATGCCTGTCACTCCCGTTTTCTGTTATACGTATTTTCAATGTACATATACGGAATTCTGGCCTTTGTCAGGTGACCCGTATTTTGACTTGTCTTTCTTGGCCTTGCTTTGGTTTAATTTTAACTTGGTTTAATTTGGTTTGGTTCAACTTATTTGGTTTGGTTTGGTTTAGTTGGTTTGAGATGAGATGGTTTTGTATAAAACCCAAACTTCTCTCTCTCCTCCATTATTTCATTTCTCTTCTTCATCTTCTTCCTTTTCATCTTCTTCCTCCAACCCAAGGCAAGTACATCTTGCCAAATGTTGGACAAATGTTATTTTATTTGTTCTAAACTCTTCCTTACATGACTATAAGCCTCTTTAGAACTTGGAGTTTTTGATTTTCATGGATGAATTCTTGTAGATCTAAGTTTGTAACATTTTTTGTTTTTCTTGGTTTTTATCTATCAAACTTACTTGTATTCGAAAACTAATTGTTCCATGTGGTAGAGAATTTGATTCTACACAATTTTGACCTTTGAAAAGTTAAATTTCGACTTGTTTTGAGAAAGTTATGGCCAAGTAAGATTTGGACATCTTCTATGTTCATCTGTCCTGGTTCTGGCAGGGACGATGAATAGTGCTGGCCGCATAGCTGCATAGTGTTGGCCGCATAGTGCCAGTCCGCATAGCTGCATAGTGCTGGCCGCATAGTGCTGGCCGCATAGCTGCATAGTGCTGGCCATAGTGCTGGCCGCATAGCTGCATAGTGCCAGTCCACATAGCTGCATAGTGCCTGGCCGCATAGCGCCAGTTCGCATAGCTGCGTAGTGTCTGGCCGCATAGTGCCAGTCCGCATAGCTGCATAGTGCCTGGCCGCATAGTGTCAGTCCGCATAGATGTATAGTACCTGGCCGCATAGTGCCTATTTTGGCTATTTTTTGCTGTTTTATGTCCTTTTTGGCTGAATTGTGGCTACAATTTCTCCCAACTTCCAACATGAAAGTTGTAGATCTTTGTTTTAGCTTCAAGAATCTTCTTGTTTCACTTTAATTGGAGTTCATATGCGATTGATAACTTCAATCATAGTTTTGATTTTTTTGGCATGTTTTCTGTACTTGACATTTTTGAGGTTTCCTTCGATTGTAATAAATTCTTATCATGATTAGATGATTTTGTACAGTTAGAGAATAATTGTACCCCCTTATATTCTTAACACTAGCACAGATTCAATTATTGTTTTATGTCAAGTAGTACTTTTATTTATTTCTTCTCTCATGCCATGATACATCTTTTATCTAATTCTTTCTACATGTGATCCTTATTGTCATGTTTGCTTAATCTAGATAGTGGTCCGTCGTGGTGCACTCATGCTACACGTCTCTTCTTTGCTTAATCTAGATAGTGGTCCGTCGTGGTGCACTCATGCTACACGTCTCTTCTTTGCTTTACATGATAGTGGCCCGTCGTGGTGCACTCATGCTACACGTCTCTTCTCAGCTTATTCTAGATAGTGACCCGTTGTGGTGCACTCATGTTACATGTCACTTCTTTGCTTTACATGATAATGGTCCGTCGAGACGCACTCTTGACAAGTACTCTTTACATGACAAGTAAATCTGACATGACATACTTAATCAAGATGTTGTTGCGACGGCTATCCTCCCTTTCTAATGTAACTCTTTTGGACACCGTGGTTGAATTCATTGTGTATGCGTGAACAAGCTACATGTCTCGTCTTGCACCATGTCTAGGACATGGATTCCTGATTACCACGGTCAGGGATTCATACTGAATCTGACTAGGGTAATAACTAGATTGATCAAGTAGTTCATAAAGAGATTTTCCAGCTACAGGCAGTCAGTCCCGTTATCTGGGCGCTTTAATTGGACTTGTAGCCTGCCGTCGAGTAGGGCACATTTCCAGCACACTGTCATGTGTTGCACCCCCAAGTCACCTAATCCAACTCTCTCAACTTGCAACTGGATAACCTGGATTAAGTCTGCAGGGCTTGTGGCTGTTTGAATATCTCATTGCATCTTGTTAGTAACTAGACTTGTGATAACCCTAGTTAGCTAATGTATAAAGCCGTACTCATTGCTTGGCCGTGATTGATGGATGGAGTCAGTCCAGTCCAGTCCAGTTTTATATAGGCAGTGTCCGTATGTTTATTTCAGTACATTATTGTTTACTACGCCTTACTTTTGTCGATAAATGATCGAAGGCTGAGTTTTGTTCAGGAGAAGGGTTACAACCGCGGTCCTTATTTGGTTTACGGATTGTAACTTGGCTTCCGAAATAGCTCCCAAGTCATCTTATCATTTGCCGTCCAATTCAGTACCCACATGCTATACATGCTTCTTATGCTAAACATGATTAGAGACTAGCTCTGTTCAGGAGAAGGGTTACAACCCCGATCCTTGTTTGGTTTACGGATTGTAACTAGGATTCTAGAATAGTTCCCAAGTCATCTTATCATTGTCATTCTATACAATTCTCACATGCTCTCATGCCCTAGTTACCCCATATGCTCACAAGTCTCAGTTACATAACATGCTCATAGGTCTCAGTTATCTAACATGCTCACAGGTTCCAATTATCGTACATGACCGCATGTACCATTTCTCTTACATGGTTTAGTTATGTCACAAGTTCTCTGTTTAATTCACAAATCCACAGTTTACATTATGGCACATGTTAATTACTTATGCTCCAAGTGGCTTACTTATTGTCTTTTCTATTCTTGGGATGAGTGCATTGGTAGTGCACGAGTCTCGATCTGCATTTACTTATTGCTTTCCCTAACCATTGCTATGTTAGCTATTGCTGGTTTTAGTCTATAGTTTGGCTTCCTTTGTGGTACTTGCTATTTGGGGTCTGACCCCACTGGTTTTGTTTGGCTAGATCTGATAGAGGAGCCCAAAGGATCTTCCGTACCATCTACTCGACGGTGACCATCCGGAGCACCAGAGTACCTGAGTGGGTTTCTTGTTTCATTCTCCCACTTGATATGTACATTATTCTTTTGTGGCGTTTAGCCTCCGAGCACGTGTTTAGCTCGTATTTTGGTTCTTGATATTTAGCCTACGGGCCCAAACACGATGTGCATATTCTAGACTATAGCTAGAGTTTATCATGTATGACTATTACTCTTGCTAGTTTTCTATTTTGGTATGACTAACTTCATGATCATCCATGTATAAATAGTTTGGGACGCTTTACTATTGTATGTCTGATGATCATACTTCTTGTACCTTGTATAATTGCCTGTGATTGAGATACCTAGGAATGCTTGACCTAGGATTGACTGTTGGCCTGTAGAAGTAACCCCCATGTCTTGACAGCTTATACGTGATTTCAGAGTACTGGTGTACTTTGGTATTACGTAGCTGGCCTTGTCCGTACCCACTTGCCAGTATTCTAGTTCTGGGACGTGACAAGTTCTCTTAGCTGAAGATGCTCATTGCTTCGTGTATGCCCAATTTCAAGAAAAGGAAACCTACCTAAGATCAAGCAAATGAATCTTAAATTATCGGTTAGAAGTTCTGATGAACTCAGCACCCTTACTGTAGATAAGTAAAAAGGCCCTATGAAATTGTAAACTCACTTCCATTGACACGACAAATTAAAGAGAGCAGATTTACCATTTGCTAAAAGTAGAGGGTGTCGAGATGATCATTGCAAGATAAGGTACCAAAACAGAGGCCTAGATTTAAGAACAACAAATGGTGCACAGAATTGGTTCTTATGTTGAATCTCTACCATACGAAGAATCTATATTACACCAAAGAAAGAGAGAGAGAGAACTGAAGAAATACCGTCTAAATAGGCAAAGTGGATAAATTCCTTCAGATTGTTGTGGTTAACTGTGTGTTTACTGTTTCAATGACCCATAGGGTCAAACCAAATAGTTAGGTTAACCATTTGATGCTTTTGCTTTTTTAAATGTAACACACACACACACACATATATAAAGTAACTAATACCAACTTGAAGAATAAATGTCTAGTTACATAGCAAATGAATTATTGTTATCATTGTTAAAGTCCATGCCACTACACCAAAACTCTAGAGCTAGGGTTAAGGGTTAAATATTTATATTTTTTTTCCAACCCGCACGTCGAGGCCCTTTTTGGGCATAGAACTGGATTCACGCTGCGGCATAATTTTTCTATAACATCTGTTTCAAATGCATGCTAGAGGTTTCAAACATGGGTTGCTCCGATATCATGTTAAAGTCCCTTCCATTGCACCAAAACTATAGAGCTTTGATGAGGATTGAGGATTAAATATTTTTATTATTCCAATAATCAAAAACAAAAACAGTTACAGAAATAAACAACTTACCTCAGGTTGATCCGTCTCCAGCACCAGTTGCTTCAATGCCCAATTTGGTTGCCTTTCAAAGAGTTTAAAAATAATATTTTCAAGTTCCCTGCGGTCCCTTCGTGTGCGTTTCACATCAGATCCCTTTGCTGGTGTTACTTTTTTCTTGTCCTGGTGTCATAAAAACATAAGTTCACACTAATCAATGCAGAAAATAAGGGGAGGCTATCACAGCATATTTGGTAACAGATCCTATTCATCAATATTTTCTAACCCAATTAGATGAAAGTTAATGCATAAACCTGATTGCAGTTGTGCAGAGCTTTCTGAAGCAATATCAAAACTAAAAGAGATCATACCTTCGAACCAGATGGAACCAAGCCAACCATGCCAGGCAGCGGCCTCATAAGCACTCCATGATCATTGTCAATTATCTTAGAAGAAAGAGAGTGGAAAGATGCAGATGAAAGTGAAAAGAGAACCTCAGAAGTAAACACACAGAACAGCTTCTCAATGAAATGCACACCTGAACCTGTCTAGTTTTAAGCATAGCTTTATTTGTCCTTTCACGGCACAATTTGCCATACTGCCCAAAATTCTCACTGTGAGGCTCCATGTCAAATTTGTGCTCCACCTTTCCTTCCAGTGAAAATTTTCCTACAATAGATACAGGGTTTTGATAATCAATTGTATATATTAATCACATATTGCATACAATAAGCTAACCAGTGATCACAACACAGTAACCAAAATACATAAAGCCAACCATGCTTTGGAATATGTAGATATATATGCTTTGCACTTGCAGTCCACTCAGCATGCTTTGCAACCAAGTTTATAGGTCTTGTATATAACCCGTGAGAATTCAAAGAGGCATTTGCTTCCCAGTCTATCGCTATTCACTTCCCACCGAGGAGACGATACGGACGTTGCCAGTGTTTGTTAACTTCCATCGTAAATAAGGAACCTTTGCTACTTCCTCCGCTTTAATTTCATTACGAGATAACTCTTCCCTCTTGTAGGACTAGGCAATATATCTAGTAGATATGGAGGGTCACGTGAAGAAATCTCCTAAGTCCAAATATAACACCTTCATCTGTGCTTGTTTATGTAAAGTACCTGAAGCCCACCCCTGCCAATATAACTAGTAGATTTGTGTTTTCATCTTATTTGCTACTTCCTCCACTTTAGTTTCATTACGAGATAACTCTTCTCTCTTGTAAGACTAGCCAATATAACTAGGGGTTTTCTAAGGGCACTACCAAGTTTACTTGGGGGCAGCTCTTACTTGGAGGCAGCCCAAGAAGGTGGAACTTTTGCTGGGGGTTGCCCACAAGTTGCTTGGGGGCAGCCCAACCCCCCAAACCCTCATTTTCTCTCCATTTCTTATTTTCCTCTCTCTCCACCAAAAGAAAAGCTCTCCCAAAACCATACTCTCTTCTCCACCACTCCATTCCCAATTCCTCCACCAAAATTTCTTCTACAACATTCCAAGATTCGAAGAGATGACACGTAAGTCGAAACAATCATCGGATTCTAGGTATGTTCTTCCCTAATTTCTTCTACAATTTTCTACATTCTATTCAAAATCCTAGAATATTTCTTAATTCTCTATAAAGTTTTGATAAATTAGGTTTAGAATCTCTTTAGGATTCATGGATGGAATTTTCGAACATGAAAAATTCCACATTTTTTCTTGAAATCCTAATCCTAGAACACGACAAACGATCGTATCGTTTTGGCCGTTCAGCTGCTACAGTCGAGACTAAAAGCATTAGGACTGTCAGGGTTGTGGCAGTCCTAATGTAAAGTAGGACTGCCACAGAGGACTGCAGGGAGTATGACAGTCCTACTTTACATTAGGGCTGCCACAACCCTGGCAGTCCTAATGTAATTAGCTGCATGATGCTCATATGGGGGGGAGGGGGTGGGGGGGGGGGGGGGGGGGGGGGGGGTAACAGCATGTAGCTCAAATTGGGAAGGGGGGTAACTGCATGATGCTCATATGGGGCAGGGGGGGTAACAGTCTTATTTTCGTTTCTATTATTTAATAAATGTATGTTGTCCTGCAGTCCTCCGGCCGCTAACAAAAGAATACGGCCCACCGCGTCAAAGCGGAAGGAACGCGAGGGACGTCCTCTCGAGCGTCCGATTAGAATTCCGAACCGGCGCCCCAAGCTCGGTCTCGGACGCAGCCACCGGCACCCCAAGCTCGGTCGAAGCAACGAGCTCCACCTACTCCTCCGCGTTCTTCCGATGACGACGATGTGCCAATTGGCCGACTCCAATCACGTGACGGCGGTTCTGCTCCATCTGAGGATGCCAGTCCTTCTGAGCCGCCTGTCCATGACGGTGATTACCCTTCATGCATAATATGGAGTCTCGTTGTCACGCGCCAGAACCAGAATACTGGAGAGCGGGGGAATGACTCAGCCAGCTACGTATTACGGGTATATGAATACCGTATAATACGATCAATGCTGTCTAATAAGACGAGGGGGTGCATACTACATAAAAGTCTCACTATGGTCACTTCACATCTATTGTCTCAATCATTCAAACAAGAAACAGAAATAGAGAACATGTGAGACAAAGCAGTAAGGCGTCCCAAACGTTCAGTCAAAATGTTCTTGATATCTGGCTTTACAAAACACAGTCAAATGATGTAGTAAGTATACACAATTGTTATCAGCTGCAGCCTGACTTAGTTACAATTATGCAAAAGTAGATACAAGACAATCCGACTAACATGTCGGTGCCAAACGACAAAGTATAAAGTATTTAACAAAACGAACGGGGAAGTAAGAAACCCACTCGAGTCCTCCTGCGATCATCCCTCTAGTATTGACCATCTTGGAGGTAGAAGTAAGCTGGATTCTCGGAGACCGGCTCTAAATCTGGCCATGCAAAACCAGAGAGGTTAGACCTCTAATAGCAAGTACCGCAAGGAAGCACGATATGAGGAATGAAGCCAGTAAAAAGAGAATATGATAATAGATCTCTGCTATCTACTAGGATTCACATAACATCACGACACTTCGAACCAACCTTCCAACCAAACAATGACAGAAGTTGGCCCGTCATGTCCTGACATTCTGATCATCTCAGTTAGGTAACAGAGTAGGTACAATACATAACCAAATCAATTTAAACGGCCATGCAACTACTACGGCTTGCTATTGTGGGTTCCAAGTTATTCTGGAATTATGTAATAAAGGATCCCTCAGTTCTTACTATGTGCAAGCAAGGCTAGTCTATCCAGTCAATCAATTGCGCCAATCATGAATGAGACGAGTCCCAGCGGGACGCTCGTCGTTAGTATACCATGTACAATTAAAATAATATAAGCAGATACCGCTCCCTGCCCGTGTGGCAGATTTGCAGTATCTGTGGGAACCAGCCGGCCTGTCGGGCACTTAATAGTCCCAAGAGGACTGCCATGTAAGAACTCGAAAATCCATTCTCTCCATGCAATCATTATTTTATTTATCTTAATAGCCTCTATGTTAAGCGAAATCCCATGCCGTGGGTCATGGTCATTCAAATGAGTACTTTCGTACGGGGTACGATATGCACAACTCTACAACGTTACCCGTGCGGTTAGGTTGTAGGTCTTACATAGCGTAATGCAACAATCAAAACTAACCACGGAATAATCATGTCTTGATCATAAAGTACACATGCTGTTGTTGTAGAAAATAAATAAATAAATAAGTAAATAATAAATTGAAGCCTGCATGTGCCTATATGCCAATATTCGGAATTAGCCAGTCGATTACAATAGTTCATAATTAATATGAACATGTCTCATTCATTCAATTCAATAAAACGACTAGCCAGCCTCTTAGTTCCAATTAGGAACGCATGATCAATTATTTAAATTAAGATATCAATCCTTATTTATTAACATCAAGACAATAATTAATGTTAATAAATGCCAAGTCAATCAATCAATGGTAATATATGTCAATCAATGTCAATTTATGCCAAAATAACAATTTATGTTTAATTAATGCCAACTCGGGGCAGAATCAGCCAAAAGGGCATTATGGACAGCCATAGGCAGATGCCTATTTATGCGGCTAGGCAAGTCGGGCTCCATCTATGCGGTCTGGGAATAACAATTCATATGAGGCTCGAAGAACAAGCCTATGCGGCTGGATGCAAATAAGCTCTATGCGGCTAAGATACAATGGGAGTTCATGCGGCTCGGATTTCGAATTCATGCGGCTGCAAGCAACATGCGCTCATGCGGCTGAGAAATATCTCATGCGGCTACGGATGACTTGCGCCCCTGCGGCCAAAGGAAATTCCATGCGGCTGAATAGGTGCAAGCCTATATGCGGCTGAGAAGTCATGCAGCACCATGCGGCTGAATAAGTCGTGCGGCCAGGATATATATATATATATATATATATATATATATATATATATATATATATAACTTCATGCGGTCGAAACGTCGACGGGTCATGCGGCTAAGTAAGCCCAAGCTTATGCGGCTCGAAATGTAACATGCGGCCGAAACATTCCATGCGGCCAGATACTGCATGCGGCTCAAGAATGACTTGCCGCATGAAAACTCATGCGGCTAAGTACTGCACTTCTTCTCTACTATTCCGAGAAGAACAACCATGAAGACCTTACTTCCAAGCTCCATAAATCCTTCATTCCAAGCCCAAATATGGACTTCCATAGGTCAAAATGGGGTAGAACGAAATTCTCTACAACCTGGAACCATCAAAACTTGAAAATAACAAAGTTACTAGATCAAAACCTAAAAAATCCGAAAATGCACAACACTTAGATCTACCAGAAATGAACCATGGAAATTGAAAATGTTAAGTACTAAAGAGGCTCAAAAATCAAGTAAGGAGGATGATGGAACAATAATAATGGTGATCCATCAAGAAGCAAGTTGGCACTTGCCTTAGCGGCTGGTAGGTAGGGGAGGAGTTATGAGGAAGAAGAAGATTAATGGTGAAGTAATGAAGAGAGAGAAAGGGGTGGGCTTTAAATGGAAGGGGTGGTGGTAGGTGGGGGTTTGTTTCGGTTCATGATGAACCAACTTAACTAAACCAATCCAAGCCGAACCCAAAGTAAAGCTAAAGCAGAGTATGAACGCAGAAAATAAAATGCAGAAATAAAATTGCAGAAAATTAATTAATCATGAAATTAAAGGAGTTTAATTACAGAACAATACATGATAAATATTAAATAAATATATTAAAGCAGTACATGTATTAAAAATACGTATTCTGAGAACGGGAAGTGACATCTCTACTCTCCTTAGAAAAATTCCGTCCTCTGAATTTCAAATCCAAGCAGGATAGGAATATCAAAACTAAGCTAATCTAGGTACAAGAAACTTGAGCAAGCAATCATTCTTCAATGTTAACTAGCATATAACACATCTATATTAACAATCTACGATATCAAGTAGTTCTACGCATAAGGTGACAAGCATGAGGGGTTAAGACAATCAAGGTACACGGGAAGAAATATACCTTGTGAGTCAAACAGATATGGGTACCGTGATCGGATATCATCCTCACGTTCCCACGTTGACTCTCCTAATGAGTGATGACCCCAAGCAACCCGGACAAGGCTAATTGTTCGGTTCTTGAGTATCTTCTCTCTTCGGTCCAAAATAGACACAAGCTGTTCCTCATAAGACAGGTTGGTACCAACAACCAGCTCAGAATGATCAAGGATATGGCTTGGGTCCGATACATACCTTCGCAACTGAGATACATGAAACACGTCATGCACCTCTCGTAACGAAGGTGGAAGGGACAAACGATAAGCAACATCGCCTACCCTATCAAGGATAACGAATGGTCCTACGTATCGCGGACTCAACTTCCCGCGAACGCCAAATCTAATGACCCCACGGGTAGGTGAGATCCGTAGGAACACGTGATCCCCAACAGAAAACTCTAGCGGCCTACGATGCTGGTCCGCCCAATGACGATGCCGATCCTGCGCAACTCGAAGTCGCTCTCTAATTCCCTTGACCACTTCAACTGTCTGGACAATCATTTCCGGGCCTAACATCTTCCTCTCCCCGATATCATCCCATGCCAGTTGCGACCTACACTTCTTACCATATAGTGCTTCAAATGGCGCCATCTGGATACTGGCTTGATAACTGTTGTTATATGAAAACTCAACTAAGTGCAGATGGCTCTCCCAAGATCCTCCAAAATCTAGGGTGCAAGCTCGCAACATATCTTCCAAAGTCTGAATTGTCCTTTCTGATTGTCCGTCCGTCTGTGGATGGTAAGCCGTGCTAAATCTTAACTTGGTATCCAGACTATGATGTAAGCTCTTCCAGAAATGTGATGTAAAACGGGTATCTCTGTCTGACACAATGCTGACAGGGACTCCATGCTGCCTGACTATCTGTTGCATATACAACTCTGCCAACTTTTCTGTAGATTGCCCTACTCTGAAAGGAAGAAAGTGTGCTACCTTTGTAAGCCGGTCCACTATCACCCAAATAGCATCTTTACCACTTGGTGATCTCGGTAAACCGGTCACAAAGTCCATTGTGATGTGTTCCCACTTCCATTCCGGAATAGAAAGCGGTTGCAATAACCCAGCTGGCCTCTGCTGTTCTGCCTTCACTTGCTGACATACCAAGCAACGAAGAACAAATCTAGCTATCTCCCTCTTCATCCCGTTCCACCAGAAGTGCTGCTTGATATCTTGGTACATCTTGGTCCCCCCAGGGTGTATAGAATACTGAGAACTGTGAGCTTCTTTCATAACCTCCTGTCTGATATCTCCACTGGGAACACATAGACGTGATCCGAACCTAAGTGTACCATCTTCATGAATTCTCATCTCCTTCCTGAGTCCTGACTCACATTCTGCCCTAAGCTTCTGAATCCTTGGGTCCTGTGCCTGAGCTGCCTTGATCCTGTCTACCAAGTCAGATTGAACTTGTAGACTTGTTAGAACTCCTACATCACTAGGAAGTATAAGTTCGATGCCCATCTCCTGAAGGTCTTCTAAGATGTGCTTCTGTGTTGTCAACATAAATGCGCCGCCTCTTCTGCTGAGAGCGTCTGCTACCACATTAGCCTTGCGTGGATGATACTGAAGCTTCACGTCATAATCCTTGATCAGCTCCAATCATCTTCTCTGCCTCATGTTCAGCTCCTTCTGAGTAAAGATGTACTTCAGACTTTTATGGTCTGTGTACATGTCTACTCGATCACCATATAAGTAATGCCTCCATAGCTTCAAGCCTTCAAAGCAAATACTACTGCTGCCAACTCCAAATCATGAGTTGGGTAATTCTTCTCGTGGTCTCGAAGTTGCCTAGATGCGTATGCTATCACCTTCCCATGTTGCATGAGGACACATCCAAGTCCTTTACCTGACGCATCACAATATACAGTAAAACCTCCGGGTCCAACTGGCAATGTAAGAATAGGTGCTGATATCAACTTCTGCTTCAGATTCTCAAATGATGACTGACATTCTGCCGACCAAACGAATGGCACATCCTTCCGTGTCAAGCGGGTCATGGGTGCTGAAAGTCTTGCAAAGACTGACACGAACCTTCTGTAATACCCTGCCAATCTCAAGAAACTCCGCACATCAGCTACGGTCTTTGGTACTGGCCAACTCTCTACTGTTTCTATCTTCTTGGGGTCTACTGCTACTCCAGCTCCTGATATGATGTGACCCAAAAATGAAATGTAGTCCATCCAGAACTCACACTTGCTGAGCTTGGCATACAACTGGTTCTCTTTCAGAACCTGTAACACTTTTCTGAGGTGGTCTTCATGCTCCTCTTCACTGACAGAGTATACGAGAATGTCGTCGAGGAACACAACGACAAACTGATCTAAGTATGGCATAAAGATGCGGTTCATCAAATCCATAAATATTGCTGGAGCATTGGTCAAACCAAACGGCATTACTAAAAATTCATAATGCCCATACTTCGACCTGAATGCTGTCTTGAGAATATCTTCCTTCCGAACCCTCACTTGATGATACCCTGAACGAAGATCTATCTTGGAGAAAACTCTAGCTTTGCTCAACTGATCAAACAAGTCGTCGATCCTGGGTAGTGGGTACTTGTTCTTTACTGTTGCCGTGTTAAGCTTCTTGTAGTCAATGCACAATCTGGATGATCCATCCTTCTTCCCCACAAGTACCACTGGTGCTGCCCATGGCGATATGCTAGCTTGGATAAACTTCTTCTCCTTCAGTTCCTCTATGTGCTGATATACCTTGGCCTGCTCTGAATCCGCCATTCTGTAAACTCGATCTGATATCGGTTTAGTTCCAGGTGCCAATTCTATGCTGAACTCAATATCCCTAACCGGTGGTAGACCTGGAAGTTCTTCGGAAAATACGTCCAGAAACTCTTCAACTACCTTCGGAACTTGAACTTCTTCCATTGCCGTTACTACTCCCTGCTCTTGCTGAGTTGCCTCAGATCTGACTAAGGTGAATCTCTTCATGCCTGGAATATCAAAAGATACACTCCCTCTACGACAATCTATTGTCGCGTGACTGTCTTTCAGCCAGTCCATGCCTAAGATAACGTCGAAATTTCCAACAGAAAATTCTATCAACTGGGCGGGTAAGGAATGCCCGCAAACTACAACGTTACACGCTAGAATAACTCTACTAACTCCTACGAGCCCATTGCCAGTGAGTATATTCAACCTCCCTGGCAATGCCTCGAACTCCATTCCTAGCCGTGTCGCAAATTGTGCAGATATAAATGAATGTGATGCTCCCGAATCAAACAATGCTACTGCGGGATATGAGGCGACGAGAATGTTACCTGCCACAACATCTCCCGATGCTAATGCCTCCTCCAAGGACAGTGTGAATGCCTGCCCTCGACCTCCTTGCTGGTTCCCATGCTGTGGCCTAGCCTGGTGCTGCTGCTGGCCCCTGCCTTGATGATGCTGGGGTGGTCTATGCTGGTGTTGTTGCAACGGCGGTCCTTGCTGCCGAAACATCTGAGCCTGTGGCATCAACGGACGCTGGGCCAATGGTCTCACTGCCACTGCTGGTCCTCGATACTGGCCTGCCCCTGGTGCTGGCAGAGCAGGAAATTGTTGCATTGGTCCTCCTGACCTCGAATTCATGGGACAGGTGGTAACCCGATGATCTGAATTTCCACATATCAAACATTGCCCGTTCAATGTCCGACACACATCTCTAGTGTGTCCTACCTTCCCACAATAAGTGCAGCCCGCTGGGGGTTGCTGATTCTTTCTCTGTTGATGTTGCTGCTGTCTTGTTAGCGGTGCTGGCCCCCGCATTGCCACATCGTGAATGCGAATGCCAAGGGACGGTGTTGTTGTTCGGGGCGCTGCTCCCCCTCCTCCTTCAATCTGACTGTGGGATCTCTTCTGACCTCCAGTCCTTGTCGTGCTCCTCTGAATGGTGATCTCATGCCTTCGGGTTGCCGTCAATACTTCGTCAAAAGTCTGGTAATTGTGCCCCTCTATCAATTGCAAGAGCTCAGGGTGAAATCCTTGCTGAAATCTCATAGCCCTCTGGCTCTCTGTCGCTACCATCTCTGGGGCGAACCTACTCAATCTGCAGAACTCCGCTGCATAAGCATCTACCGTCTTGCCGGCCTGCTTGAGGTTGATAAACTTCTGTTGTAGCTCAAACTGCGCCACAACTCCATAGTACTTGGTCTTGAACCTCGCTGTGAAATCGTCCCAAGCAATGGGATGTCTGATACCTACTTCCTCTGATTCCCACCAATCACGTGCGAGATCCTGAAGTAGCAACTTCACCTGATCCACACGTTCTTCTGCCGGTACCTTAGCTGCTGTCAGAATAGCCTCAATATCCTTAAGCCATGCATCTGCTGAGATGGCGTCCTCCGTGCCCTCAAAACGGCGGGGGTTGAACTTGCAAAATCTGGTTGATGCTCCTGAATCTGGCCTTGCCCCTCTTTCCAACGCCGTCTGCAACCCTTGGTTGAGTAGTACATTCTGCTCTTGCAACTGAGCGTGCATGCGCTGCTGGGCTAACATCTGATGTTGCTGAGTAGCCATTACCCCTCTCATGATCTCCAGAAGGGCCGGTGTGTCCACTTCCATTGGGGTAGGTGGAACTGTTGGTGGTGGTGGAACCTCCGGATACCGCGATCCAGCTGCTGCTTCCACTATTACTTCTTCCTGGATAGTCTCTTGAGGTAGTACTGGCCCTTGTTGCTGACCAACCTGGTCATGTTGTCCATGCTATCCATGTTGTTGCTATCCAACTCTGACAGGTGCGGACGAAGTGCCCCTAAGAAAAGGGACAAGAGAACAATCAAACGACCGGACTCGAAGGATCAATGAAGTCAAGGGATACTGGAATGTCAAGCTGGAGTTGAGAATTGACGAATCATGAGATCAAGGGGGAACATGTGTGATTGAGACATACTATTAAAACACCCCACAAGTCTGAAATCAGACCTGCATGGGCCACCACTAAAACCTTGTCACGCCCCAGAACCAGAATACTGGAGAGCGGAGGAATGACTCAGCCAGCTACGTATTACGGGTAGATGAATACCGTATAATACGATCAATGCTGTCTAATAAGACGAGGGGGTGCATACTACATAAAAGTCTCACTATGGTCACTTCACATCTATTGTCTCAATCATTCAAATAAGAAACAGAAATAGAGAACATGTGAGACAAAGCAGTAAGGCGTCCCAAACGTTCAGTCAAAATGTTCTTGATATCTGGCTTTACAAAACACAGCCAGATGATGTAGTAAGTATACACAATTGTTATCAGCTGCAGCCTGACTTAGTTACAATAATGCAGAAGTAGATACAAGACAATCCGACTAACATGTCGGTGCCAAACGGAAAAGTATAAAGTATTTAACAAAACGAGCGGAGAAGTAAGAAACCCACTCGAGTCCTCCTGCGATCATCCCTCTAGTATTGACCATCTTGGAGGTAGAAGTAAGCTGAATTCTCGGGGACCGGCTCTAAATCTGCCATGCAAAACCAGAGAGGTTAGACCTCTAATAGCAAGTACCGCAAGGAAGCACAATATGAGGAATGAAGCCAGTAAAAAGAAAATATGATAAAAGATCTCTACTATCTACTAGGATTCACATAACATCACGACACTTCGAACCAACCTCCCAACCAAACAAGGACAGAAGTTGGCCCGTCATGTCCTGACATTCTGATCATCTCAGTTAGATAACATAGTAGGTACAATACACAACCAAATCAATTTAAACGACCATGCAACTACTACGGCTTGCTATTGTGGGTTCCAAGTTATCCTGAAATTATGTAATAAAGGATCCCTCAGTTCTTACTATGTGCAAGCAAGGCTAGTCTATCCAGTCAATCAATTGCGCCAATCATGAATGAGACAAGTCCCAGCGGGACGCTCGTCGTTAGTATACCATGTACAATTAAAATAATATAAGCAGATACCGCTCCCTGCCCGTGTGGCAGATTTGCAGTATCTGTGGGAACCAGCCGGCCTGTCGGGCACTTAATAGTCCCAAGAGGGCTGCCATGTAAGAACTCGAAAATCCATTCTCTCCATGCAATCATTATTTTATTTATCTTAATAGCCTCTATGTTAAGCGAAATCCCATGCCGTGGGTCATGGTCATTCAAATGAGTACTTTCGTACGGGGTATGATATGCACAACTCTACAACGTTACTCGTGCGGTTAGGTTGTAGGTCTTACATAGCGTAATGCAACAATCAAAACTAACCACGGAATAATCATGCCTTGATCATAAAGTACACATGCTGCTGTTGTAGAAAATAAATAAATAAATAAGTAAATAATAAATTGAAGCCTGCATGTGCCTGTATGCCAATATTCGGGATTAGCCAGTCGATTACAATAATTCATAATTAATATGAACATGTCTCATTCATTCAATTCAATAAGACGACTAGCCAGCCTCTTAGTTCCAATTAGGAACGCATGATCAATTATTTAAATTAAGATATCAATCCTTGTTTATTAACGTCAAGACAATAATTAATGTTAATAAATGCCAAGTCAATCAATCAATGGTAATATATGTCAATCAATGTCAATTTATGCCAAAATAACAATTTATGTTTAATTAATGCCAACTCGGGACAGAATCAGCCAAAAGGGCATTATGGACAGCCATAGGCAGATGCCTATTTATGCGGCTAGGCAAGTCGGGCTCCATCTATGCGGTCTGGGAATAACAATTCATATGAGGCTCGAAGAACAAGCCTATGCGGCTGGATGCAAATAAGCTCTATGCGGCTAAAAGATACAATGGGAGTTCATGTGGCTGCGGATGACTGGCCTCATGCGGCTCGGGTTTCGAATTCATGCGGCTGCAAGCAACGTGCGCTCATGCGGCTGAGAAATATCTCATGCGGCTACGGATGACTTGCGCCCCTGCGGCCAAAGGAAATTCCATGCGGCTGAATAGGTGCAAGCCTATATGCGGCTGAGAAGTCATGCAGCACCATGCGGCTGAATAAGTCGTGCGGCCAGGATATATATATATATATATATATATATATATATATATATAAAACTTCATGCGGTCGAAACGTCGACGGGTCATGCGGCTAATTAAACCCAAGCTTATGCGGCTCGAAATGTAATATGCGGCCGAAACATTCCATGCGGCCAGATACTGCATGCGGCTCAAGAATGACTTGCCGCATGAAAACTCATGCGGCTAAGTACTGCACTTCTTCTCCACTATTCCGAGAAGAACAACCATGAAGACCTTACTTCCAAGCTCCATAAATCCTTCATTCCAAGCCCAAATCTGGACTTCCATAGGTCAAAATGGGGTAGAACGAAATTCTCTACAACCTGGAACCATCAAAACTTGGAAATAACAAAGTTACTAGATCAAAACCTAAGAAATCCGAAAATGCATAACACTTAGATCTACCAGAAATGAACCATGGAAATTGAAAATGTTAAGTACTAAAGAGGCTCAAAATCAAGTAAGGAGGATGATGGAACAATAATAATGGTGATCCATCAAGAAGCAAGTTGGCACTTGCCTTGGCGGCTGGTAGGTGGGGGAGGAGTTATGAGGAAGAAGAAGATTAATGGTGAAGTAATGAAGAGAGAGAAAGGGGTGGACTTTAAATGGAAGGGGTGGTGGTAGGTGGGGGTTTGTTTCGGTTCATGATGAACCAACTTAACTAAACCAATCCAAGCCGAACCCAAAGTAAAGCTAAAGCAGAGTATGAACGCAGAAAATAAAATGCAGAAATAAAATTGCAGAAAATTAATTAATCATGAAATTAAAGGAGTTTAATTACAGAACAATACATGATAAATATTAAATAAATATATTAAAGCAGTACATGTATTAAAAATACGTATTCTGGGAACGAGAAGTGACACTCGTACAAAGGCCCGACATGATATGTAGTTGGATGTTCAAAATCATTTGTATTTGGATGTAATTTGGATGTGGTTGGTTGGTTGTTGTTGTTGTTTGGAAACTTGACTTGTGGATTTTAGGATATTTTGTCGTATCCTTCCTTTTGGATAGTTTCTCGGATATTTTGTTATTTTTGGATGTTTGGAAACTTGACTTGTTGGATATTTTATCGGATATGTTGTTATTTTTTATGTAAGTTGTATCTGATTGTCGTAATTTGGATACGTAATAGTAGATATGTTGTTATGTGGACATGTGTGTATAAACTCTCTTTGGATACCTAATTGAAACTCTCTGTGAGGAGAGTTTCTATTTGAAACTCTCCTCACATAGAGTTTATCAGGACTGCCACCCACCAGGTAGTCCTATATTAGTATAGGACTGCCAGGGAGGTGACAGTCCTATTTGAAACTCTCTGTGAGGAGAGTTTCAAATACAAACTCTCCTCATAGAGAGTTAGTATCAGGACTGTCAGGGTAGTGGCAGTCCTATTTGAAACTCTCTGTTTTAATTAGGACTGTCAGCACCCTGGCAGTCCTTCATTAGTGTAGGACTGCCAGGGTAGTGGCAGTCCTATTTGAAGCTCTCTGTTTCAATTAGGAGTGTCAGCACCCTGACAGTCCTTCATTAGTGTAGGACTGCCAGGGTTGTGGCAGTCTTGATACTAACTCTCTGTGAGGAGAGTTTGTATTTGAAACTCTTCTTACAGAGAGTTTCAAATAGGACTGTCATCCCCTGACAGTCCTATACTAATGTAGGACTGTCTGGTGGGTGGCAGTCCTGATACTAACTCTATGTGAGGAGAGTTTCAAATAGAAACTCTCCTCACAAAGAGTTTCAATTAGGTATCCAAAGAGAGTTTATACACACACGTCCTGATACGAACTCTATGTGATGAGAGTTTCAAATACTAACTCTCTGTTAGGAGAGTTTCAAATACAAACTCTCCTCATAGAGAGTTAGTATCAGGACTGCCACAACCCTGGCAGTCCTTCATTACTGTAGGACTGCCAGGGTTGTGGCAGTCCTAATTAAAACTCTATGTTATGAGAGTTTCAAATACAAACTCTCCTCACAGAGAGTTAGTATCAGGACTGCCACAACCCTGGCAGTCCTTCATTAGTGTAGGACTGTCAGGGTTGTGGCAGTCCTAATTGAAACTCTCTGTTAGGAGAGTTTTATAAAAACTCTCCTAACAGAGAGTTTCAATTAGGACTGCCAGCACCCTGACAGTCCTACATAAAACTCTCCTAACAGAGAGTTTCAATTAGGACTGCCACAACCCTGACAGTCCTACACTAATGAAGGACTGCCAGGGTTGTGGCAGTCCTGATACTAGCTCTGATACTTTAACAAATTGGTATATTTTGACACAGATACTTGCACACATGTAAACACATATAACACAGATCGCACACAAGTAAACACATATAACACAGATAACACACAGGTAAAAGTGAAAAACATACTGGACTTCATATTTCACTGGATACAAAAGTGGTACTCTATATAGGTAAGTCCAATACGCAAAATTTACTGTATACAAAATTTACTCCATATAGGTTAGTGGACTTTATATTTCACTTTCATAATTTACTGTATACAAAAGTGGTACTCCATATACAAAATGTCAAACTGTAAGTATATCCATACTCAGTCGATTTCGACGTCGTAGTGGCCAGCAGGTAAGTCTCTTGCATCGCCATTCTTGATTTCGTCCGGACAGTGTTCGAAGTAGATAGGGCGTTGTATATTAACTTCATTGTAGACTTGTTCTTCTCATCTTCATGTCGTATGACGGAATATATTTGTCTCGGTGCAACTCCGGAAGTGGACAAGTCTTCGACTATCTTCTTCTCCGTATTGTTCAACCGTCCGACATACGGATGACCCAATAGTGTTTCGGCAATCTCATGGTTGTGGGTTCCATTCTTCACTTCTACTGTCCACTTTCCTTCTTCGTTTCTAATATGGATCGTGAATGGACAACCACATTTTCTCGTTCCAACATTTTTTTTGGAACTTTATTTTGGATAACTGTATTTCTTGTAGGTTCTCAACACACCACCTCTTTCACATCCAACCATCACAGTTTGTCGTCCCGGACGATTTTGGGCCGATCTGGATATCACTAGAACTATGTTGTTTTTCCGTCCAACTTTTGGACACTAATGTACCACACCGTCGCTTGATTCAAACCAAAGATCGGTCCAGAATAAATGGCCTACATGACTGCAATTGGAGCAGGTACCGCAAAATCGAAAGATGTCAAGTCTTACAATAGAACTTAAAAGTTAATAAAACTAAACAACTACATAAAGGATATGTGAAAATTTATGCAATTAAATAGGACTGCCAGAGAGGAGGCAGTCCTTCACAATATGTAGGACTGCAGCAGGCCTAGCAGTCCTACTTATTGTGAAGGACTGCCACCTCTCTGGCAGTCCTAATCTATGATCTGGACTGCCAGAGAGGTGACAGTCCTCTGTGTCACAACCCGATTTTTTACCCGATAAAAAGTTAAAATTTAGTTACCAAGAGGGCTTCTGAAGCATCAAAGTGTTCTTCGGACGTTGCGGAAAGAGAGTCTACAACATTTGATGACCCGGGTTCTTCCATGTTCAATTTTTTTCTACATTAAACACATAATTCAACTTTTATATGTGAAATTCATGTTTAAAACTTTAAACAAATATTAATTCGATGACTTACCAATAAATGGGAGAAGTCAATGACATTATTACTAGAAATTTTACCAACAATCTTTCCAAAATGTAGGTTGGGGAAAAATTTTGGCTAGGTTATATTCTATGACCTAAAATGGAGAGGAAGAGAAGAAAAGAGTTGAGGGAGAAGAAAAGAGTAGCGGGAGGAAGAGAGAAAAAAAAAATTAGAAAAGTTGTCTTTTATATCTAATGTTGGGCTGCCCCCAAGTAAAAAAAAAAACTGATGGCAAACTTGTAATATTTGCAAACATTTTTGGGCTGCCCCTAAGTAAATTTGGTGGTGCCCTTAGAAAAAGCCTATAACTAGTAGATATGGAGGGTAACATGAAGAAATCTGCCAAGTCCAAATATAACACCATCTGTGTTTATGTAAAGTACCTGAAGCCCATGTAAAGTACCTGAAGCCCACCCCTGCCCCTCCCATCCCACGCAAAGGTTAATTTGAGAAATAAACACTTTTTCTCTTTCAAACCTACGATTTGTGTTTTCATCTTAAGCACTTTGTCAAAGTCCCTACCACTTGCACCAAACCTCTAGAATGTTGGTGAGGGTTGAGGGTTAATATTTATATTATTCAACTCACCCTTACAGGTCAATGGCCGATTGTCATGGGTTGAGAGCTGGATTCACACGACGGAATATTTTTTTAATCCGCTTTAAATGCGCGCGAGAGAAGCTTCGTACATGGATGCTCTTATACCATGTTAAAGTCCCTACCACTTGCGCCAAAATCCTGGAGTGTTGTTAAGGGTTGATGATTAATATTTATATTATTCAACACACTTAGCCTCCTCTTCCCTGTATTTCCAATGAAATTCCTCTTCCTCTTATACTAGCAATGGTGACATTATATTTATCATAACCGTCGTCCAAGCCTTCTCCCATCATAATGTGGTCGGCTATGGAGCATAAGAAAGCTCCATGCAAATTTGACAAAGTTTTATGATTGGTTGTCGACTTGATGTCAACCCTCTATGTTGCTACCAAATTCCTAGCCCATGTAGCTAAGATTTTGGCTGTAAGTCGAAACTAAATTCAATCCTGAACAATCTAAGGACTCTATTTGCACACATCAGTCAAGTGCATAAACATGTTCGGAAGTCGCCTCGATATTAAGAAAAACAAGACCTACAACAGATCTCAACTGCCACCTAAAAGCACAATGAAGTCGACCAATCTGATAGCATTCACCAAATCTGAGCAACATTTGAGGCAGAATGGCAATGCAAAAGTCACATCATAGATAACCAAGACCAAGCATCTCAAAATCCTAATCCATATAATTTTATCCATCCCACTACGACAAGACTCTTAACCCTATCTTCTCGGTAGAAGAGACTAGCACTGAAAAAGATGAATCTAAAGCTATCATCCAAAATGCAGTCAATGATGTTGCCCAGGAAAAAAAGAAAAATGTGCTAGTTGATATAACCATGGCCACTCAGAGAAGCTGTCAAAGGTTACTAACAAGTGAGCAGACATGCCATCCTCTGACCACACATGGCGTACAAAAGTGACCTATCAACAGACTTATCCACACTTCTATGAACAATATCCAGCCATTAATTCATCGGGATCAAATTCTCTCCAGGAGGAAAAAATTTGCTGAGAAATCCAATGTGATCCTTTCACTTGAGAAAATAATAGATAATGAAAGACCACGATGCTAGGCTCAACTGATTGCTAAAAACAAGGTAAACTAGCAATTGGAGAGAGTGAAGACATACAAAATAAACGGATATAAACATGAAAGTAGCATAAATCAATAGTTCAATGATAATCTTTACTCTGTTTACAGAATATACTAAGTCAACGACAATATAAACGGTTTCATTATAAAAGTTTTACTATTGAGTTCCAACCTTTTTATTATGGAAAATTGGAAATGCCCTATAATTTTACTTCTCTACAACAGAAGTTGGACCTTCATTCCAGTTTATAATATTCAGAAAAGTTGATGTTAGTAATTAGTTACTGGAGAAGATTGAAAATCATCTGTTGAAAGAATAATAATTATCAATTTAAGGCTTTCTTGTCCATGATTAATTAATGCTTCCATGGGGTCATTTTCACAGAATGGAAGCTCAATAGGATAAATTGTAAGATCAGGACATTATTCAATAACTAAAATAACGTTTTCTTACATTGATAATTCTTTCTCTCACCCTTTCTAACCACAACCACACTAGCTTAGCCAGACTCACTACTGGAATCCAAAAATCCGAACTCGACATTTGTTGTTAAAAACCAGTCTACCACCTACTGACTTCACTGGAGGAAAAAAGGGATCATCATCATCCAGGCCTTCTCCCATTAGAATGGGGTTGGCTATGGTGCATAGAAAGCTCCATGCAAGATTTGACAAAGTTTTATAACTAGTTGTCTACCTGAGTCCTGACATCAACCCTCGATGTTGGTAACAAATTCCTAGCCAAGGTAGCTATGAGCGTAAGAGGGCCATGTTATAAAACCTAGGTGGCCAGTTGGCAAGTAGGTAGACCTACGTTTTGGTTTGCAGCTTAAGTTCATGCAACCAAGGAGCATCCTCCAAGTTCTCCTAGACGATAAAAGAGTTACACTAAGAAGTATGAGAGGGACATGTTATAAAACCTAGGTGGCCAATTGGCAAGTAGGTAGACCTACCTTTTGGTTTGCAGTTTAAGTTCATACAACCAAGGAGCATCCTCCAAGTTCTCCTAGACGATAAAAGAGTTACACTAAGAAGTAAGATAATACAATTTGCTACAGGAAATTGTTATCATTTGTATGACACATTACGCCAAAGACTATCTTGCCTCTTATTTCACGAAGTCCACCATATCATGCAGAAACTACATCAGAGATTCAGATATGATTTAGTATGTAATAGCAACTGAAAGAACAAACAATGAACATAAAATGATCAACTCAGCTGCATCTGATGCCTGCAATAAACACAATAGCAGCGCATGAAAAGTGTTTATTGGCATAAGGATCATATTCTTAAGGGGAACAATGCTGCAGCTTCATATCCAAAGATTAGAACTTCAAATTATTACAAGTCTAGCCAATCTCATTTGGGAATAAGCTCAAAACATTGCCAATGTTCATCATGAGCTAAATATATGTGCTATATCCATATTAAAGATATTAAATTCTTACCTTGGTTTGATTCCGAGAACACACACATGGGTACGAAGTCTTTAAACATATTCAACGAATAGCTCTTTGGGTTATTGCCAGTATCACTTTGAGCCAACTCCATCTTGAACTGTCATTAAGCATGAATATAAACATGAGATTGTAGCATTCAAAAAGGTTGTAAGCATACTTACAAGCTAGCCAATGTCCACCAAATCCAAAAATGATCCCTACATACTACAATATAGTATTTCCATATAGGAGTCTGTATCGGACCAGGCATTCCAAAACTGATATGATACGACCAATACTTATGGGCATCGGTCGACACTACAAACTATGATATGAATAGGGTCTTAGAGAGATTATTTTCAAATTATAACATTTATAGGTAGTATGGAAAGCAAGAAGTCTTTAGAAGACCAGGGCATGTCTCCCATATGAGCATCCACCTTATCGTGCTAGTAGACGTGATAGTTGCAGCTTCAAAAGATTGAGCTGGAACTCAAATTGTAGATATTATTTTGATTAGAATTGTTGTATCATTTCCTATGCAGTTAAAAACGGTTTTTTTTATGATAACGGTCTAGTAGAGTTATTGATATATCACCGATATATCGGATTTATAACGGTAAATATCGGTTTGCATTTTTAACACAATTTTTATATATAAATAACACAGTTAATAGTTATCTATTATAAAATATACAAGAAAATGTGATTTGATGCAGCAACAAAAGGAAAAAAAAGGCAGCAACAGCATAAAAGAAGGAAAAAATAAACGCAACAGCAGAAGGAAATAACGCAGCAGCGAAAAAATAGAAAAATGCAGCAGCAGAAGGAAAAAAATGCAGCAGCAGAAGGAAAAAAACGCAGCAGCAGCAGCAGCAAAAAATAAAACACAACAGCGAAAAAAAGCAGTAAAGAAGAAGAAGAACAGAAGAAGAAGAAGTACAAAAGAAGAAGAAGAAAGAAGACGACGACGAAGAAGAAGAAGAAGAAGTACCTGAACTGTGAGGGCAGCACAGGTAGGGTTTTTTTTTCCTTTCTTTCCTTCCTCTTTCTCGAGCAGAGGCAGCAGCAGCCTTTTTCTTCTTTTTCTTTTTTCTCTCTCCGCCAACTTTTGAGCAGAGGCAGCAGCAGCCTTTTTCTTCTTTTTTTTCCTCTCCGCCAGCTTTTGGGTTTAAGAAACCTAAAGGTTATATATCGTTTTTTTTTTAAACTGATATATCAGTAAATATCGGTCATATCGGCCGATAATATCGGTACCGATATTTGACCGATATTTTCAAAAAAAATAATATCGGTCCTGGGCCGATACCATTATATATCGGTTATATAACCGATATATAACGGTTTTTAACTACATAGATCATTTCTACTGTCATTAGAATTGTTGTATCATTTCTACTGTCTCAAAGACTCAAACATTGTCTTATTTTCTTCTACCCTGTTCCAGTAGCTCCTTTAGCTAAGATCATTTCTTTCCTCTCTTATCTATCGGTTCCCGATGAACATTTCTGAACCATCTGAAATGATTCCCTCCAAAGAGCAACCACCTAAAATAACCAGAAAAGTACCAAACCGAGTCTATTTTCTCCAATTGACAACAGCTGCATTACGAAGCCCAAGAAACCATATCTGAAGACCTAAGGTGGGTCCTACTTAGGGATCAAAAGGAAGCAGATATTTTTAGCTATGTAAAATTCAGCCACCATGCTCGATGAATTATCAAATAGAGGCCAAAGATGAAGTAACTGTCAGATAAGATTTCAAGGGAACTAAACCGGCCAATTTGGGAACTAATTTTGACAACGTAGTGACAAACGAAATGGAGATAAATGAATTTTAGTCAATTAGGACTTGATTTTGAAAATTGCACATTGTGTAAAATAAAAATTGTTTTGCATGTGAAAAATCACTAATAAGGGTATGTATAGAGAATGGATCTTAAACAAGTATATTTATTTTTTAAGTTGATAGAATGTGGATTTATTATTTTTAAATTACTTTTTCAGGATTGTATATTATAAATACAAGAAAAATATAATTGCATATTTGAGTAAATTTATATTCACTTCTAATATTACAAGCAATACATGCAAACCAGATGAGGTTGGCTGCAATTTATTTTAGGTTGAAAGGGTAAGGGGTAGTTCGTTTATTTTGCCAAAAAGTAGGAGAAATGTTGTCCGGTTTTTTGGGTTTGCAGTTTCAATTCTGTAGCCAAGCTTTTTCTTTTTTCCTTTCTTTTTCCTTTTTGTTTTGTTTGCAAAACCATGAAAACCTTAGTTTTGTTTTGACAAAACTATACAAACAAGTCCCGTGAAATGTTACAACTAAAATAAAATGTAGTTTTAACCTTAAAAACTCTGTTTGAGGCATGCAAACTTAGTCCCAAACAGATTCTCAGTGTGGTATCTCAATTTCTATTCTAATGCACATCAACCTGTATTTTAATATCTCAAGTTCAATTTTTAATGCACATCAAGCTCTATCTTAAGCTACAAAGTGATCGCAATTTAAGATGTCTAGACCATTCTAACTTCTAGACTACAAAGTGGACCTCGTAGAGTTAAAGTTAAAAAAAGGTTGCCCAATGTCGCAAGGTGTCCGCAAATTCCGGGTATGAGAGAGTTAAGATGCATGCGGCCTGACCCTCACATCAACGCACACAGTCATATATTCTAAGTATATGTTAACATGTGCCCTAAGACCTCGTTTGGTTCGCATAATCAAGGCTTTGGGAAAGGAAAGTCATTCCTTTCCGGTGTTTGGATGCCAAGAAAATGAGTAGAAAAGGAAATTGATTCCCAAAAGGAAGGAAAATATGAGAAGGGGGGGGGGGTATATTCCCCTCCACCAAACCAAGGATTCATTTTCCCCCTCTAAAAGATTCACATTCCCTCTCAATTTCCTTGACATTTCCAAACACAGGAAAGGAAATTGATCGAATTGCAATTTTCCAAAGGAAATGAAAGAACAAAGAATCATTTTCCTTTCCTTTCCACGAACCAAACGAGACCTAAGGGCACATGATAACACATCGATAAATGTGTATTTTACATTGGTACTCCCACCGGCACATTGATAAATGCACATTTTAAGTAAAAGGTTGCTTTATTGAAAACATACTAAATAGTTTAACCAATTTGTAAATGGGGTGACCCATCTACATGAAAGATAGTTAAACTAAATTAGAAATATCAGTATAAGGCATTCCTTTGGACAATTTAAATGGCTATTTTTCTTGCACATGTTTTCATGATGAAAACTGCAATAACTACAATTTGAACATTGTTAGGTTAAAAATATGCAATCAGGGACGCTAATTTTACACGATTCCGATGCAACGTCAAAAGGCTCCGGTTTCTGTGTGTTCTGGTGTATTTTCGGCGTGTCCGTGTAGTGTCCGATATAATATGGCACCGACTTTTGGAGTGTCCATACTTCCCAAACTGTAATGAACGATATCATTGGAGAAAATGCCGATCGGAACCGATTATTGACGTTGAGATCGAAAACCCTAACAAAAATTGGGTTAGGGTTTGTGCCTGTAGGGAGGAGGACTCGTCGTTGTTGAGGAGGTCGAGGGAGAGGACGACTTTGGAGACGACGGGGTGGAGGGCGTTGGGGTCGCCGGCGGAGGCGGAGACGGCAGACTTGGCGGCGGCGGACTGCCACGAGTTAGACACGACCGGCGGACACTTCATCAGCCATACCGACCGGTCCGCCTTCCCCGTGTCCACCACGTTCCTCCCATCCTCAGTCACCGACATCTCTCCTCCCTCTCTCTCTCTCTCTCTCTCTCTCTCTCTCTCTCTCTTGATCGCGCGTCCAAACTCCAGTAGAAGAAAAAAATAGATTTAATATCCTTTATAGTCTAACGGTGTTTTCACCCGTTTTTAGATATTTTTGAACGGACCGTTGTTTATGAAAAATCGTTGTTTGTGTTTGAAGGGAGACGAGATATTGTAGAATAGTATTTTTATTTTTCTTTATTTCATCATATGGCAAGGACCATATACAGTAGAAACTCTATAAATTAATACTCGATTATTTAATAAACTCTCTAAGATAATATTTTTGGCCGGTCCCGACTCGGGGATAGGGTGCTAAATTAATAATTCGCTAAAATTATAAGATAATACATTTTTGATAATTTCTCCAGACCCCATATAAAATATAAATTAATAATTCCTTATATATAGCATATTACATGAATGATTTATGAAGGTTTCTTGAAAAATGACTCAATTGTCTTTTGTTTTTTGTTGAAATCAATTTTCCCTTGAATCTCGTCTCTAATTTTCCTTAGCATGGTAAGAACTTCTGGTGTTGTTTTCTCATAGCTCAACAAGAAATTGTTCAATGTGATTGCCGCTTTAATAGCTTCGTTTCGCGAAGGGGGCTCCATTGTAGAACTTTCATCATCTTCTTCATCGATATCATCTTTATTAATTTCAATAACGCTTTCAATAATTTCTTCATCAGTCAACAACTGTGCAACTATATTTTCTTCTGGGTGAGTCAGAACATCTTCGACATCCATTGCATTGCGATAACCCAACTCTTTTAATTAATAAAATATTAATTAATATATAAATTAATAATTATTAATTTATCGATTAATTAATAACTCTTTTAATTAATAAATTTTGGTGGTCCCAAGTGTATTATTTTATAGAGTTTCTACTGTATATAGTGATAAAGGACAATCCAAGGGTCAAGAGTTACATAACCCAAGGGTCATGAGTTACATGATCCCAAGGGTCATGTGTAACTCATGACATAATGGTGAATATCTAAGGGTTTCACAACACTCCCCCTTATTCATCCATTTCCTTGGATCTACTTATGAAATACTTCAGGTTTCAACAAGCTAATGGGGTGGATACTGCTGGATCCAGAGTAAACTTGGTTTGCCTCATTAAAACCTTGGTTGTGGAAAACCCAGTGGGAAAAACCATCAGTCCTAAGGAAAAAGAGTACAATCCTATAGTTTTACTCCCCCTGATCTATACAAGCTTCAGGCTTGCAGGTCTTTTAGTTGCCTCATCCCTATTCCTCTTACAAGCTTTACAAAAGTACATCGTGGCAGTGTTTTGGTAAACAAATCTGCTAAGTTATTACAAGATTGAATTTGTTGTACTTTGACTTGTCCCTTCTCTTGAAGGTCGTGCGTCCAGAAGAATTTGGGGGATATGTGCTTCGTCTTGTCACTCTTCATGTATCCTTTCTGAAGTTGAGCTACGCATGCTGCATTATCTTCAAAAAGGGTAGTAGGCTCAAGTTCACCAGTCTTCAGGCCAGTAGATGCCAAAATGTGCTGAATGACAGAGCAAAGCCAAACACACTCCTTACTTGTTTCATGGATTGCCAGGAGTTCAGAATGGTTGGATGAGATAGCCACACTGGTCTGTTTGACGGACCTCCAGGAGATAGCCGTACCACCGAAAGTAAACACAAATCCAGTTTGTGATTTCTCTGTGTGGGGATCTGATCTATAACCTGCATCTGAATAACCAAGTAAAGTGGAAGACCCACTATTCGGGTAATATAGTCCTAGGTCTATAGACCCTTGGAGGTAGCGCAGAAGATGCTTCACTCCATTCCAGTGGCGCTTTGTGGGCGCTGTACTGTATCTGGCTAATAAGTTAACTGAAAACGCTATATCAGGACGCGTACAGTTAGCCAGATAGAGTAGTGCCCCAATGGCACTTAGGTAAGGTACTTCAGGACCTAATGATTCCTCCCCCTCTTCTAGTGGACGGAAAGGGTCCTTCTTTACATCCAATGATCGAACGACCATTGGTGTACTAAGGGGATGGCATTTATCCATGTGGAATTGTTTAAGTAATCTTCGTGTATATGTAGATTGGTGTAACAAGATACCACCCTTTAGGTGTTCGATCTGTAAGCCAAGACAATATTTTGTTTTCCCTAGGTCTTTCATTTCAAAAGTTGTCTTAAGGCTTTCAGATATCTCAGTGATCTCTGCAGGAGATCCAATAAGATTTAAATCATCGACATAAACGGCGACTATAACAAATCTTGTTCCCGATCTTTTTATAAAGATACACGGGCAGACTTTATCATTAGTAAATCCTTGCGTAGCAAGAAACTCACTTAGTCTGTTATACCACATTTTTCCTGATTGTTTAAGACCGTACAATGATCTTTGTAACCTCACAGAATAGGTGTCCCGAGGTCTATCTGTTTTCTCTGGTGAAATTTTATATCCTTCAGGGAGTTTCATATAGATATCTTTATCTATATTGCCATAAAGATATGCAGTCACAACGTCCATGAGCTGCATTTCTAGACTTTTCAGAGAAGAGAGGCTGATCAGGAATCTGAAGGTATTCTCATCCATGACCGGAGAATATGTTTCTTCATAATCTATTCCCGGTTTCTGGGAGAAACCTTGTGCTACAAGGCGTGCTTTGTAGCGCACAACTATGTTGTGTTCATTTCTTTTTCTTGTGAAGATCCATTTATATCCCACAGGTTTTACACCTTCAGGTGTTTGGACTACTGGTCCAAAGACTTCGCGTTTCAAGAGTGAGTCCAGCTCTACTCCTGTTGCCTCGTTCCACTTTGGCCAATCGCATCTGCGTTTACATTCTGCTAGAGACTGTGGATCGATGTCATCGTCATTTTCAGTGACGTGAACGGCAATATTGAACGAAAAATCGTCGTCGACGACTGTGCTTTTTCTGTTCAGTACCTCTCCAGTACGTACATAATTTAATGATATTTCTCCTGTTTGTTCCTCTTCAGGAAAAACTAGGAGGGGAGAGGTAGCTGATCTGAGCTCAGCATCCTGTGTTGGGATCTTCTTAATTTCTCCAGGATTTTTTCTTTTACGAGGGACTTTGTCTCTCGAACCTGGTGGACGTCCTCTTTTTAATTGAGGTATTGCCATTTCTGCTGCCGGCGGATTGTATCCATCTTTGGGGATGTCAATCCTAGCTGGCGTGTTGGCAGCAGGGACGTGTGATCTGACAATCTTCTGGTTGTCAGTAAATGTATCCGGAAGTAGATGTACAGTGTTCTGAAGATGTAATATCTTCAGGATCTCATCTTCACATTGACTTGTACGCGGATCAAAATGAGACAAAGTTTTTGTGTCCCAAGAAATTATCTTAGAAGCTTCTGGCTTCTTAGACTGTGTGCCCAGTTTAGGAAATAATCCTTCATCAAACTCACAGTCATCAAGACGTGCCTTAAATACGTCATCCGTCAGGGGTTCTAGGTATCTAATTATAGAGGGTGAGTCAAACCCAACATAGATACCTAATCGACGTTGTGGACCCATTTTGGTCCTCTGTGGGGGAGCAATGGGGACGTAAACAGCACAACCAAAAACTCTCAAATGAGAGATATTTGGAGGTGAACCATAAGCGAGCTGCATCGGAGATAGAATATGACCTCCAGAAGGTCGTATTCTAATAAGTGATGCGGCATGCAATATAGCATGACCCCAAGCTTCCACAGTCAACTGTGACTGCATCAACAATGGACGAGCAATCCATTGTAATCTCTTAATAAGAGATTCTGCTAACCCGTTCTGGGTGTGAACATGAGCTACAGGATGTTCAACTTCGATGCCAGTTGCTTGGCAATAGTCTTGAAAAACCTGTGAAGTAAATTCACCCGTATTATCAAGTCTTAATTTTTTGATATGGTTATTGGGGAAATGAGCCCGCAACTTAATTATTTGTGCCAATAGCTTAGAAAAAGCTAAGTTGCAGGTGGACAAAAGGCACACATAAGACCATTTAGTAGATGCATCTATAAGTACCATAAAGTACCTAAATGGACCACTTGCGGGGTGAATAGGTCCGCAAATGTCTCCATGAATTCTCTCTAAGAAACTAGGAGACTCTAGTCCCACTTTCAAAAGGGATGGTCTCGTTATAAGTTTGCCTTGAAAACAAGGTAGACACGAGTAATCATACTTCTGAAGAATCTTCAGGTTCTGCAGGTTGTGTCTACTGGATTGGCTCATGATTCGTTTCATCATAGCTGATCCTGGATGACCCAGTCTATTATGCCAAAGTTTAAATTTTGGCGATGAATGACACTTCTGGTGCACAATCATGTTAGCTTCTGTTGATTGAATATGAGTATGATAGAGACCCGACGGGAGTCCCTTGAATCGTTCTAAGATAGTTTTTGAACCATCTTTTAGACGAGTAACATACAAATATTCTGCCTCATTTATTTCATTTGTTTTTAAGTGATATCCATTTAAACGAATGTCCTTGAAACTTATGAGGTTCCTATTTGATTTAGGAGAGAATAGTGCATCTTTTATTATTAGTCTTGTTTTATTTGGGAGCAATATAATTGCTTCACCAGATCCTTCTATTATGTTTGATAGTCCTGATATCGTAATAACAGGACCGTCATAATCATTTAAGCTATAAAAATAGCTTTTTTCTCGAAGGATTGTGTGCGTCGAGGCGCTATCCACAAGGCATTCACACTTCATCTATAGATCTATGAAAAAAAAACAAACCATCGTAATTAAAACAACAGTTTTGAAATACAATTTTTGTTTTAAAAAGAAATTCTCTTATATCGATCGACGGACCGATATAGAGAGGTCAATAAGTTGCTTGCAAAAATGCATAATTTATAAATACAATTTGAGCAAAAAAAAAATATTCGGTCATCCCCTTTCGGTAGCTCTACGTGAATATGACCAGGCGGGGAAATAAGGGAGGAGGGTCACCGGGGACCTCTTAAGAACCAAGCCCCAAGTTCTTTCTGACATCATACCCAAATAGGTGAGCCTATTCGGAGAGACTTCGTAAAATTTTCTTTGTCAAATGTAAGAATAAATATTTATTTTTCAAGAAATTTAAAAGAGAAGCATAATATGAAAATACGGCAACAAGTTTTTAAAAGCATGAAATAAGATAGTGGCTCTAGTCGAGTAGGTCGTCGTTCTCGAAGTCTTCCGCCGAGAACTGAGTAGACGGCTGCTTTTCTACCAGATTTGTTTCAACTTGAGACTTCTGGCTCGCTTGATACAGATTTTGTAGATGTCGCGGGGTGCGACAGTTTCTGGACCAGTGTCCAGTCATGCCACATTTGTGGCATTTGTCCTCCCAATTTTTCTTGGGAATGGACATCAGTTCTGTGGTCTTCTTCCACTTTTTCTTTGTCCCACTTTTGCTGCTCTGGGGATGAAAGTTGTTCTGGGGTGGACTTCTGGCCGGCCTCTTATGGGCATTCCCCATGTTAGATCTGATCTTATTTTTCTTCTGCTTCTTGGAAGAAAAATGTGCTTTTGGGAGAGGAGCTGAGCCTGCAGGGCATAGGTTATGAGTGGCCAAGAGAAGTTCTCTGTTTTGCTCTGCCATCATCAGGGTGGAGTGCAATTCAGAGTACTTTGTGAACTTTCGTTCACGGTATTGTTGCATGAGGATTGCGTCCTTCTCGTGAAAGAATGTATAAGTTTTTTCCAACATGCGATACTCCGAGACTTCTTCACCACACAACTTCAGGCGTGAGGTGATATTATGGAGAGCTGAGTTGTACTCAGCTACGGACTTAAAGTCCTGAAGTCGAAGGTTTTCCCACTCATACCTTGCACGTGGGAGGATTACATCTTTTTGATGTTTATAGCGGTCCTCCAGTGCAGTCCACAATTCCTTTGGGTCTTCTACAGTGAGGTATTCGGCCTTCAGGATCCGATCAATGTGTCTCCTGATGTAGATAATGGCTTTCGCCTTATCTATATCAGAGACTTTCACTGTAGAAACAACCACAGCAGTGTCTGCTGTATTTTCCGTACCAGTGGCCGGAGCCGATGGAAGAGGAGTTGAAATTGTGGCTAATAAGTCCTGGGCACGTAAGTGGAACTTCAGGTCCACGTGCCAGTTCAAATAATTTTTTCCAGCAGCATCTAGTACTTCGAAATCGACACTCGCTATTTTGGCCATTTTATCTATCATGTGAAAAATATGCATAAATTAAAATTAAATATTTATGCATATAAATGTTACAGAGCTCATAATAAAAATATCACGGTGCTTAATAAAACAGTTCAGTCCAGAAGCTAAAATTTTGAAGCTGTTTTACTCAATTTTCTTGAGAAGATAATCATGATACGATGTCACATATAAGTTTGTTTTTCCTAGACTCACAAGTTTGTTGTGCTAGCTAGATGAGAAAACGTTGATGAAATACAACAGAAAGATAGAATAATTATTTATCACTATTTTTAATTCTGGCAAAAGCAAACTTCATTTGTATACTTAGGAGATCAATTTTCCTCGATGGTCTTCTTAAACAGGTGCATTGAATTATAATGTAAATGAACACCAAACCAGGATATTAATATGTCTATGGAATTTTAAAGCTCGAAGTAATTCTGCTAGTAAACTTCTATAATACTAGTAACATCATAGACAAGAATAAAAAATATATATAAAATAAACTTGGCAATTGAATGTTAAGCTCAATACTTCAGAGATAAAGCTGCAGATATAAAAGGGAATATACAACTTATAGAAATTCACATAATCATATTAACAACGAAGCTCTGAACTGCTGACATATTTTAACACATATTTACTAAACACATCTCAAAAGTGACAAATAGATTGAAGCTAAAGAATATCACTTTTAGATTGTTAGATATATATATTGCTAATTTTCATTCAAATAATTAATTTGTAAAAAAAATTTTAAGAAGTGTTACCAGCCTCTGGTCGAATCGACTAGGGAAAAAAGAAGAAGGATGACGTCGAGATCTGGACGTCGATTCTCCTTACTTCAGCAATCGTGCTGATAACGTGTTTGAAGGGAGACGAGATATTGTAGAATAGTATTTTTATTCTTCTTTATTTCATCATATGGCAAGGACCATATATATAGTGATAAGGGGCAACCCAAGGGTCAAGAGTTACATAACCCAAGGGTCATGAGTTACATGATCCCAAGGGTCATGTGTAACTCATGACATAATGGTGAATATCTAAGGGTTTCACAACAGTTTGATATTTTTTTAACATAATTTTTGGTGACTTTATAAACACCCACAAATCGATAAATTTTGAGAGATTTAATTATTTTATTATATTTATATCCTCATTGGATATATCACCATTCAATATATATATAAACTAGCATATACCTCCATTTATTTAAAAAACTAGCAAATGCTCCCATTTTTTTGTATGGAACAAATTTTTTAAGATATACCCCCACATTTTAACCTAAATGTTTGTTGTTTACGAAGTATAGGGACATTTCCTAGTTTTTAAAAATGGAGATATATACCAGTTTCTATATATTGAATGGAAATATTTGCTAAAATATCCCTAATTATAACTATTAATATCCCACCCTATATTTTCTTTCTCTTCTACTTTCCAAACTATGGCTACTTTTTCAGTAAATTTTTTTCCTTATATTTTCAACAAGTAATTTCTATTATTTCATGTGTTTATATTTTTGATCAAATATGAACTTCTACCTCCTGATTGAGACGTGGCCTGGATGTCAATTCCTGCGCTCGGGACCGCTTTGTTTGTATATGGACATATAGGTAAAAAAATTCGTGTTAAGAGCTTTTAGAACCGCTCGTTAATGAATTATCAAGCATGATTAAATTGATTTAAAAGCCGCTACTCAAAACCACTCAAAGTCGAACCCATCATAACCGCTCATAATCGGTACGCTAAAACACCTCATAATTGCTAACCCTACAATTGTCAAGGCGGACCGTGGTGGTTGGATTGAGCGGGGAAAAATAATCAGAGTTAAGTGGGTTAAGAAAGAAAAGTTAAAGCGAGGGAGAGTAGAGATAATACATGTATAGAAATGATATTTAGACCGAGGGAGGGGGACCGCGGCTGTGCCCGCGCCGACATGTCCCCCTGCCCACCCATTCACTCCCCTAACAAAACCGGTCCTACGCTCGAAAATTTCGGACCCCCCCTCCAATGTGGGCCCGACACGTGCATGCGGGCTAGGATCGTGGTCAGAGAGCACGGTCCATGTAGCAGCGTCGAGTGAGAGAATGATTAATAAAAATATAATAGTTACCAAAAAAAACTTATTACATATATCATAAATTTTAATTTGATTGGAATTTTTATTACGACTTGTCAAAATATTTTCACAAATGAGGAAGTTACGAAACAACATGTTGAAAAAAAAAATCTTGATATTTTATAGGACAAATAAGAGATAGTTATGACTTTTTTAAACAAAATTCTTCAATCCTCTCGTTAACCTTTCGATTTGTGGGATTTTAAAAATTGACAAAAGAGGGTTAAACAAATCTTCACTTAACCCTATATAACCTTCCCTCTATTTGCAAAGAACAAAAGTTTTATTACAAACTAAGAAAATGAGTACAGGAGTGCAATTGATTTCTGGGAAAGTACAACTATAGGAATCTGATCAGAAGACGATCACTTTATCCCTTGGACGATGTGATATCGAAGACACGAGCCTCTGGAGGATGCAACAGCACTTTAGCAGGAGATTATGATCACTCTTGATGCTTTGAGATTGATTTGAAACTCTATTTATAGAGATCTTGAAATAACTATTTAGTAGTTATTCCGGATTGCGCGCACTTCAGGTTGCGTGCCTCCTATTCACTTGCGCAAACGGTTATACTAACTACTGTGGACGAGTGGCATCGTTTGATTGAGATGAGCGTGGTTGTAAGCAGTGTAGTAAGCACGTTCTGCGAAGTTAGTGGCTTATGCGCCACATTACTCTGTCCTGAACACCATTTGATCACCTTGCGCATGCTTCATCAGGTTGCGCATGGGCACAACGTAACAACCTGCGCGAGCGATTTGCACCAACTGCTGTAGACGCGTGGCATCGTTTGATTGAGATGTGCGTGGTCGTGGGCAGTGTAGTGGGCACGCTCTGCGAAGTTGATGTCTTGCGCGCCACGTCATCCTGTTTTAAAATAAGAGTTGATCAAGTGGCACCAATTTGTCAGGCTGTGCATAGGCGCAACTCAACGACTGGCGCCTTTGACTAGGTCTTCAGTGCTGTACTGATTAATCTTCGCACCATACAGTGACTTGCGCGAACCAGCTGTCATCATTAATTACATGCTGACAAAATCTTCTCGAGCGTCGCGTTACGCGGGATTCGAACAAATTTTACTTAACCTCCGTGCTGTCAGTTGTCAGATAATGATGACGCCGTTATAGCTTCTCGAGGAAGTGCGCCACGTAGCCATCGTGCAACCTGACTCCAGCACAACCTGGCGTTGGCGCAACCTGATACTGCGCAACTTGATTGTTTGGCGCAATATAATATTTTGGCGCTATCTGATGATTAAACACCTTAATGGGTGGCGCATCTTAATTTTTTAGGCTCTACAAGTCCCCCTTTAAAGTTTTCGAAACTTGAAAAATACTTCAAAGTTTTGAAATACTTTGAATTATACTAGTTTTGTTTGGATTGCGCCAAATCTCAACCGACTCTACTTTTTGAGCGCAAATTGTGCGATCAACTTTTGAAGCTATAAATATCCATATATTTCAGACTCTTCATTTTTTACTGAAGTTTAATTTCTCAAAAACCATATATTCCCTTCTTCTTCCCAAGCTTTGACTAGCATCAAATGGCGCCCAGGAGATCTGTTGTCGAAAAGGGAAAGAGTTTTGCCGAGCCTTCTTCTCATATTCCATCCACACACGCGCCTCAGTATGCTCTTCCTTCGTCACGACGAGAGACTGCCAACCCGGCCAAAGAAGGTGAATGTTTTAACAACAAACATCGACCAACCCCTTTTTAGGGTTTGGTTTGATTTTGTCAATATGTACGCCTACTCATTTTAGAGTTAGGCGTGTTTCCTGACTTGTGCCCCTCTTCTGAGGGTTTGGTTGTTGTCTAGACAGTGTTGCGCACCATTTCGAGAGTTGTACTTTCTGATTCTGTATAATCAGTTTGGCGCAACTTGAGATGTTGCGCCATACATATATTTGTTTCGACAGAAATGTCGCGCAACATAAGAGTTGTGCAACCCAATATGTCGCGCAACATAGATGTGGTGCAATACAAAATGTCGTGCAATATGAGTGTTGCGCAACCTGTGATATCATACGTTATGTTTCATTAACCAGATATTAGCCCATGTTTGCTTGTTTTTCATATAGTTAATCTCAGAGAAGACCCAAATGCTGAAATCTATGCTTCGGCCTTCAACGTGTCGGAGTACCGAGAGGACTTATCCTACATACAATATCCTTAATATGATCTTCCTGAGTCCCGAAGATCTATGCTCGCACCTCAAGATAATTCCACTTTATTATGCTTAATGAACGACGAACCTTTGGAAAGTCTGGACAATGTCGTTCATAAAAAACCAGCTTTCTTATTTGGAGAGGCGATCAAGAAGGCATCCCAGTCCAAAGCGAAGAGAGAAGACAGATTTTATCAAGTGGGGATAGAATCATGTACTTCCCAGAAATGCCGAGACACTTGTCTTTATCTCGATATACATTTTCTAGTTATCCTCGCCGTATGGCATGAGACTTGACCCCGATTCAACAGGCTAGAGTCAAAAGGATATGCTACAGATTGGGCCCACAGAACAAGGATTTGTTCTACAGCACTTCGGAGAGATACAGCTCCCATCTGAGAGGTTTGAGACCAAGCTGCATACCTCCTGAAGATTCATCATTGTTGTTTCCCGTCCAAGTACCTATTTTCGTGAACATGTTTGCGAAGGCTGAAAGAAGATACCCAGATCAGACTATGCGCTTAACGGGCTTAGTGAATCCCGACATGAAACGCTGGAGCAGTGTAGTGGTTTGGGTTTTGGATCATTTTAAGGATAAACTCCTTGAATTAGAACTCTATAATCCGATTTGGACCACTGCTCATTGTTTGCAAAAACAAAAAGTTTATAACAAACTTACAAAAAGAGTACAAGAGTACAATTAAATTTTGGGGAAGTACAACTTTAGGAATCTGATCAGAAGATTATCACTTTATCCCTTGGACGATGTGAACTTGAAGACTAGCGCCTCTGGAAAATGCAGCAGCACTTTTGTAAGAGTACTTGATCTCTGTGATGCCTTGATAATGATTGGAAACTCTATTTATAGAGTTCTGAAAATAACTATTTTAGCAGTTATTCTAATATACGCGAGGCTGGACTCCGCCACTTTGGGTTGCGCCAACCTTATGTTGCACCAACTTCTATTCAGTTACACAATCGTGCACTAACTATATTTAGACGTGTGGCATCATGTGATTGAGATGCGCATGGTCGTGTACAGAGTAGTGGACACATTTTAAGAGATTAGTGGCATGTGCGCCACGTCATCTTGTTTTAAAATGTAAGTTGTCTCAACTTTATCAGGTTGTGCGAGCTTCAGTAAATAAGTCAAACTGCGCCTGATTGGATTGCGCCTAGGCGCAACTCAATGCATAGGCACGTGGCAGCATATTTGTTCAGATTGCGCCTAGGCACAACTCACAGAGTGTGCAGGAAATCTATTCGGATTGCGCCTAGGCACAACTTACAAAGTGTGCAGGACAGCTGTCAACCAAATCTTCTCGAGCGGCACGCTTTGAGGGATTCGAAAAGGTTTTCTTCATTTATCGTGTTGTCGGCTGTCAGTGTTGTCAGGCAATGATGGTAATTAATGTCAGATGCCACGTAGGCTCGGGGGCAATGTGATTTGGGCGCAGTCTGTTGTCAGGCGCAACCTAATTTAAGTTTCAAAATAGTAGCGCAACTTGATTTATGGGACGCAACTTGATTGCTGGGTAGTAAAAACATGGCGCAACTTGATTTTTAGGCTCTACAAGACCCCCTTCAAAGTTTTCGAATTTTTAAAATTTTACAAAACTTTGAAATACTTTGAATCATGACAATGACTGAGTCAAATTGCGCCTATCTCGTGCAATCTGTTGCAAATCGTTACGATTTTCTATGCGCGACTTAAGGTGATTGTTAGGATTCTGTCTGCTAAGCTATAAATAACCCTTGATTAGCCGATTGTAACTCTTTACATTTACTTCTAATCTTCTTTGAATCCTTGCGACCTTCTTCTTCGACTATTCTCTCGACGACATGGCCCCCAAGAAGACCGTCGCCAACAAAGGGAAGGGCGTCGCCGTCCCATCGACTCATGCTCCGTCGACTCGTGCGCCTCAGTATGTGCCACCCTCTTCTCGACGAGAGATAGCCAACCCAGCAATGGAAGGTGATTAAGGACGAACAAATTCGACCTATGGACGATGATTTCATCTCTAATTGACTTGCGCCCCTCTTTTTAGAGTGTGGCGCATCACAAACTTTGCGCCACCCCTTCTTAGGATGTGGTTGCTTTTTTTAATACTGTTCGTTCTTACGAACCATGTTACGCATGCTGTTGCGCAACTTAGTTTCTTACGCAATCAGAAATATTGCATAACTATGTTGAGTCGTAATTTAGTGTGTGGTGCAACCTGAGATGTAGCGCAACTTAAGTTTCGCGCAACACAGTATGTGGCGCAACTCAGGTTGTCGCACAACTCAGAATGTTGTGCAACTTATTTGTTGGCACAACTTAGGATGTTGCGCAACTCAGAATGTCGCGCAACTCGGAATGTTGCACAACTTAATTGTTGGCGCAACCTAGGATATTTGTGCAACTTAATAGTTTGTACAACTTAATTGTTTTACTTTTTTGTAAAGTTGCACACTCTTGTTGCTTCTAATTTTTGTTTCATGTATTTCTTTGCAGTTGATCTCAGGAAAGACCCTAATGCTTAAAGATTTGCTTCAGCATTTAATGTCCCGGAGTATAAGGAGAATTTGTCTCACGTCACATTCCCTCAGTATGACGGTCCTGAAGCACGAAGAACCCTCCTTATTGCCCAAGAGAACCAAACTTTGTTGAACTTAATGAACGGAGAACCTCTTGAAAGTTTGGATATTGTGGTCTATAAGAAACCTGCCTTTCTATTTGGGGATGCCATCAAGAATACTTCCCAGCCTAAGACCAGAAAGGAGCAGAGAATTTTCACAAAGGAGGATAAAGTCATATACCTCACAAAAATATCAAGGTCTATGGCATTATCCCAATATGCTTTTGCCAGCCTATCCCAGAAGAATGTCATGGGATCTGACTCCCATTCAGCAGGCGAGGGTTGGCAAAATCTGTTACAGACTGGGTCCGAAGAACAGGGACCTCTTTTATAGTACCTCTGAAAAGTACAGTACACATTTAAAAGGTTTGAAGCCGAGCTGCATCCCTCCCGAGGATTCCTTCATGCTCCTTCCGATCAGAATACCCATTTTTGCAAATACATTTGCAAAAGCTGAAGGAAGATATCCAGACCACGGTATGTGTATGACAGGTCTGGTTAACCCGGAGATGAAGCGTTGGAGCAGTTTGTCTATTTGGATTTTGGATCAATTCAAGGACAAGCTCCTCGATCTGGGTCTCTATAATGCCATCTGGACTACAGTATATAGAATTCGTCCGAATGCTCATATGTTCTTGGCTCTAGTAGACAGGTACAATGAAAGTACTGGGACTTTCATAACTCCCCATGGAGAAATAGGATTTGCTCTTTATGAGATGGAATATCTCTATCACCTACCAATGGACGATAATCCATACGAAGAGTATGTGCCCACAAATGATGAACTGGATACTTTGGCAGAGGAGAATCCTTAGATGATCGCAGTTTTCTAAGAATTATTGTGTCACTATAAAATCTGCTCGTTCTACTACAAAAGCGCCACTGCGGGTACTTGTTATAACACCAAGTGGATGCCTTATCTCTTCTTAGGTCATGCATGGGAGGACAAGCCACTTGAAAATCAAGCCTGTGCTCCTCGTTTCTTTGAACCCTTCAATCAGAGCGACATGCAATCTCTAATGGAGCAACATGAACATGGAGATGTCACACTGGATGAGGACGTGCATCCGTTCAAGGCTGCCGACACTCTCCAGAGTTACCTTAGATAGGGTTACAGACCTATGTCTGAAGAGGCCCAGCTAGCGGGTTTTCTATCTTTATGGCAACGACGCTTTATAGTTATCTTTATGGCTATGGTGCTTTATAGTTCCAGGAGCCAGTACAGTCGACAGATTCCTTCGGGGCTTCATGTTTGCTTCTGCACGTCTTGTATTCGAATACAAGATGGATCTCTTATCAGCTATGACCTGCCTTTTGAACGCAGGATTGCGTTCTTTTGTACAGACCATGTTAAATGACAAAACGGCGAGGCAAGATTTCCCTCGTACCGAGATACCATACACCTACCTATTCGGATGGCTATTGCTTCACCATCCCTATTTGATGAACTCTGATATGGGAACTGTTGACGGAGACTTCATCAAACGCTTTGCCAACGCTCAGTGGCAATATACTGCTCTTTCAGAGTGTAGACTTGCCTTGAACCGTAGATCGGGATGGAGTTTTTAATGTGTTGGGCCTCCTCACGGGTATGAAGCTATGTCTCCACAAATGATGGATTTGACTGTAGAATTACTCCGTTTAAGCCCACCTATCTTTTCGTGGCTGAAGGCGATCCGTCCCTCTCACCTGGTCTACAGATTCGAAGAAGAGTGCTACTTGGAACCGTACTTGCCAAGTCAATTTGCATGGCAGTTCGGATATGATCAGCTTCATGTGGGTAACGCCACCACTTGCCTACAGGCTAAGGGTTATCTCATCGATGGGGCTAGGGCTTGGAGCTATTACAATGCCCGGGGTACAAAAGCTATATTTTCCATGCCCTACGATCTTCCACAAGGCCCGTGTATGTTATATACATACGCAAACTTCTATACTTCAGCAAACACATTTGCTGAAAACTTTCATCCTGCGCACAGCTTCGCAACTGAAAAGAGATCCAAACAAGGAAAATACACTGCTCATTCTTTTCGGGATGCAGAAGACAAAGATCCTGCAGATCCACCATTGGAGGCATCAATTTTAATGAACTATGCTGATCAAGTTCAAGATCCTTTGGACGTATCCATAAAGGTGCGAAAAGGGAAATCCCCTGTTAAGGATTTGAAGAAAAGAAAGACTAAGGAGACGACGGCACCTCCTCAGCGGGATAATAGACCCGACTCTCCAAGGGCTCCAGAGAAGAAGAAAAGAACGTCACTGGTTATCAACGAACCAACGACCATGAGAAAAACTCGTTCTCAATCAAAACATGTCACCCCCGTTTCCCGTATTTCGTATTAATACTCGTAATTGGATTTTGGCATGCATTTTATTTTTCTCGACTTGTGGAATTTTGGGTTTTTCTCGTGTTTTTGGGTTTCGACTCGGCTCGGTTTTAGTTGGCTTGGTTTTATTTTGTGGAGAAGGATTGGTTTGGTTTGGTTCAACATGTATTTGGAACACCTTAGCTAACCTCCACCCTCAACACAACATATCCTCTACCATTAAATCCCATCTAACTTTTCTCTCTCCTCTTTATTTCTATTAATTTATCCATCTTCTTCTTCCTCCTTCCTCCACCAACACCAAAGGCAAGTGCACCTTGCCACCACATGAGAACCCTATTTTATTTATCTATTAGCTAGATTAGGACATGGAGATCAACATTAGAACTTGACATTTTTGGATTTGGGGCTTCCATTTTTCTAGATCTAAGTTTTAACTATTTTCAGATTTACATGGTTTTGATCTATTTAAGTTAGATTTTTGTGGGTTTTGATATTCCTATGTTGGAGAGAATCAAATTTCACACAAGATAGAACTTTAAAAATCTAGATTTGGTTTTGATTTGGCCAAGATATGAAGATTTGAAATTTTGGTGTTCTTGAGAAGTTTATCTCAGCCATGGAGAAGAAGACCTGCTGCACCGCGCTGATCCTGCCGCGCCACGCCTTTGCGCGCGCGCTAAACCCGCCTGCGCCGCACTTTGTGCGCACGTAGATCTCGCCTAGCAGCTGCACCCCTTTGCACACCTGCTGCGTGCACCCCCCCGCGGTCCCGCTGCACGTGCGCCCTGCGCACTTGCCCCCTGCGCACCCGACCACCGTGCGCCCTGCACACTTGCCCCCTGTGTACCCGACCACCGTGTGCCCTGTGCACTTGCCCCCTGCGTACCTGACCACCGTGCGCCCTTGCGCACTTGCTCCCTGCGCACCCGACCCCCGTGCGCCCTTGCGCACTTGGCCGTGCGCCCCTGCGCACCCGACCCCCGTGCGCTCTGTGCACTTGGCCGTGCGCCCCTGCGCACCCGACCCCCGTGTGCCCTTGCGAACTTGGCCGTGCGCCCCTGCGCACCCGACCCCCGTGCGCCCTTGCACACTTTACCCTGCGCCACTTGCACCCTGCGCCACTCATCTTCTTTGCCCCTGTGCCCTTGGCTCCCGGCACAATTGACCCCTGCGCCATCAACCCCCTGCGCAACCCACTTGTCCTTGATGATTTGGTTTATTTCTTGAGCTTGGCTCCTCTTTTGTGGATTGGGTTTTGAGATCTTGTTCCACACAACACGACTATCTTGACCCAACACGACTTGACACGATTTTCAGTATTTGCTATGACTAGTACGGTTTTCGTAGTTTTCTGTGATTTGTGATCCTGGTACTTCTGATCTCCTTGATAGTGACCCGAGGGGGGTACACTCTTGACTTGTAACCTGTGATTCATGATTAATCTCTGTAACCAGATAACTTGATAGTGGCCCGTGGTGGTGCACTCTTGACTTGTAACTTGTAACTTGACTTGACTTGATGCTGTTGCGACGGCTAACTTGACTTGCATAACCAACCCTGACACCGTGGGTGTTCCTGCTTGCTTGCTTGTGCAATCCACTTGTCTTGTCTTGCATCATGTCTAGGACGTGACTCCCTGGTTCCCACGGTCAGGGATTCGCACTGAATATGGATTAGGCGAATGATTAGATCTAACTATAGTTCATGGAGAATTTCCAGTCATAGGCAATCTCGTTATCTGGGCGCTTTAATTGGAATTATAGCTTGCCGACGAGTATAGCACATTTTCAGCACACTGTCATGTGTTGCACCCTCTAAGTCACCTAAGGGTATATCGTCTCCGAGGCGATGTACCCAACCATACTCTCAACCCGCGAAAGGATAACTAGATAGTCTGCAGGGCTTGGGACTGGAAAATTCTCATTGCATCTTGTTAGTAATTAGGCTTGTGATAACCCTAGTTAGTTAAAGTAGTAAGCCGTAGTATTTGCTTGGTCGCTTGTGAATGGATGATGTCTAGCCCTGTCTAAGTGTTGTCTAGTCCCTGTACCCTGGTACTCCTGAACATGATTGTTTTACTATCTTTAACAATAAATGGGTAGAGACAAGGTGCTATTCAGGAGAAGGATTACAACCCCGGTCCTTGTTTGGTTTACGGGTTGTGACCTGGCTCCCAGAATGGTTCCACGTCCCTAGTCGTTTATTATCCTGATGTGCTTTTATTAGTTGTACTTTTCTTCTATTTTCTTATGTTCTGATATGCTGGCTTTTGTTCTTATTTCGTGGCCTCCTTTGTGGCACTTGCTCCTTCTGGGGGTTTGACCCAGCTGGTTTTGTGTTGCCAAATTTCGGAGCAGCACCCGAGGATCTACCGAACCTCCAGCCCGATGGTGGCGACTAGAAGGAACCCGGACTACGAGTGGGTTTTCTATTTTGTTTCGCTCACTCTATTGTAAATTATTCTTTTGAGGCATTTAGCCGACGAGCACCTGTTAGCTCGATGCACATTTACTTACTGTCTGCCTACGGGCTATAAACATGATTAACAAATCCTAGGGTTGATCATGTATGACTTAACTCTTGCTAGTCCTTGTATTTTGTACGACTAGCTTCATGATCAGCTGATATGTAATATTTGGAACGCCTTTTATTGTATATTTGGTGATCAAACATCTTGTAATTGTATTACTTGCTTGAGATTGAGACAGTAGGCTTGACCTTAAGAGACTGTTGACTTGTAGTAAACCCTAATATCTAGACAGCCGTGACCGTATAGCGAGATGGACTTCATTTTAATATACGTAGCTGGCTATGTTCGCCCCCGCTCTCCAGTATTCTGGTTCTGGGGCGTGACATGGTTTAAGTGGTGGCCCATGCAGGTCTTGGTATTTAAGATATGTGAGGGTTTACCGGATAGATGTCTCAATCATTATTCGTCCTTGATCTCCGCTCATATCCTCTGAAATCTCTGGAGTCTTGTCCTGATCACATGCTTGTATTATTGATCTGTCCTGGTCCTTCCTTATTATTTTCCCTGTGTCGTCTTCTTCAGCGGCACTGTACCTGACCCTACCGATCAGCAAGGTGGAGCACCTCCCGTGGACCAGCAACCTGGAGATCAAGCCCAGCATTCTGAAGTTGCCTCCCGAGTTATACCTCCTGGAGGAGAACACCAGTTCAGTCCGTTCAGCCTGCCGAGCCGGATGATGGCACCTTAGTAGGTCTCATCAGGGCCTTGATAACTTCTCAGGATCGCAGAGGAGACGCCTTGCACTAGGCAGTGGCAGATGCTTTGACCAGAGGCGGTCATCCAGGGAACAGCGCGGCCAACAGCTTCAAGCGCTTGAACCCTCCATTCTTCGACGGCAACGAGGATACGATTGCCGCGGACGCTTGGCTTCAGGATACCGAGGTGATTCTGGAAGCAGCCAGGACACCTGAGAATGAGAAGGTGGTAGTGGTGCGCCTGCAGTTGTTAGACTTGGCTCGCAGTTGGTGGACAGCACAGGCCATAGGATTAGTGGCACCCATTTCTTGGGCGGTGTTTAGAGAGAGATTCCAGACGAAGTATTTTGATGCGGTGGCTCGGTACGACCTGCAGACGAGATTTGCCAACTTGAAGCAAGGAGGCAGAACAGTTGACAGTTATGCATCTGAGTTTTCTAGACTCAGTTGGTTTGCCCCTACCTTGGTGGCAACCGAGTTTGATAGGGCCCAGCGGTTCCAACAGGGACTGCATTTGGAGATCTTGTTGGCAGTCGAGCAGTTCGAGCACCAGATGTTCGATGCAGTTTTAAGAGCAACCAGGAGGCATGAGTACACCTCCCAGAGGATTGTGGATAGGATCGGAGGTAGGAAGCGGTCCCACAGTCAGATGCACCAATCATCAGCTCCAGTCCCGGCAGCTAGGAGTTTGACTATTGGAACTCCGAGGCGAACGGCCTCAGTAACGTCGGTTCAGCATTCGACCCCGACGTACCCGCAGCAGCAGAAGCAGAAGTAGACTTCCGCGATGGGATGTTCTCATTATGGGAAGCCAGGCCATGTAGTGGCAGATTGTCGTAGGGCACAAGGATTGTGCCTGGCTTGTGGAGCGACAGATCACAAGATAGGAGCCTGCCCGAATAGGGGTAGTTCTTCCTCTTCCAACCTAACCAGTCCATCGGTTAGGGGACCAGCACCTATGCAGCAGCAGCAGTACCCGAGGCCATTGTTGCCTCAGGCCCAGGCGTTTCATCAGCAGAACCAGCAGCAGTATACCCAAGCCCAAGTGCAGAGCAGGCAGAGAGGTTTCCAGCAGAGGAGACCCGTAGTTAGAGGACAAGGTCATGCCATGATGATGACTATGGAGGAAGAAGTTGCACCAGGTGAGGTAGTGGTAGGTACTATTCTCGTCAACTCCTTTTCAGCATCGGTATTATTTGATTCTGGTGCATCGCATTCATTCATGTCTGCACGATTCGCGACATAGATAGGATTGGAGCCAGAGTCATTATCAGTAAGGCTCAATATACTTACTGGTAATGGTCTGGTAGGAGTAGATCGAGTATTTTCCTCGTGTCGGATCGTAGTTAGCAGTAGAGAGTTCCCCGCTAGATTTATAGAATTCTCTATGGCAGACTATGATGTAGTCTTAGGCATAGAATGGTTGAGGAACCAATATGCTAGGATAGACTGCCATGTTGGCAGGGTTGTTTTCAGCATTCCAGGCGAACCAGAGTTCTCATTTTCCAGAGACGCAGTGGAGCCATCTTTTCCAGTGTTGCGGATGGCAGTAGAAACAGAGCAGTTGCCCAGGATAGTTGAAGAGTTTTCAGATGTCTTTCCAGATGAACTTCCAGGAATGCCGCCAGAGCGGGAGATCGAGTTCACTATAGACTTGATCCCCAGAACGGCACCAGTATCAGAGCGGGTCTACAGAATGGCGCCTTCAGAATTGGAGATTTTGTATAAGAAGATTGAAGAACTCAGGACCAAGGGATTCATTCATACAAGTGGATCGCCTTGGAGAGCCCCGATGCTTCTTGTGAAAAAGAAGGATGGTACGTCCAGGTTATGTGTAGATTATCGTACCTTGAACTCAGTGACAATCAAGAACAGATAACCTCTCCCGAGGATAGATGACTTGTTTGATCAACTCAAAGGGGCTTCAGTGTTCTCAAAGATAGACTTGCGGTCAGGATATCACCAGATCAGAGTCAAAGGGCAGGACATCCCGAAGACAGCTTTTCGATCTAGGTATGGACATTGGAAGTTCCTTGTTATGCCCTTTGGAGCGACCAATGCGCCGACGGTATTCATGGACCTCATGAATCGCATTTTCATGCCTTATTTGGATCAGTTCGTGATCGTGTTTCTAGATGATATCCTGGTCTACAGCAAGAGCGAAGCAGAGCATGAGCAGCATCTAAGAGTTGTCCTTCAGACGCTTAGAGAGCATCAGTTGTACACCAAGTTCAGTAAATGCGAGTTCTGGTTCGACCGTATTTCGTACTTAGGTCACATCATTACCCGAGGAGGAGTGGAAGTAGATCCCCAGAAGATTGTGGCTATCGAGTCATGGCCAGTACCCAGCTCAGTGGCAGAAGTTCGCAGCTTCCTTGGATTAGCCGGCTACTACCGGCGATTTGTTTCAGATTTTACAAGGGTTTCAGCGCCGATGACCCAGTTGACCCGCAAGGATGTGTAATTCACTTAGACATCAGAGTGTCAGGAATCATTTAAGAAGTTGAAGCGAGGTTTGATAACGGCTCCCATTCTCACGCTTCCAGATGGGACCGGAGGATTCACAGTTTATTGCGACGCTTCAGGCAGAGGATTGGGGTGTGTCTTGATGCAGCATGGAAAGGTAATATCTTATGCATTACGTTAACTTCGTGATCATGAGAAGAATTATCCGACCCACGACTTGGAGCTGGCAGCGGTAGTGTTTGCACTTAAGCTTTGGCGGCACTACTTGTACGGAGATAGAGTGGAGATATTTACTGATCACAAGAGCCTGAAATATGTTTTCACCCAGAAGGACCTTAATATGCGGCTGAGGAGATGGCTTGAGCTATTGGTGGACTATGATGTAGATTTACAGTATCACCCAGGGAAGGCTAATGCTGTAGCAGATGCGTTGAGCCGGAGAGCCGGAGTTTACCTCCTAACGGCGCAACCAGAGTTATTGGCAGATTTTCAGAAGATGGGAATTGAGGTGGTTCTTCCTACCAGTGTGGCATTGATGGCCAGTATACAAGTTCAGTCCAGCATAGTTGAGAGAATCTGGATGGCGCAATCTGCAGATTCCAAGACTCAGCGGCTCAGAGCAGAGTGTGAGGAAGGAAGAAGACCAAAGTTGTACATTCATGAAGATGGTACACTTCGATATGGAACTCGTCTTTGTGTACCTAGTAGAGATATCAGACAAGAGGTCATGGCAGAAGCTCACAGTTCACAGTATTCAATTCATCCTGGTAGTACGAAGATATACCGAGATATTCGTCAGCATTTCTGGTGGAATGGCATAAAGAGGGAGATAGCCTGGTTTGTCTCTCGGTGTTTGGTTTGCCAGCAGGTTAAAGCTGAACATCAGAGGCCCGCTGGACTTCTTCAGCCCTTACCGATTCCAGAATGGAAGTGGGAGCATGTGATCATAGATTTTGTGACTGGATTGCCTAGATCCCCAGCTGGTCGAGATGCTATTTGGGTTATAGTTGACAGGCTCACGAAGGTGGCTCATTTTCTTCCATTCAGAGTGGGTCAGTCAACGGCTCAGTTGGCAGAGATGTACCTCAGGCAGATTGTCAGGCTTCATGGGGTGCCGGTCAGTATTACCTCGGATAGGGATTCAAGATTCACGTCACACTTTTGGCGTAGCCTGCAAGAGAGTTTGGGGACTCGTCTCCAGTTCAGTTCAGCATATCATCCGCAGACAGATGGCCAGTCAGAGCGCACAATCCAGACCCTTGAAGACATATTGAGATCTTGTACACTTGACTTCGGTGGTTCGTGGGAAGATCACCTGCACCTGGTGGAGTTCTCGTACAATAATATTTTCCAGGCCAGTATTCAGATGGCTCCGTTCGAAGCTCTGTATGGTAGGAAGTGCAGATCTCCGCTAGCATGGGACGATGTCGGAGAGAGGCAGATGCTCGGTCCAGAAATGATTGCCCAGACAGTTGAAGTAGTCAGAAGAGTCAGGGATCATCTTCGAATTGTCCAAGACCTCCAGCGACATTGGGCCGATGCCCATCGACGTCCCTTAGAGTTTGCTATCGGTGACCATGTATTCCTTAGGATCTCGTCTAACCGCGACGTCATTCGTTTTGGCGTGCGGAGAAAGCTTAGTCCTAGGTATATAGGGCCGTTCGATATCCTGGAGTGAGTAGGAGATGTATCCTATCGTCTTGCTCTTCCGCTGTCGCTAAGTGAGGTGCATGATGTATTCCATGTATCCCAATTACGATGGTATATCCCGGACCCGAGCCATATCCTAGATCATTTGGAACTGGTTGTTGGTACCAACCTTTCATATGAGGAGAGGCCCGTGTCTATATTAGACCGGAGAGAGAAGATACTCAAGAACAAGACTATTAGTTTAGTCCGTGTTGCTTGGGGTCATCACTCTCTAGGTGAGTCAACGTGGGAGCGTGAGGACGACATCCGATCGCGATATCCTGACTTGTTTGACTCGTAAGGTATAATATCTTCCTTATGCCTTATACTTTCCATCCCTTGCTTGCATGTATGATTGTATGATTGAACTGTTTAGTGTAGTTGTTGGTGCTTAGCGTAACTTGCCGTGGCAGTCTCTAGCTCCTTGATTAAATTTCGAGGACGGAATTCTTTTAAGGTGGGTAGAGTTGTCACCCCCATTTTTCGTATTTCGTATTAATACTCGTAATTGGATTTTGGCATGCATTTTATTTTTCTCGACTTGTGGAATTTTGGATTTTTCTCATGTTTTTGGGTTTCGGCTCGGCTCGATTTTATTTCGTGGAGAAGGATTGGTTTGGTTCAACATGCATTTGGAATACCTTAGCTAACCTCCACCCTCAACACAACATATCCTCCACCATTAAATCCCACCTAACTTTTCTCTCTCCTCTTTATTTCCATTAATTTCTCTATCTTCTTCTTCCTCCTTCCTCCACCAACACCATAGGCAAGTGCACCTTGCCACCACATGAGAACCCTATTTTATTTGTCCATTAGCTAGATTAGGACATGGAGATCAACATTAGAACTTGACATTTTTGGATTTGGGGCTTCTATTTTCATAGATCTAAGTTTTAACTATTTTCGGATTTATATGGTTTTGATCTATTTAAGTTAGATTTTTGTGGGTATTGATGTTCCTATGTTGGAGAGAATCAAATTTCACTCAAGATAGAACTTTGAAAATCTAGATTTGGTTTTGATTTGGCCAAGATATGAAGATTTAAAGTTTTGGTGTTCTTGAGAAGTTCATCTCAGCCATGGAGAAGAAGACCTGCTGCGTCGCGCTTTTGCGCGCGCGCTGATCCTGCCACGCCGTGCCTTTGCGCGCGCGCTGAACCCGCCTGCGCCGCGCTTTGCGCGCGCGCAGATCTCGCCTAGCAGCTGCGCCCCTTTGCGCACCTGCTGCGCGCACCCCCCTGCGCTCCCGCTGTGCGTGCGCCCTGCGCACTTGCCCCCTGCGCACCCGACCACCGTGCGCCCTACGTACTTGCCCCCTGGGCACCCGACCACCGTGCGCCCTGCGCACTTGCCCCCTGCGCACCCGACCACCGTGCGCCCTGCGCACTTGCCTCCTGCGCACCCGACCACCGTGCGCACTTGCTCCCTGCACACCCGACCCCCGTGCGCCCTTGCGCACTTGGCCGTGCGCCCCTGCGCACCCGACCCCCGTGCGCCCTGCGAACTTGGCCGTGCGCCCCTGCGCACTCGACCCCCGTGCGCCCTTGCGCATTTGGCCGTGCGCCCCTGCGCACCCGAACCCCGTGCGTCCTTGCGCACTTGACCCTGCGCCACTTGCACCCTGCGCCACTCATCTCCTGCGCCCTTCGCCCCTGCGCCCTTGGCTCCCGGCGCAATTGACCCCTGCGCCATCAACCCCCTGCGCAACCCACTTGCCCCTGATGATTTGGTTTATTTCTTGAGCTTGGCTCCTCTTTTGTGGATTGGGTTTTGAGATCTTGTTCCACACAGCACGACTATCTTGACCCAACACGACTTGACACGATTTTTAGTATTTGCTATGACTAGTACGGTTTTTGTAGTTTTCTGTGATTTGTGATCCTGGTACTTCTGATCTCCTTGATAGTGACCCGAGGGGGGTACACTCTTGACTTGTAACCTGTGATTCATGATTAATCTCTGTAACCAGATAACTTGATAGTGGCCCGTGGTGGTGCACTCTTGACTTGTAACTTGTAACTTGACTTGACTTGATGCTGTTGCGACGGCTAACTTGACTTGCATCACCAACCCTGACACCGTGGGTGTTCCTGCTTGCTTGCTTGTGCAATCCACTTGTCTTGTCTTGCATCATATCTAGGACGTGACTCCCTGGTTCCCATGGTCAGGGATTCGCACTGAATATGGATTAGGCTAATGACTAGATCTAACTATAGTTCATGGAGAATTTCCAGTCACAGGCAATCTCGTTATCTGGGCACTTTAATTGGACTTGTAGCTTGCCGACGAGTAGAGCACATTTCCAGCACACTGTCATGTGCTGCACCCTCTAAGTCACCTAAGGGTATATCGTCTCCGAGGCGATGTACCCAACCATACTCTCAACCCGCGGAAGGATAACTAGATAGTCTGCAGGGCTTGGGACTGGAAAATTTTCATTACATCTTGTTAGTAATTAGGCTTGTGATAACCCTAGTTAGTTAAAGTAGTAAGCCGTAGTATTTGTGTCACTTCCCATTCCCAGAATACGTATTTTTAGAATGCATGTACTGTTTAAATGTAAATATTTTGTATTTATCATGTATTGCTCTGTATTTAAATCCCTTTAAAATTTTATGTCAATTAATTTCCGGCTATTTTATTCCTGTACTTTACTTTCTGCTTGTATACTCTGCTTTAGCTTTGCTATGGGTTCGGCTCAGATTGGTTTAATTATGTTGGTCCATCATGAACCGAAATAAACCCCCACCTACCACCACTCCTTCATTTAAAAGCCCATCCCCTTTCTCTCTCTTCATTACTCTTCTTCTTCCTCATAACTCTCCCACCAACCTAGAAGAGATAGGCAAGTGCCAACTTGCTTCTTGATGGATCTATATTTTTGTTGTTCCATTGTCTTCCTCTCAATATTCTAAGACACTTTAGTGCTTGGCATTTTCAATTTCTATGGCTAAATTCTTCTAGATCTAAGTTTATAGTATTTTCGGATTTCTTGGGTTTTGATCTATTTAACATTGTTATTTTCAAGTTTTGATGGTTCCATGTTGTAGAGAATTTCGTTCTACCCCATTTTGACCTATGGAAGTCCAAATTTGGACTTACGGTGAAGGTTTTATGGGGCTTGGAAGCCAAGGGTTCCATGACCATCCTTCTCAGGTTTTCTGAGAAGATGGGTCTCTCATTTCACAGCCGCATGAGAATCTTATTTCTCAGCCGCATGGATTAATTATTTTCCAATCTCATTTCTCAGCCGCATGGATTATTTATTTCCCAATCTCATTTCACAGCCGCATGAGAATCTCATTTCTCAGCCGCATGGATTAATTATTTTCCAATCTCATTTCTCAGCCGCATGGATTATTTATTTTCCATCTTATTTCACAGCCGCATGAGAATCTCATTTCTCAGCCGCATAGATTAATTATTTCCCAATCTCATTTCTCAGCCGCATAGATTATTTATTTCCCAATCTCATTTCACAGCCGCATGAGAATCTCATTTCTCAGCCGCATGGATAAATTATTTCCCAATCTCATTCCTCAGACGCATAGATTATTTATTTTCCAATCTCATTTCACAACCGCATGAGAATCTCATTCCTCAGCCGTATGGATTAATTATTTTCCAATCTCATTTCTCAGCTGCATGGATTAATTATTTTCCAATCTCATTTCTCAGCCGCATGGATTAATTATTTCCCAATCTCATTTCTCAGCCGCATGGATTATTTATTTCCCAATCTCATTTCACAACCGTATGAGAATCTCATTTCTCAGCCGCATGGATTAATTATTTCCCAATCTCATTTCTCAGCCGCATGGATTAATTATTTTCTAATCTCATTTCTCAGCCGCATGGATTATTTATTTTTCAACCACATTTCTCAGCCACATGAGATTTTTATTTTCCAATCGCATGAGATGGATTTTATTTCCCGAATTTGGCATTAATTAACATTGATTGTTATCTTGATTTATAATTGACATGCGTTCCTAGTTGGAACTAAGAGACTGGCTAGTCGTCTTATTGAATTGAATGGAATAAGACACGTTCATATCAACTATGAACTATTGAAATCGATTGGCCAATCCCGAATATTGACATATAGATACATGCATGCTACAATTTATTTATTTATTTTACGAAAACAGCATGTGTACTTTATGGTCAAGGCATAATTATTCCGTGGTTAGTTTTAATTGTTGCATTACGCTATGTAAGACCTACAACCTAACCGCACGGGTATCGTTGTAGAGTTGAGCATATCGTACTTTGTACGGAAGTACTCATTCTGAAATGACCATGATCCACGGCATGGGATTTCACTTAACATAGAGGCTACTAAGTTAAATAAAATAATGATTGCATGGAGAGAATGGATTCCCGAGTTCTTACATGGCAGCCCTCTTTGGGACTATTAGTGCCCAACAGGCCGGCTGGTTCCCACAGATACTGCAAATCTGCTACACGGGCAGGGAGCGGTATCTGCTTATATTATTGTATATTGTATATTGATGACGGACGTCCCGCTGGGACTCGTCTAATTCATGATTGGCGCAATTGATTGATTGGATAAACTAGCCTTGCTTGCCCATAGTAAGAACTGAGAAATCCTTATTGCATAATTCCAGGATAACTTGGGACTCACAGTAGTAAGCCGTAGGAGTTGGATGGCCGTTTAAGTTGATTTGTTTGTGTACTGTACCTACTCTGTTACCTAACTGAGATGATCAGAGCATCAGGACATGACGGGCCAACTTCTGTCCTTGTTTGGTTGGGAAGTTGGTTCGAAGTGTCATGATGTTACGTGAATCCCAGTAGCAAGCAGAGATCTATTATTATATTCGCTTATTCACTGGTTTAAATTCCTCATATCGTGCTTCCTTGCGGTACTTGCTATTAGAGGTCTAACCTCTCTGGTTTTGCATGGCCAGATTTAGAGCCGGTCCCCGAGGACTCAGCTTACTTCTACCTCCAAGATGGTCAATACTAGAGGAATGATCACAGGAGGACTTGAGTGGGTTCCTTACTTCCCTGCTCGTTTTGTTAATTACTTTATATTTTGCCGTTTGGCACCGACATGTTAGTCGGATAGTCATGCACTTACTTTTACATAATTGTAATTAAGTCAGACTGCAGCTGATAATAATTGTGTGTATGTTGCTGTATCATCTGGCTATGTTTTGTAAAGCCAGATCTCAAGAACATTTTGACTAAGCGTTTGGGACGCCTTATTGTTTTATCTTAAATGTTCTCTGTTATTGCTTCTTGTTTGAATGATTGAGACAATAGATGTGAAGTGACCATAGCGAGACTTTCATGTAGTATGCACCCCCTTGTCTTTTAGACAGCATTGATCGTATTATACGGTATTCATCTACTCATAATACGTAGCTGGCTGAGTCATTCCCCTGCTCTCCAGTATTCTGGTTCTGGGGCGTGACAATTTGCTTAGCCGCTTGTGAATGGATGATGTCTAGCCCTGTCTAAGTGTTGTCTAGTCCCTGTACCCTGGTACTCCTGAACATGATTGTTTTACTTATCTTTAACAATAAATGGGTAGAGACAAGGTGCTATTCAGGCGAAGGATTACAACCCCGGTCCTTGTTTGGTTTACGGATTGTAACCTGGCTCCCAGAATGGTTCCACGTTCCTAGTCGTTTATTGTCCTGATGTGCTTTTATTACTTGTACTTTTCTTCCATTTTCTTATGTTCTGATATGCTGACTTTTGTTCTTATTTCGTGGCCTCCTTTGTGGCACTTGCTCCTTCTGGGGTTTGACCCAGCTGGTTTTGTGTGGCCAGATTTTGGAGCAGCACCCGAGGATCTACCGAACCTCCAGCCCGATGGTGGCGACTAGAAGGAACCCGGACTACGAGTGGGTTTTCTATTTTGTTTCGCTCACTCTATTGTAAATTATTCTTTTAAGGCGTTTAGCCGACGAGCACCTGTTAGCTCGATGTACATTTACTTACTGTCTGCCTACGGGCTGTAAACATGATTAACAAATCCTTCGGTTGATCATGTATGACTTAACTCTTGCTAGTCCTTGCATTTTGTATGACTAGCTTCATGATCAGCTGATATGTAATATTTGGGACGCCTTTTATTGTATATTTGGTGATCAAACATCTTGTAATTGTATTACTTGCTTGAGATTGAGACAGTAGGCTTGACCTTAAGAGACCGTTGGCTTGTAGTAAATCCTCATATCTAGACAGCCGTGACCATATAGCGAGATAGACTTCATTTCAATATACGTAGCTGGCTATGTTCGCCCCCGCTCTCCAGTATTCTGGTTCTGGGGCGTGACAAAACAAATGCTCCTTAGCTCTTCCTCTGGAGAGAAGGACATCACTCCTACTTCTATTCAGAAGCAGGAGAGAGTCATAGAAGGAGGAACATCTACTTCTTTGATCGATCCGGAGAGTGATCGCACTGGAGTTGCTGCGGAGCCAGTCACATCACTACCCAGAGAGGTCAAGAGAAAGTTGGTAATCACTGAAGAAATACCAACTCAAGAAGGTAATATCAAAATTCTGATATACCCTAATATATCAATTTTTCTGTTAAAGATGTATATAAACTGATCTCTTTCTTTGCATTGGTTACTTCAACAGATGTCCAGCCTTCCAATACCACCGTAGAAGCTTCGAGATTGGAAAATGTGACTGTATATGTTCCCACAAATGTACTTGCTGCTACGGGGATAACAATTCCATCTCCAACTCCTACGAGTCCAGAAGCCACCTCTCTAAAGCAGGATTTGCCTCTACAAGATTCTCCGAAAGCTCAAGAATTTACTTATTCTGAGGAGGCGATGATTGAAGCCTTGGCTGGTTGTGACTTTGGTGACAGAATATATGATGATGATTGGAATAACATCACTAAAGAAAAACAAACTTTAGTGGATGCATCATCATCTCAGGAACTCCCAGCCGATGAAGATCCTTCAACTGCTGAAGACAAGGAGAATGCGGTTATCGATAAGGAACATATCAGTCTTCCTGAGATCGATGAACCCATAATCACTGATAAACCTGAGACATCTGGAGTGGCAGCAGGATTAGTAAATCAAACTCCAATAACTCTTCAGACTGAATCCGGAGCAGGAAGTAGTCAGGCTACCATGTCTGCAGAAACCCTATCGAAGCTTCAGTCAGAGACAGTGAAACCCATTGAGACTCCTCGTGATGTACCCAGCTCAGGTAAATTTCTAAGCAGGATCTATTTGTCGTAGTGCCTTCAGCATTATATGTTACTAATGTAAATAACATATGTGATTTGCAGAAGAACCTACAGGGACTGTAGCAGGGGAGGGAAGTTCTTCTCATATTAGTGCTCAAAATGAAGTTCCTCCACCTACTAAAGCTGTAAAGACTCCAGCAGACGTAGTAGCCACTCCAGGAGCCGTGGCCATTAACAAATTTGTGGTAGCCTCCTTCACAAGAGTCTTCTTTATATCCCTGGAACCTCTGGTTCATAGAGTGATGGAGAGGGAAGACGTTCATTTTAGTACCGTCAGAACTCCCTCTACATTCTTGATCGGAGGCATCTGAAGCCAAGGAGACGAGGCTCACGCTTCATTTTTGGAACATATTTTGGATGAGCTGGAGAGCTCAATTAAAGCTTACAAAGAGCTAAAGAGAGGAGATATCGAGCAACTGGTAAACACAGAATATGAAACTATGGCTCGAGAAGCAGAAATTAGTAAAGCCAATTTTGAGACATTTTTGCTGGCTTTTACTAGACCATCCTCCGAATTAGACATCCAGATCGCTGATGCAGCTATTATTTGTAACCCTGCTTTTTCGAATTATTAAAATTTTGTAATTTTTTTGGAATCTGAGATTGGTATTGTTATTTTAGAATATTTATTTCGATTATTGGATGCATTTAAAATTTTTCTATTCTATATTTATCAGTTTAGCTATTTATGACTCATGGGTTATATTATGATGAATTAGATATATTTTCCATAATTTCTTGATTAATTCCTAGCTAATGATTTGAATATTAATTCTATTATTAATTAATTCTTAAATTATTTTTTTAATGTTCTTTTATTCCTGATTTTATTTTTCTATTTTTTTTCTTAGGCTTAATTGCATCAATCGTATGGGCCAACTGACCCATTACAATTCCTTATTTTTTAACACAATTAATCAGTGATAGAAGCCCAGCCCAGCTTATTAAGCCAGTTCAGCCCGGTCTCTTGGCAATACGGGGAGCGGGTTCAGTTCCAGAAACCCGATAGCTCGACCCAATCTGCTAAACCCGAAACCCGATAGAGATCAACCGTTAAATTCAAATTTTTAATTCACTTCCCATTTTTTCCTTTCCCTCCTTTCTGCACATGGGACGACGACGACGACGAGCCTGCCCGCCCAACTGCTTGAGCCTGCCCATACAGACCCTAACCACCTGCCCCTTCCTTCCATCGACTATAAATGAACCCCCAGAGATCTCATTCTTCATTCACCTCCACTTTGGTGAAGCTCTGCCGAAATCTCACCAATTCTTCTCTTCCTCCTTACGCCAACTTGATTTCAAATTCGGCCATGGCGGATTGCTGCATCTCGAGAGCCTAACGAAGAAGAACCGCTACTGTGGAGATCATTGTCATCGAGGGATTGAGCACATGGAACAATTGATCTTCTCGATCGCAGTGAGGTTCTTCGTCTTCATCATTTGATCGGGAGTTCAGCTACTGGACTTTGTGGCAGGATCGGAAAGAGCAGTGAGGATTCGTCACAAGCTCGCAATCACAATTGTTAAGTAAGATTTCGAATCGAGATTTGTATTTCCCCTATCCCGCCTCTGGGTGATCTTGATTGGATTTATTTGACAGTGGTATTGAGCGTTCTGGACAATCGTTTCCTTAGAACTTTGATTGGGAAGTTATTTTGGTGAGTTCTTGATTAGTCCTGTAAAAATTCTCCAATTTTGGAGTTGTTACGTATTCAAATATAACTTATATAATTGTTCTTATTTCTTGCACATTGGGTGTTTGACGTTTTGCCAAGGAAGGCTCTGCTACTGGTTTGGGACTCAATCGGACCGTATCAAACCCTGTTCGAGCTCAGGTCTTATTTCCTTGCTCGTTGCAGTATTTTGATTTAAAATTCTTCTATGAAGTCAAGTAAATCTTGAGGATGACAGGAACAGACTGTGTCGAGGGACACTACTTCATGTCTGACCCAGTATTGCGGGGGGATTTCAGGGTGAATGGTTGGATGATAGGTTGGCTGCAAGGGTGTAGGAATGCAATGATTGGTAATCATAGTAACCGTTACGTTTAAACGTAGCATTTAGTTGATTCTTGATTCCTAGCCGTTGGGCACAGCCAGGTTCAGTTCTCGACCATAGGTTGGCTAGTCCATTGAATGAGAGAATTGCTAGCAGAGCCTAGCTGATTAAATTCAATAGGGATTCCTTTGTGAAGGTTAGATCCTAAAATATGGTTTCATGGGAAACTAGACTGCTGACTTTAAGCAAGAACAAGGTTAGTTTAAACCATCACTATGTTAGCTAAGTTAGTAGGCTCAATCCTACAAATCATGATTTAATTTGGATTTAGTGATTGATTAGACTAAGGCCTTAGAGTTAAGACTATGTTAGATTGACAGTAGGCTAGCTTTCAGACCAGTAACTTAGTATCCAAATTATTGATGTCTAACCGACCAAGTCCATGGGATAGGTCAAGTTCTAACTGGTAGTATAGGATATTGTTATTGTTCCTTGCCTAGTGGGTTTTAGCTATATAATCTGAGTTCTATTTTAAGGGGGGATAAGCTCATGAATTGGACTTGATTCATATACATGTTGTAAACTAAGCTTTGAAGGATATTACAACGGTTGGTGGATCCAGTTGATAGTTGGGACCAATACAATTTTAAGCATGTCTATTTAACCGTTTGAAAGGCTACTAGTAGCAGGCCTTGGGAAGTTATGGCTGAGCCTGGGCCATATTTATGATTGGAATAACATTGGTAACAATGTTGTTTGAGCAAGGTTTGGGTGGGAGTAAATTAGTAAGCTTGGCTTACCAATCTTTAAATTAGTGATATAATCCAAGCAGCTTATTTTACTCAGTTAAATCTAGTAATGTTATTATTTTCCTTAAGTAATTTTGTAGTAATTTTATATAGTAATAATATTGCTAGTTATCATTTAATAATAATAATTTTTGACTAGTACCTTTACAAATTACTTAGTACAGTTTGTTGGTACGTGTAGACCTAAATATTGATAACATCTATATTAAAAGATTATGTTATAATAACTATAGTTATTTTACTAGTATATTCTTACCAATAAATGCATTAAAAACTATTTTCTAGAATTACTATATTCTAAACTTTTACTTGCTACATGTATAGATAAATAGTTAGCAATAATTAAGTGAGATGCTTGTCATAATTGAAACCCTAACCAACTTGTACAAATCTAGGTGGACATACAGATTTATGCTCTACTACTCTCGTGCAACCAAACCAAGGCAAGTACACCGGCTCAAACTCTTTACTCTGTATTTTCTGTCTTGCTTCATGTTCTCATGTTGACACGTTGTACACACGATTGTTCATTGTTCACTGTTCATCGTTCATCGTTCATTGTTCATCGTTCATAGTTCATTGTTCTTACTTGTACATTGGGGTGGGGAAATACTACAGATATGTGACCAATCCTATTTAGCTAGACATTGACTAATAGCTTAGGTCTCACAACGTGCACGTGGGACTCTAAGCCGTACCATTGTTCATTGTTCACTGTTCACTGTTCACTGTTTATCCAGCCGGTCACATACTCTGATAGTTATTTCAAATGCATGTTACACTGATAGAATAGTTTCATTGTTTCTGGATCTGGTACCATAGTTTTATTGTTATTCCTGTACCATAGTTTCATATTCCTGTCTTGTATCATAGTTCATATCATGATTCTTTTTCATGCACTTCAGTTTACATTGTTAGAGCTTTTTGTCGGGGTTGTACTTTGCTCTTTTTCTGACAGGATCGTTGCAGGTTTACTTGGGGATGTTGTATCTTCTTCATGGGCCAGAGCCCGAAGCCAGGATAGAGTTGTACCTCAGGATGGACTTAGAATTTCAGAGTTATAGTTAGGTCTTTTCTTAGATTTATTTTTAGAGGATTTCATCATGTATTGTATTCATGATTTCAGGATTGTATAATTTTATTCATGTTACCGGATTTGTCTCCGGATGATATGGTATAATTAACTTATGGATTGTGGTGATTCTGGGAACATGTATAGCAGCTGTGGTGGTTTATATTTCTTGTATCTTGGAGTTTTCCTTAGTATTGTACAGCTTACTTCGTCGTGTCCATCGACGAAGGCTGGGCGTGTCCGATTCGTATCCGATTATTCGGGAGCGGGTCGTGACATGTTTTTAGTGGTGGCCCATGCAGGTCTGTCCTAATGGCACTTAGGCTATAAAGTGCTATTGGGGAACCTGTTAGACTAAGGAAAACTCATCACAACATAAGAAAATCGGGAAATAAGGGTATATCAGGTTTATCAGGATTATCAGGTACTTTGTTGTTATAAAAATATTATTTGTTAGGTTTTAGGGTTTGTCATTCAACGAAGTTTTCTTTTGATGCAGATGGTCACTACGAGGAAGGCCGCAGATCAGCTCGGAGTTACAGGCGGTTCTGGAGTTGCAGGCGGTTCGGAGCAGCCCGCACCATACGTTCAGGCAGATCAGCTTCCGCCAGCGCCTCCTATCTTTCCATCGCTCCCTCCGACGATGATGTTTGATGGCACCCAGGTGATGGCCATGTTCCAGCAGTTCCTGGAGGTACAGAGCCATCAGGCTGTGCAGTTTCGAGCTACGGTCGTGGATGCACTCAGGACCAGAGAGCCGGCAGCACCAGCACCAGTAGCACCTCCAGCACCAGCAGCACCGAGACCAGGGACTGCCAAGGAATACCAGAATCTCTGCCCGATGGACTTTTGGGGCAATGAGGGTATCTTCTATGCAGACGAATGGCTGGAGAATGCGGAGATGACCTTGAGGATGGCAAATATTTCGGATGACACGAAGGTGGAGGTGGCCAGCATGCGACTCTTCGACTTGGCGAGAGCGTGGTACCAGGAGGACCCCCAGTTGGCGGAGCCCCATGTGTCTTGGACAAATTTCAAAACTCTATTCAAGGAGAAGTTCTTTCCAGAGGTAGAGCGGGATGAGCTGAGGATGCAGTTCGAGGCGTTGTAGCAGGGGACTATGACGGTCGCGGAGTACACTTCGGAGTTTACCAGACTCAGCAGGTTCACGGAGAGCCTAGTCAGAGCACCAGAGGACATGGCCTGGAGATTCAAGAAGGGTCTGACCAGGGAGTTGCGGCATGCAGTAGCTATTAGCCAGGCGACTACCTACTCGAGCATCCTCAAGATCGCCCAGGCAGTTGAGACGGAGATGGACCCGAGGCCCAAGAGGGATAGGGACATCGGCAGCAACAGTCACCAGGCACCGGCGAAGAGAGTGCAGATACAGACTCAGACGAGGCCAGTTCAGCAGGCAGTAGTTCAGCACCGTCCAGCCAGAGTTCATGCAGATCCGCCTCAGAGACAGCAGTTGGCAGTCACTTGCAACTACTGTCATCGCCCGGGGCATCATTATGATGAATGCCGTAAGAGGCTGAGGCTTTGCTTGTTCTGTGGATCACCTGCTCACCAGGTCAGAGATTGTCCAGAAGCCGCTGAGGGACGAGCACGAGTAGCACCGGGACCCCAGCAGGAGGACTTACCTCTTCTTGACCAGCAGCCGCAGGGAGACCAGCCAGAGGGACGAGTCTACCTGATGACAGCCGAGGAGGTGGAGACTATCCCGATTCCGGACGAGTACTGACGACTGGGGGCACTTGTGATCATTACCTATCTTCTTTGATGTTTTTATATTTCTTTGTTGTTTCTCCATTTCGAGACTTGTATTACAGTCTCCCTATCTTACTGATTGTTTCATAGTACCTATGAGCTACTTGTTGACTGTTGATTGTCTTTTGGTATCCAATAAAAATTTGTTTATAATAACAGATACTACTCATCTCTATCAGGATTTAAAATTTTTACAACTTCCTTGAAACTTCTGGATAAAGTTAAGAAAATATTTGACAACCTACTATGACCTGGATTATGGAGACTGTGAGCCCATTGCAGCTAGCTGTACACTGGCGAGGCAGGGGCTCTAGGTCAAAGTAATTACGGGTATTCTCAGATTCTCAGATATTATTGAAGCTAAGTCCTAAATTTATCGGATAAAGTTGACAAAGTATTGCGGTAATCTAGTATTATCAGGAAAATGGAACCGAAAGTTCACTGCAGCTAGATGCATATTGGCGGGGCAGGAACTGTAGGAGAAGTGATCCAGATATACGAGATCACCAGATGCTATTGAGACTATTATCCCATGATCATGATTTCATCCCACTTAAAATTGTGCCAATTTCAAATTTTGTATTTGTTCGCCTTATCGTGCCATTTTTGAAATTTCGAGGACGAAATTTTTCTAAGGGGGGTAGATTTGTAACCCCGCTTTTTTCGAATTATTAAAATTTTGTAATTTTTCTGGAATCTGAGATTGGTATTGTTATTTTAGAATATTATTTCGATTATTTGATGCATTTAAAATTTTTCTATTCTATATTTATCAGTTTAGCTATTTATGACTCATGGGTTATATTATGATGAATTAGATATATTTTCCATATTTTCTTGATTAATTCCTAGCTAATAATTTGAATATTAATTCTATTATTAATTAATTTTTAAATCATTTTTTTAATGTTCTTTTATTCCTGATTTTATTTTTCTATTTTTTTCTTAGGCTTAATTGCATCAATCGTATGGGCCAACTGACCCATTACAATTCCTTATTTTTCAACACAATTAATCAGTGATAGAAGCCCAGCCTAGCTTATTAAGCCAGTTCAGCCCGGTCTCTTGGCAATACGGGGAGGGGGTTCAGTTCCAGAAACCCGATAGCTCGACCCAATCCGCTAAACCCGAAACCCGATAGAGATCAACCGTTAAATTCAAATTTTCAATTCACTTCCCATTTTTTCCTTTCCCTCCTTTCTGTACATGGGATGACGACGACGAGCCTGCCCGCCCAACTGCTTGAGCCTGCCCATACAGACCCTAACCACCTGCCCGTTCCTTCCATCGACTATAAATGAACCCCCAGAGATCTCATTCTTCATTCACCTCCACTTTGGTGAAGCTCTGCCGAAATCTCACCAATTCTTCTCTTCCTTCTCACGCCAACTCGATTTTAAATTCGGCCATGGCGGATTGCTGCATCTCGAGAGCCTAACGAAGAAGAACCGCTACTGTGGAGATCATTGTCGTCGAGAGATTGAGCACATGGAACAATTGATCTTCTCGATCGTAGCGAGGTTCTTCGTCTTCATCATTTGATCGGGAGTTCAGCTACTGGACTTTGTGGCAGGATCGGGAAAAGCAGTGAGGATTCGTCACAAGCTCGCAATCACAATTGTTAGGTAAGATTTCGAATCGAGATTTGTATTTCCCCTATCCCGCCTCTGGGTGATCTTGATTGGATTTATTTAACAGTGGTATTGAGCGTTCTGGACAATCGTTTCCTTGGAATTTTGATTGGAAAGCTATTTTGGTGAGTTCTTGATTAGTCCTGTAAAAATTCTCCAATTTTGGAGTTGTTACGTTTTCAAATATAACTTATATAATTGTTCTTATTTCTTGCACATTGGGTGTTTGATGTTTTGCCAAGGAAGGCTCTGATACTGGTTTGGGACTCAATCGGACCGTATCAAACCCTGCTCGAGCTCAGGTATTATTTCCTTGCTCATTGCAGTATTTTGATTTAAAATTCTTCTATGAAGTCAAGTAAATCTTGAGGATGACGGGAACAGACTGTGTCGAGGGACACTACTTCGTGTCTGACCCAGTATTGCGGGGGGATTTCAGGGTGAATGGTTGGATGATAGGTTGGCTGCAAGGGTGTAGGAATGCAATGATTGGTAATCATAGTAACCGTTACGTTTAAACGTAACATCTAGTTGATTCTTGATTCCTAGCCGTTGGGCACAGCCAGGTTCAGTTCTCGACCATAGGTTGGCTAGTCCATTGAATGAGAGAATTGCTAGCAGAGCCTAGCTGATTAAATTCAATAGGGATTCCTTTGTGAAGGTTAGATCCTAAAATATGGTTTCACGGGAAACTAGACTGCTGACTTTAAGCAAGAACAAGGTTAGTTTAAACCATCACTATGTTAGCTAAGTTAGTAGGCTCAATCCTACAAATCATGATTTAATTTGGATTTAGTGATTGATTAGACTAAGGCCTTAGAGTTAAGACTATGTTAGATTGACAGTAGGCTAGCTTTCAGACCAGTAACTTAGTATCCAAATTATTGATGTCTAACCGACCAAGTCCATGGGATAGGTCAAGTTCTAACTGGTAGTATAGGATATTGTTATTGTTCCTTGCCTAGTGGGTTTTAGCTATATAATCTGAGTTCTATTTTAAGGGGGGATAAGCTCATGAATTGGACTTGATTCATATACATGTTGTAAACTAAGCTTTGAAGGATATTACAACGGTTGGTGGATCCAGTTGATAGTTGGGACCAATACAATTTTAAGCATGTCTATTTAACCATTTGAAAGGCTACTAGTAGCAGGCCTTGGGAAGTTATGGCTGAGCCTGGGCCATATTTAAGATTGGAATAACATTGGTAACAATGTTGTTTGAGCAAGGTTTGGGTGGGAGTAAATTAGTAAGCTTGGCTTACCAATCTTTAAATTAGTGATATAATCCAAGCAGCTTATTTTACTCAGTTAAATCTAGTAATGTTATTATTTTCCTTAAGTAATTTTGTAGTAATTTTATATAGTAATAATATTGCTAGTTATTATTTAATAATAATAATTTTTGACTAGTACCTTTACAAATTACTTAGTACAGTTTGTTGGTACGTGTAGACCTAAATATTGATAACATCTATATTAAAAGATTATGTTATAATAACTATAGTTATTTTACTAGTATATTCTTACCAATAAATGCATTAAAAACTATTTTCTAGAATTACTATATTCTAAACTTTTACTTGCTACTTGTATAGATAAATAGTTAGCAATAATTAAGTGAGATGCTTGTCATAATTGAAACCCTAACCAACTTGTACAAATCTAGGTGGACATACAGATTTATGCTCTACTACTTTCGTGCAACCAAACCAAGGCAAGTACACCGGCTCGAACTCTTTACTCTGTATTTTCTGTCTTGCTTCATGTTCTCATGTTGACACGTTGTACACACGATTGTTCATTGTTCACTGTTCATCGTTCATCGTTCATTGTTCATCGTTCATCGTTCATTGTTCATCGTTCATAGTTCATAGTTCATAGTTCTTACTTGTACATTGGGGTGGGGAAATACTACAGATATGTGACCAATCCTATTTAGCTAGGCATTGACTAATAGCTTAGGTCTCACAACGTGCACGTGGGACTCTAAGCCGTACCATTGTTCATTGTTTACTGTTCACTGTTCACTGTTTACCCAGCCGGTCACATACTCTGATAGTTATTTCAAATGCATGTTACACTGATAGAATAGTTTCATTGTTTCTGGATCTGGTACCATAGTTTCATTGTTATTCCTGTACCACAGTTTCATATTCCTATCTTGTATCATACTTCATATCGTGATTCTTTTTCATGCACTTCAGTTTACATTGTTAGAGCTTCTTGTCGGGGTTGTACTTTGCTCTTTTTCTGACAGGATCGTTGCAGGTTTACTTGGAGATGTTGTATCTTCTTCATGGGCCAGAGCCCGAAGCCAGGATAGAGTTGTACCTCAGGATAGACTTAGAATTTCAGAGTTATAGTTAGGTCTTTTCTTAGATTTATTTTTAGAGGATTTCATCATGTATTGTATTCATGATTTCAGGATTGTATAATTTTATTCATGTTACCGGATTTGTCTCCGGATGATATGGTATAATTAACTTATGGATTGTGGTGATTCTGGGAACATGTATAGCAGCTGTGGTGGTTTATATTTCTTGTATCTTGGAGTTTTCCTTAGTATTGTACAGCTTACTTCGTCGTGTCCATCGACGAAGGCTGGGCGTGTCCGATTCGTATCCGATTATTCGGGAGCGGGTCGTGACATTATTATCGAGAGTCATAAGACTAAGGTTGCAGAGGAAGAGAAAAAGGCTGCTGATTTGGAGGCTAAAATTGCCCAGCTTCAAGCAGAACTACAGACTGTCATACAGAGCTTAGAACAGGAAAGTCAATTGCACCAAGCTGCTGTTAATCAAATGGAGGCTCTGAAGCATCAGAAGGAGGAATTTGAACGTCTGCAGAAAGAAGAATTAGCACGACAAATTGCTGCTCTACAACCTTTCGATCCTGAATCAGGAAGAGTTGAAGCCAGACAAAGAGTGCTAGATTCTCGTGATGAAAGAGTTCAAATTCTGAAGAAGCAAATTGCAGAACTTATCACCTATCCTTCAAAATAGAATGAGCAAATTTTGTTGTCTTTTTTATTATAATGTATTTCTTTTTGAAATAAAAATAAAATGAGAAACTTTTTGTGTGGTTCCATTACTTGTTGCATATCTTGTTATAGATATAAGTAATAGAATAGAAAATATATTCAGAGGTACTGGACATGATATATTTCTTGATTTAGAAAATAACAATATTTATTATATCTGCTCAGAGGTAATGTGAACATGGCAGAATATAACATTTTTAGAAATACTGTTATTTCGATAGACAACTTTATCAAAGGTAATAAGGACGTGACAAGTTGTTGATATAAATAATCGAAATTTAGAGGTGTAGGGGACATGAATTCTTGTTATTTATAATAAAGTAAATAAGAGACAATAAATGCCAAGATTAATGGATGAATAATTGATGAGTCAAAGAAAGTGAATGAATGAACAGTCACTTCGGTTTTCAAGGAAGAGATGCTGAATGAATGAACAGTCATTTTGATTCTCGAGGAAGAGAACGAATGAATGAACAGTTATAAATGAATGAACAGTTGGACTTCTTTTGAAGAGTAAAAGTCGCATCGGTTCTCGAAGCCGACTACTGTCTATAAATAGAGCAAAACTTTCGTAGATATCATCAACTTCTTTTCTTTCTGTACAAAATGTCTTCCAAAGACTTGTTCACTCCGAAGATCGAAGGAACGACCGAGACGCCTCCTGCTAAGCCTCCGGTGCCTCTTCAGAAAGAAGTGGGTGAAGGCTCGACTGTTCCTGTACCAGAGCTGGACTTGATTGCCAAACTGGTAGAGCCTGGGAAGACTGTCGAAGAAGAAGCAGTAAGGGTGGATGCCTGTGAATTGCTAGTGTGTTCAGACAATGAGATGTTTGAATTGCTGGCAAACCATGTATTTAATCAAGAAGGATCGGGTCCTCGTCCCCGTCCTTAATATTATGTAACTCTTTTCTGCTTTTAAATAAAAATGAACTTTTATTTACATCATTTTTTGAATGATGAATATTTTGCTTTTATACATAATATTTCTTGAGAAATTTGCCATTGATAGGCATCATAGCAACTCTGCCATATATATCTGTTAATTGATAGGCTCCATTTGAGAAAATCTTATTTATCACATACGGACCTTCCCATTTTGCCTCGAACTTGCCTTTGCTCATATGAGTCATAGTCATAGGACGTCTGACTGTAAGAACTAGCTCGCCTTCTTGAAATGTTCGCACTTTGACTTTACGATTGAAAGCTTTTGAAATTTGGGCTTGATAAAGTTCAATATGTTGTTGAGCTAGTAGCATTTTCTCATCGAGTGCCTCCAATTCTTGAAGTCGGACACGATCATTATTTTCTTTGGTAAGTTTATTAGCAATGGCAATTCTCAAGGATGGAATTTGAATTTCCAGAGGTAAGACAGCTTCACATCCATGTACCAGAGAAAAAAGGTGTGCAACCTGTGGGATTACGGACTGTAGTACGATAAGCCCATAGACATTCTCCAAGTTCCTCATTCCAATTACATTTGTTAATAGAAACAAACTTTTTAAGAAGTTTGATAATAGTTTTGTTGAATGCTTCAGCTAACCCGTTAGCCGCAGGATTATAGGCCGTAGAAGCAACATTATTGATTCTATTGTCATTACAGAACCTGATAAACTTCTGGCTGACGAATTGTGGCCCATTATCATGGCTGATTCGACAAGGTACACCAAATCTGTATATCACATAATGTTTGATGAAGTTGATGACACTACTAGTCTTCACTTCAGCTAAAGGTATAGCTTTAGCCTATTTAGAGAAATAATCGGTTATAGCCAAGATGAACCGATGTCCTTTAGATGAAGGAGGATTGATAGGACCAATTATATCCATGCCCCAAGCTTCAAAGGGCCATGAGGCAGCAGTTGGATACAGAAATTCCAACGGTTGGTGAATGAAATCCGCATGAATCTGACATGCACGACATTTCCTTGCATAGTCAATAGCATCTGATACCATAGAGGGCCAGTAATAGCCCATACGTCGGATACGATCTTGTAGCTTAGGACCAGGCTGATGTGCTCCACAAACGCCATCATGAGCTTCGCGTAATATCTGCTTTGCTTCATCACCAGCAAGACATCTCAAAAGTAGTCCATCAAAAGTTCTTCGAAAGAGAGTTTTAGTGGTATGATTATAATAGAATTGAAGCGATCGGCGACGAATGCTTGTAGCTTCCTTAGGATCTTCTGGTAATATGTCATGTACTATAAAGTCGATAAAAGGTGCTCTCCAATCCTCGCTAGTGACATTGACTTCAGTTGAATTACTGAATTCAATGTTATGGTTATTTTTAATACAAAATAGTTATCTATTAGAGATAACAACCATTTGTTGTCTTTTGACTGGAACTGCTAAGACCGCAGCCAGGTTAGCTAAGGCATCAGCTTCTGTATTGCAGGCTCGACGTACATGTTCGATGAAGAACCCTTTGAACGAAGAAGCTATTTTGATTGCTGCTTCATGATATGGTACAAGATCTTGATATCGAACTTCATATATGCCTCTAATCTGATTAACAATCAGCTTAGAATCGCCATATACTTCAAGATATTCAATATCCAGTTATTTGGCTAATTGGAGTCCAATGAGCAAAGTATTATATTCTGCTACATTGTTGGAACACGACTCATCTAAGGAATAAGCTTTCTGAATAGCTAATCTATCTGGTGAAACAAAAATAATTCCTACTCCAGCGACAAGGGTACCTCCAGGTCCAATTCTAGAAGCTCCATCGAAGAATAAACGCCAAGTAGGAAATTCTTCTGAGATCATATTTGATTTCAATGTCTCATCTGGAATTTCGTCATAAAGCTTAGATGTTTCAGGAACATGATGAGCTGCTAAGAAATCAGCTAGTGCTTGGCCTTTCATAGATTTTTGGGGAACATAGACCATATCATATTGTGCTAATAATATAGCCCATGTAGCAAGCCTAGAGTTGAGTGTACTGGGCTTCTTCATTAAGACTCGAAGAGGATTGACTCGAGATATAACATGAATTGTTTGGCCGATGATGTAATGTCTTGTCTTTTGAACAACAAACACTAAGGTTAAGCATTCCTTCTCTACCGGACTATAACGATGTTCAGCTCCAATCATCGTTCGACTAAAATAGTAGATGGCTTGTTCATGACCTTCTTTGTTCTTCTGAGCCAGCAAAGCTCCCAATGAATGGTCCATTGCTCGGACATACATCAAGAAGGGTATTCCTGAAATCGGTGGCACTAGCACTGGTGGATTCATCAAATACCGCTTTATGTCATCAAATGCTCGTTGACATTCTTCCGTCCAAATGAAAGATACACCTTTCTTCATTAACTGAGTAAATGGTCTGCAACGTCCAGATAAATTCGAAATGAACCGTCTGATGTACGCAAGTCGACCTTGGAATCCTCGTAGCTCTTTTAGGTTGCGTGGAGGACGCATCTCTTGAATGGCTTTGATCTTCTCGGGATCAACGTGTATACCCTTAAAGGTAATGACGAATCTGAGAAATTTACCACTAGAGACACCCAAGAAAGACTTGGTGGGGTTCATTTTGAGTTGATACTGGTGCATTAGATTGAAAATAGTTCTTAAATCTTGAATATGATGTCACGACCCGCACCCTAGAGTAAGGGCACGAGACGTGGGTACGTCCAGCCTACGCCATAGTGTCGGCAGTAGAACGCTGTCCTAGGTTAATCATCTAACAGTTATAAGGTACCTGTACAGTATATACACTCCGAATGGAGGTGACATGATAAAGTGCAACTCAATCACAACTAAGGAAGAAAATACGATAAGATAGAATAGATGATAACATAGAATCCACAGATGATAAATACAAGATAGAGAGATAGCTGAAAGTCTAAGATAAACATCTCCACAAACCCAGAATACAATCTCCAAATAAATACAAGTGTATCTGATAAGACATAAAGATAATAAAAACTAGTCTAGCTAACTAGCCTAGTCTACTGGGGTAGTGTCATCTGCAAGTGCTGGGTCCTCCTGAGAGTCCAGTTCACATGTCGTCTAGGCCTGCTCCATAATAATTGGGACAGAACTCCTCAGAATCATCTGTAATATTTCAACAGGTCCAGTCAGGACTGGAGCGAGCACAGTACATCTCACGCAGTTCATAATATGACAGGATATATAAATATGCAATAGAGTAAGATACATGAAACGCTGCAGAATATACATGAAGTAAAAGAGAGAGCTGTAATGTAAATAGATACTATAAGTAGAGAACTAATAGTGAACTAGTGATTTAGAGTACAAGATGAACATGTGAACGGCTTGAATTTGCACATGAGTAATCTAAGAGTTTGCACATGAGTATACTAGTTTAGAATTGTTCACATGACCATTTATACTCCCCCGTACCCCAATCAATACACAAGGATCCAGACAGGTTATGTTATTGCACATGATATCACATGAAGGCCCATAATAGGGTGCACATGATTGTATACATGAGGGCTCCGTGAACATGAGAGTACATGAATCACAAGAGTGCACATGAATGGTGAAAGCACCAGAGTACATGATGAAAGTGAAACGCACATGACATGTTGTAACCCGATGCTCCCGAGGGGTATAACATCTCATGAAGGGATCTATATAGTACCAATCCGTGTTAATATCGTGACAGCATCAAGTAAAGTAATCTAGAGCGTAAATATAAATCCTATCAAGTATAAAACGGTCAGAGAATGTACTCGCCTGATATCCTGAATGTCTGAATGAAATACTGCCTGAGGAGTGGTGTCTGGCTCCTAATCAGAACAGTACAATTCACAACATATCCAAACTAATAAAATAAGTTACTATGATGCATTCTACATGATGTTGGGTCAATTCTAGACTAAAGTCAACCCTGGTCAACTTCAGTCAACTAACTAGTCAATGCTAGGTCAACTAGGTCAACCTAGACCCAATCAAGTCTCACTAGGCCTAACCAGTCTATCCTAGCAAGTACACACCAATACAAGTCTAATATAACCCAACTCATGTATATATCACCATATGCCATAGGCTATACTACCTAGGCTATAAGCCATATACAAGGATATAGGCCACACACATACAATTCCTATATATCTATATACATATTATATATATCAATAGGCAATCTATATTACATCACATTATCATATTAAGTTATATATATATATATATATATATATATATATATATATATATATATATATATATATATATATATATATATAAAACTTAATATGATATATATATATATATATATATATATATATATATATATATATCATATTAAGTTATATATATATATATATATATATATATATATATATATATATATATATATATATATATATATTTATATATATATATATATATATATATATATATATATAGAGAGAGAGAGAGAGAGAGAGAGAGAGAGAGAGAGATAGAGGGAAAGTATATGAAAATATATATATATATAAAATATATATATATATATATATATATATATATATATATATATATATATATATATATATATATATATATATATATTTTCCCTCTATCTCTCTCTCTCTCTCTCTCTCTCTCTCTCTCTCTATATATATATATATATATATATATATATATATATATATATATATATATATATATATATATATTTTCCCTCTATCTCTCTCTCTCTCTCTCTCTCTCTCTCTCTATATATATATATATATATATATATATATATATATATATATATATATATATATATATATATATATATATATATATATATATATATTTTTTCCCTCTATCTCTCTCTCTCTCTCTCTCTCTCTCTATATATATATATATATATATATATATATATATATATATATATATATATATATATAGGGATAGAGGGAAAGTATATGAATGTGTCATATGAGCCCATGTGTGTGTAGATAGTGCGTGTCAATGCCATAGGCTAGTGTACATACCAATGTGTGTGTTTAGAGCATATGCATGTAGGTATCTACATGGTGTCTTAGTTTTAGATTTAGGTGTGCAAGTGTTCCAATTGTGTGTCTCAGGAATTTAGGTTAGTATGCATAGGTGTCAGGGTCAATAGTGTGTCAAAACTGTTATTCTTAGTCCCAGGTTTAAGACAGTGTATACATGGAACAAATCAGTGTGTAACAGTTAGTTTCCTATGTGTGTGTGTGTCTAAACATGTGTGAGTGTCAACCCATTCTTATATGTGTATTTGTGAGTGCAAGTGTGTGAATCATATCATCAATGTGTGGGAGTGTGGTGTATAAACATGTGATGTGTATAGGTGAGCATCAAAGTGTTCCCAGATTTTACAAAACAGTGTGTAATAGTTAATGTGGGTTAATCCCAGGTTTCAGTCCAACTAAATCGAAATCCCATTTCCACATAACCTTGAATCTTAATACCAACCAATCTCAGCTGAACAACCAGTGTACAAACGTGTCTGTAGGTAATATCAATGTGTTCATGAATGGCAAATCATTGTGTATAGACATGAACCATATGTGACAGTATGAACCAATGTTAGAAATCAGTGCATCAAAACTGTGTATCAGTTTAATGAAATCCATAGCCCAAAATGAAACCTAAGGACTGAATTCTCATGCCAAACCATAACCCTTAGCACATAGGTTAAATCCCAGGTTGTATTTAGGTGAGAACATTCAAATTAACCCACAAATCAAACAGTTGAATCACATAATGAAGTCTCAGGAAAACCCAACTGGCAGTTGGTATCAGGAAATAGGAATTCCCAAATTCGAAAACTAAAACAACCAATTATCACACAAATTAGGGTTGGTAATACATGTGTCACATGTGGTTGTGTCCATCAGACCATAATGTGTCCAAAATCTGGACACAAACGTGTCCAATCAAAAATAAGACTTAACCATAGAAACTGTGTACAGACAGCGTGGTCGAGTGGTGTCGAGCCCTCGTGCTCTCGATACAAGGCGACACGATCTCATGCTTGTGCACAGAGGTTCGCCTAGGGTAGGGCTACCTACGTGACACCCTGCACCATAACGAAGTATCGTCGTGTCGTGTCGAAATGTGCATTTCAGAGCGCAAAACCAGATTAAAACAATACAGTTAAAACAGTGTACGAGTCCTAGCTCCCTCGACACGAAACGAAGGCAGCTCTAACTCGACACACGTGGTGTCAGACACTGCTCTTAGCCCCATACCTATTTTGGTGGGGCAACGTGGCCTGTGTCGCCAGAAATCGAGTTCGGGTAGCAGGGCACTGAACCAGGCCCAGTGCACAGCGTGTCCAAGATCCAAAAGTGACACGAACTGGACACGATTTGTGCTCAGTCAAAAAGAAAGTCATAAGCCACCTCAAAACACGAATTTCTATTCAAATACATTTTGAAAACAGTGATGAAAATCCTTCTGTGGCATTTCATCGAATATATCAAAACATAGACAGATATGTGTCCGATACGGACACGAAATGGATACGACTCAACACAAAACCAATACCTACAGCTAGGGGACACCTAGGGCTATGCAAATATGTAAAGAAATTAGAAATCTAATGGGTTAAGAGAGTGTTACCTATAGGTTGTTCTTCCTCAAGAAAATACCCAAAATGAGGATCCTTCCTTGCTAGCTCAATGCTCCAAATTGCTACAAAACTGAGATTTCTCTCCATGAATACAAAATAGGGCTAGATTAGGATCATATGCAAAAGACTAAAGTGGAAAAGGATTAAAAATGAAGAATCTAGGGATTAGGAAAGAAATGACATTACCTCTTTCTATTTTTAGAAAATATTTCCTAAAGAGGCAAGCCCTATAAAGAGGGATATATATAGGGCTACCTAGGGTTTCAAGTGGCCGGCCAAGTCTAGTAATCTAGGGCTAGGATTTAGGTTTGGGCCTTCTCCCTATGTAACTCGTAGGCCCAAATTGCTATAGGTTCAAATTTTCTATGTAAAAATCTAAAGCAAATATCTCCTTAGCCAATTATCTAGATATTTATAATCTTGTCTTCTAGTAGATTTACACTAATCATAATTAGGACCCTAAGACTAATCTAGAATAGGCTAAGCTTCTAGGTCAAGTCTCAAATCAACACTTAACACATAATTATCTAATAAAATTCAAAATCACCAAAATTGACTAAAAGACCAAAATACCCTCAAGCTAGAAATGTGGTAGTGACATATGATCTTCCTTTAGATGGCTTTTGACAGCAATATCGTCAACATAGCATTCGACAGTCTTTCGTAGATGATCTCGAAAGATAGTACTCATAGTCCGCTGGTAAGTTGTACCTGCATTTTTAAGACCAAAAGGCATGACTGTATAACAGTATACTCCGCGAGGAGTACGGAATGAAGTGTATTTTTCATCTTCGGAATTCATCCGGATTTGATTGTATCCAGAAAACCCATCCATGAAAGAGATTCGTTCGAATCCACACGTATTGTCAATCATGACATCAGTAATTGGGAGAGAGAATTCATCTTTAGGGCAAGCATCATTGAGGTCCCTAAAGTCTATGCATACCCGAACTTTTTCGATCTTTTTCAAAACTGGTACAACGTTGGCTACCCAGTCAGGATGTTATTCTTCTCTTATAAAACGGCAAGCGATAAGCTTTTTGACTTCATCATCAATTGCATCCATCATTTCAGCCTTGAATCATCGTTGCTGTTGTTTGACTAGTTTAGCATTAGGTAAGATGTTAAGTTTATGAGTTGCAACTTGAGGATCTAATCCCGACATATCTTCGTAACTCCAGGCGAAGACATCAATATATTCACGAATGATGTGAATTAGTTCTTGTTTATCATCTTCTGGAAGATTTTTACTAATGAAGATCGGTCGTGGTACATCGTTCTCTCCAACATCGATCTGAATTAGTTGATCCTCAGTAGGTGGTTCTCGTTGCTCGAAACGGAGTTTCCACGGATTGTCCATTCTTTGTGCCCAAGGGTCTACTTCAGGAGCTTCTTCAATATCATTTTCGTCATCTTTTGAGAACTCAACAGACACCATATTAGAAGATACTGTTATTCGATGAAAATGACTAATACTGGTATCAGAATCCCATGAAATGGAATCAGAAGAGTTAGATCGTTTATCTTCATCGGATTCGGAAGGTTCTGGAGTCGGAAGTGGTGAGGTATAACCTAATTCCTGCTTCAATTTATTGTAGTATTGTTTTGATTTTCCTTTCAGAATAGAATGAATAGGAGTTCGCCTTCCTTTGCCGCTATTGAGACCAGTTCTGAAATTATAGCCCATTTTACGGATGATTGCTTTGGATTGTGGACTATAGCGACGTAATTGTAGCCTTCCTATATCATACTTATTATCGTTGTCAAGCATGATTTTTTTGTTCTTCTCGTTTATTAAAAAGTATAGGCATTTTGCCTTTCTTTCGAGACGGTACTAAAAAGTACAAATTTTGTATTGAATCTAATGATACCACATTTCGTAGAGATGATACGACTCCTATTGTAAGTGGTTTAAAGCTATCTAGCATATCCAAATAATATTGAGTGTAATAAGAGATATCAGTATACTGCAAAGGAGATGCTTTATTGATTTTTACACCATCATTTACAACAGAACCTTTAGCCTTAATAGGCTTAGTCAGATTGATAACCAGAGGGAGAGAAGAAGAGCGAGAAGGAGGAGGGGCTTTTTACGATGAAGGTCGATTACAAGCGGCTCAGAAGAGGTGAGCTTCCTTTGTTCCTGACTAACACCAGGAGGCTGCTTCTTGTGAGAATGAAGGTAGATAGTCAGTGGTTTGGAAGACTGAGGACAGAAAGTACTTCCTTTGATAGGAATCACCAGAGTATCATTCAGCACACCTTTCTGTTCTTCATCTGTATCCATTGCCAGTACCACCTTCATGAATTCCTCCTTGTACATGCGAGAGTCGTTGTTGTATGCTTCAACCCCTTTGAAAGGATTCAGGTCTGCAACTTCTTTCTGGACTTCTTCATTGTCATCTACATATTTAAAATATTGGTGAAGCGTAGAAGGTATAATGTTGCATTCGTGGAGGAATGGTCTTCCTAGTAAAGCATTGTATGAACCATGATTATCGATCACATAGAAAGTCACTTTGGTATGAAGATTACCGATTTGAAGTTTCAGGCGTATCTTCCCCAAATGTTCACTTCTTCCTTGGTTGAACCCCAAGATGGTAGTGATAGTTGTAGAAAGATTATGCACTGGGATCTTTAAAGCATCTAACAAATATTTCGACATGATACTAAGAGCAGACCCTGGGTCAATCAGAATGCGATCGACTTTCATGGTGTCCACATATCCCTAAAATAAAGAGGACGATCATGACGATTATTATCTAAAATCATGTCATATTGTGTAAAAATAATATTGGGCACTAATTTAAATACACTATGACAATGTATACAGCTGATCGGCTCCTTTTCAGGCTTTTTGAGGAGAGTAAGACAAGTATCAGCCTGCATCAAAGCTTCACTTAACGTTTCTCGAGTTTTCTTTGAAAGATGGAGTAGCTCAAAAATTGACAATCTTATCGGAGTATTGGCCAGCTGAGCTAGTATATCAATGTTATACGGCTTCTCAAGTCCCAAAGTTGAAGTCTTTTTTAATACTTTATCGAAACGGACAGGCTGTTTTCCTTTGTTGGCCGCCGTCGGTCTGGAAAAAGCTGGCTCTATCGGGGGTGATGAAGCTGATGGATTATTGACAGCAAGAGAAGATGATGCTTGAGGAGCCTCCAGAGCTGGAGCAGGGTTTTCTTGACCTTCTAAATAGTCTCTTAGGTAAGATTTCCCAGACCTGGTACCAGTTAAGACTTCTTCTTCGGATACAGGCTCAAAGGAAACCATATTGCAATTCTTTACTTGGGTTTTATTTCTAGAAGATTTCTTTCGGCAAGATGGAGAGTTTGTCCAGTAACCCAAATCCACCCGAGATTGGTTGTGAGAAAGACATAGGGAAAGAGGTACATGAGATCCTTTTCCATAGTTTAGACCAGAAGCCTTTGTAGATCATATCCCATTTTTGTCATTAATTCACGAGATTGTGGACTATACAGATGGAAAGCTGGTTGGTATTTGGCTTCTGATTTTGACAATATTGTCTTATCAGGGGAAGAAGAAGAAGGATTATCTGCTGCCGAGATGAAGGTAGCAGTTAGAGGTGGAAGACAATGCTCACCAAATGAAACCATATGACATGATTTATTTTTAGTGGCCTTCTTAGACTAGGTGGAAGAAGATGGTATTTCGAAGTCCGCCACTAAATCTGGATGGATCCATATGATCTCCCCTTTATCAGTAGCCAGAGGAACACCACAACCATCAGTTCATGCAGGTGGAAGATTAACAATTTCCAGAGTATTTCTTGGACTGGGATGACACCGTCCTGTACAAGTTGTGCTGGAAAATCTCTAAACTGTAAAGAGACGATATTAGCCGTTACAGTTTTCTCGTCTTGCTGGAGAGTGATTGCACCGAAATTGACCATCTCTTGAATTTTACCCTTGAGCACATAGTACGCTCGAGTTGGATGTCCAATAAACCTGTGGTAAACACAATATTTAGGATGGTCAGTCTTACCAACTTCATCTGGCCGTTTAGGTTCTGACAGTTGAAGTTTATTGCACTTGATGAGGCAATCAAAGATACTTATGATATCATCTTCATTGAAAGAGTATTCTTTTTTTTGACGAGGTGCCCGTTGTGGTGGTGCTGTAGGGGTAGATGTTGGCTGATTTACATTAATGGTTAGGGCTTTCTTGTCTTTGAAATTAATAGCCAAAGTCTCCTTGCTCTTGCGATTGTTCTGACAGCCATTATTATTTGGTGTAGCACGTTCATCCTTGTCAAGGTTAGGCATTTGAATGCCTAATTGTTTGAATTTGTCAGCACTCTCTTCTGCGGCTTTGGCGTTCATTATGAAAGAAGACCAATCCTGGAACTGTGTTGATCATGTCCACATGCTGATTATAGGCAAAAAGTTTGATTTGCAAGTGTCTATAGTTAAAGCATCTGGAGTTCTGAGCGACATTTTGAGTGCTTCACGACGGAACCGTTCAATGAAACGTTCAGTCATTTCATTATGTCGTTGTTTGATTTTGATGAGAGCAGACATAGTCATGTAATTTGTTCCCTTATAAAATCATTCCAGGAATATTTGTTTGAAGCCAACGAAAGAGGTTATACACCCATCTGGTAAACTACGATACCAGTCATATGTTGTACCGGCTAAACAACCAACAAATACTCTAGTAAGAAGAGCATCATTTGGTTGAAGTTGATCAGTCATTACTTCAAAGTGGTTGAGATATTGACTTGGAGACGTGCTGCCATCAAACGGCATAATAGTAGGAAGTTTATATTTAGGAGAAAATTGGACTTCTTTCCATTCTATGGGATAGGGCTGTTTGATCCCCAAGCTTCTACAAGCCATTCTTCTGTTTGAAAGCTTCAAATTGAGTACGTAAAAGTTTTACGGTCTCATTGGTATCTCCTGTTGATTGTGGAGTAGTGGATTGATTCAATGTGTTAGGAGGGGGTACTGCATGATAAGTACCACCCCCTGTACCAAATTGACTTGGAATAGCCTGCACAAGAATGGAAGCGGTGTGAGGAGATTGTACCCCGAGATCAATATTGGTGGAAACTGATGTTGTCATAGGTTCTTGAGTCGGAATCAGATTCGCGACTAGTGGAACTGTATGTTGTGCCATAATTATAGCATACATGCCTGCCAATATCTCAGTCATGTTCTTCAAACTAGCCTCCAAAGCAGCAATTCTCTGCTCTTGACTAGAAGAAGTGGAGGTATCTTGATCTTCTTTGACGACATAAGCAGTCACTTCTCTAGCCCTTGAAGACGAGCTAGTGGAAAGGATGGTCCTTTCAGAACTTTCACTGTCAGCATCAAAGTCACATAAAGAACTACCCCCCGAATAAGTAATAGGGATATCTTTTTGACTGAAGGAACCTTGGTTTGAATCAAAAAGATTCTTTTGACCGGTTATAACTCGGCTTCTTGATCGAGTATATTGGTATACTCCTTCACCGGATTCATGAATCCGATCTAAGTATTGCTGACTAGGATTACAAGATGTATTACGTCTTGGACGTTTTCTACCCCTAGTGCTTCGAGATGTCATGTTGACAGGAGCGAAGAGTAATTCATCTTCGTCCACTAGGATTGGTTTAGGAGTCTAAACATAACTCAAACGGTCAAAGACGGACCGCTTGGCCGATTGACAGCAGCATTTGATGACAACTTCATGATGGTGGTTACAATAATGTTTTCGCTGTTGGACCAACGCTGGACGGGATGGATTAGCAACCTACTGCTTCTGTATTAAGAGTTCACGGAGGTCATTAACAGGACGAGAAGAAGTTGCAGGAACGTAGTCCTTGATGATATTCAGGACATGGTTCATGTTCCTGAGGTGTCCTGTACCTTGAGTGTACAAGGACGTGCTAAGCTGATTTGCATAAGTCACAGGATCTTTCACCTCAGCATTCTTCCTCTGGTGCAAGCTAGCAACTGGTGGCGGTTCTGCTTGATACATCTTATGATTTCCCGAGGTTGAGCCTAATTGACACCTATCGATATAGGTGCGCAAGTCTGACAGAGGAGCTGCTTGTGCATCTACTTGAGATACTAGTAGCTTGCCTCGTCGGGATCTTGAAATACATAAGGTTGGTAGATCCTGCCCTGATCTCCTTGGAGTAGGCATAATGCCCTTTTGTATGGAAGGTTCATTCTGAATAGAACCCATCTTCCTGACAGAGATTTGGTTGTCTCTGTTAAAGAGAATTGAATTCCTATTTGCATTAGCAGTACTTTCCACCCAGTCAATTACTCGAGCAGAATGAGGAAAGGCTAAAGAGCGTTTTCCTTGATTTAGTGGCTTCTCACTAATTTTTTGGTTTGGTGACAAAGATGGAGTCACTAAACAGTGCTTCTCTTTATATTGTGCTAGTGCAGAAGCATGTACAGGTTTCGCCAGAGCAGGAACATACATAGGTTGCGCCAGAGCAGGAACAAGCACAAGTTGCGCTGGAGCAGGAACATGCGCAGGTTGTGTAACACCCACTTTTCTAAATAAGGGTAATTTTGAACTTTTGTATTTTTAATCATTTAATAATGTTATTTAAATCATGTTATAATTTTTGATAATTTTTAATCATTTTTAAACTAATTAAAACCATGACTTGTGATTTTGATGTGCTGCTAGTGAAACCCTAGAGACTACTTGACCTAGAGCCTAACTATGTGATTAGGATGTGATTAATTATCATTTTTGGCCTAGGGATATTTTGGTCATTTTGATTTCTTGGAATTAGGTATTAATTATTTGATTGATGGTTGTTATTTTTGACTTTTGCTAGTTGTGACTTAAGAGACTAACTTAGAGTTGACTTTGACTTTGGTAACTTAGTTAGCATGGTGTGGGGCCCTAATCTAACTTAAGTTGGTCTTAGTTGACTTGAGTGTGACTAGGGTTCATGAGAGGATTGAGAGAGTTTAGTGCATTGGACTTTTGATTAAGGAGTTGAACTAGCTAGTTAACAATCTTGGCCCAAAGCCCACCATGAGAGACCTTAACCCTAGCTCTTAATTTGGACAGCCACAACAGCCCAAATTAAACCTAATTTCAGCCTATATAATGTCTTTTCATAACCACTTGCCTCTTTAGAAATTCTCCTTTAGGAAACCCTAATTTCTTCCCCCTTTCATCATTCCTCCACCAAATTGATCCCAATCTTTTGCACTTGATTCCAAATCTGGAGTAGAAGAAGAAGGAGGCTAGCTTGCAAGGAGGAGAGCTCATTGGAATATAGCTTGAGGAAGGAGACTTCACTATTTTGGGATTTTTCTTGGAGATTGGCTCTCTATAGGTAATCCCTATAAATCACCCTAAAATCCTGATTTAATTTCATAGATGCATCCATCTAGGTGTCCCCTAGCTGTAGAAAAAGTGGTAGAAATTTGTGTTGATTTGGTGTCCGTATCGGACACGTGTCAGTGTAGGCTTTTAGGTGTTTGATGAAATACCCAAGAGAGATTTTTATTGCTCTTTTTGAATTCTTTTTGAACTGATTTGTAGCCCTATAGGTGTGGTTTGATTGAGTTGATTTTCGTGTCTTCATTGTGTCCAAAACTGGACTGGACACGCAGCACGAGCCCCCGCTCGGATGCCCTGCTACCCGACACTGAATCTGGATATGACACACTACGTGGTGGCCTGACACTTGGCTGGCAGGTCGGAGCAGTGACTGACAGGTCACCCCCAAGCCACGCGTGGCCACATATCGTGTCGGACACGTTCTCATGCACGCACGTATTTTACACTGACACGGTTCAGTCGATTCTCTTAGACTGATACGTTTGTCGTGTCACACAGACACGTTTTGAACCCAAATCAGGGTGTCGACTCTCTAGCCCTATCTATGGCGAACACGCGAACATGAGAACGAGGTGTCACGTGTCGTATGTCGTGTGCACGAACTCGTGTCCCCGTCGTACGACGTTGTGCTGTGCAGTATGTGTCTGTACATACGTAAATTGTTCTGGACACTTCATGTCCACTTGGGTGGACACAAAACCCTCTTTGACACACGGACACATGTGCCTAGCACCTATGCACACACTATTTAATGATTATTTGAATTTTATTTCGAATTTGGGATTTCTTGTTTGGGCTGAAATGAGAATCGGGTAAATGTTGATAACTGAGTTTTAGGATTTGAATTTGTGAGTCAATGTTTAGTTCAGTTAGGTTATCATAACTAGTATATAATGATTCATGTTTAGGTTGGTAGGTTTGGTTTTCATTTTGAAATTGGCTTTGATTTCGAAAAGAACTGAGTTTACTGATATTGAAAACTGCCTTGTGTCGAAATGGATTTGGTTGGATGTTACATATATTGACTTTGGGTTGCATTGGAAATGTTTCCTGATTTCTTAAATGTATTAAACTGATTTATTGAATGGGTGTACACTGAGATGGATTCCTAAATGATAACTGTGTTGTATAGGGCTGTTTGACTACACACATAAACCTGGAAATAGCTCACTGTCAACCTAGGTTGTAACCCGAGAACACACTACACATGTATGCCTCACACACACTCTATATCACTCTGAAACTGACACATACACACACACACCCTCACTATCACTCTCATCTACCTATACACACACACCATGAGACAGTCCACACACACACCCTGTCATACTGTGCAGCTGAACACACACACACATGTCACTCACTAATACACTCAACAGTTGACACACACACACACACACACACTATGAAACAGTGGTACTGTAAGCCCCCTGAATTTTCAGGGTTTATTTTTATTTTCCTGAATGAATTAATTTCGATAAATATTTTATTATTTAATTGTTTTGATCATAAATGTACCTTTCCGTAATTTTGACTTCTGGAGCGTCAGGGATGTCAATCTCTGGAAACTCTGTTCACGAGTTTTGAAGTAGACAAGACTATCTTCGTTTTGATATATCCTGTCCCACTTGAACTCGTTCCCTTGTGCTCTTTTTATATCGCACAACTTCGGGTCAACTTAGACCAATTAATCGTTGAATAATTATTCCCACTTTTATTTTTGATCATCGTTTGCACGTTACCGTGACTTTCAATTTAGGAGCACCAGACCAGTCGTTTTCTCAGAACCAACTTCTCATGAATGATCTACTCGAGATGCTCTTCACCCATGACCTTCGTGTCCCACTCAGACAATCCATTTTGTGCTTCATTTTTTTCGCACAATTTTCGGGTCAATTTAGGCCAATTAGTTATCTACCGTGAAACCTGATTTATTTTCCAATTTAATTTTGGGACCCGACATTGATCAACCTAGTCGACCCAAAGTATGAACGTGGCCCACATGAAGCCTACTACCCACATGACGCTTGTGTCCCATTTATTGGAGTCCCCGCATATTATTTATTTACCCGTGATTTTAAATACATATTTAATTCAATTATTGCACCCAGTCCGATTTCGACCCGACCCGGCTCGACCGAACCCGAACCCAAGCTCCAGGTTGCCCTCTCATGACTGCTCAAATACCCCGCTTAATTTTTCTCTTTTTCCTATTTGAAAATATCTATTTTCCTCTCTATACTTTACAAATAACTATATATATATATATATATATATATATATATATATATATATATATATATATATATATATAACTCTCTCTCTCTCTCCTATTATTCAAACACACCTACACCTCACCCCCACCCCTCCTTTACAGCAAGAGCACCCTTCCCCCAACCGACTTTCCTCTCACCCTCTTCAAATATCTATTCTCATTCTCTCTCTTTCTATTAATTATTACTATACCACTCTCTCTTTATTATATTACTCACACACACAATAACTCTCTCCCTCTATCTCTTTATTAACACCCTACAGCCGACTCCTCCCCATGGCCGACCCCCACCACTACAGCCACAACCTCCATCTTCTTCTCCTCCTCTTCTTTATCATCTACATCACCACCTCAACCAACCACACACCACCCTCACCTTCACCATCATCTCACCTCCACCACCATAACCCATGCACCACCACCACAACTAAACATCACCACCTCTGCACGCCTCTGCCGCCGCGGCCACCGCCGTCGGGCAACCGCGTCGCGCCGCCGCGCCGTGCCCCCCCCACGTGTAGCAAGCAACTGCAGCCGCTGTAGCAACAGCAGGCAGCAGCAGTGGCGCGCTGGCAGCGCCTCCGCGCGCCGTTGCCGGCAGCCGCGCGCCACAGGCCGCCGTCGTCGGCCACTCGTCGTCGGCGAGCCCCCACCCTAGCCGCACGCACCCTCCGACGAACTCCCCTATGCCGTCCTCAACCTCCCCGACGAGCCACGTAGCCAATTCGTGCGTTTGGCACGGGTTCCCGTCGTGACGCGCGAGTTTTGAACTCGGAAATGGCGCTTCGTCGCAGCAACTTCGCATAGATTTTCTGGTCAATCCGACCGTTGGATCGGCAAACTCCTTGCTCCGTCGCAATCTCGATATATAGCACTTCACTCCCCTCAATTTTTGTCCGTTAATTTTGTCGTTTGATACCTCAAAACTGGCCACCCAGTTGACGTTTTAAATTGAACTGTTTTGGACAGTTTCGTGATGCCAACTTCGCTTGTTCGTATCTTCGTCATTGCAACTCCGGTTGGCGCACTACCAATTTCTGTGCACAGCTGGTATAACCCTCTTCCTGCCTCCTTTAGGTTTCGTTTCATTTTAAGCACGTTCGGTTGGTCGAATTCGACGCCAAAGTTGGCCGTCCGAATTCTTTAATTTGCACTTGTTAAATTTTATTTTTGAACCCGGGACTCCGGATTCAATTTTTGACACCACCAGTAGACTGGTGGCATCGTTCTGGCATGTTTTCATATAAAGTTTGCTTGATTTGGAGAACGTGGGCCCTGGCACGCATTTCGGTGCAAAATAGGTCCCACTTTTCGAGTCAACGGGTCACTTTGAGATCGGCTCATCGGAATCCAATTTCGGATATACCGTTGAGTTCGTATCGTCATTCTGGACTCGTTGACATATAATTTGCTGAGTTTTGAAGACATTTGCTCCGACACGTATTTCGGTGCAAACTGGATTCCAAGTATCCGTGTCAACGTATCATTTTGAGATCGGCACATCAGAATTCCTTTTCGGACATACCGTTGGGTTCGTATCATCTTTCTGGATTCGTAGACATATAATTTGCTAGATTTTGTAGACTTCTATCCCAACATGTTTTTCGGTGCAAAGGGTGTCCAACGGTGGACATCATTTTGACCCGAAATAACGGTTTTTCCCCTATGTCTAAATTGGACTTATTGGTAGGCTATCCTAGCTAATTTGACCGTTCTGGACACGTTGGTGATATTTATTTTATCATCCGACAACATCTGTAGATTTTGTTTATGTATTATCCTTAATTTGTAATTAATTATTTTTCCAGAAATTATTACTTTCTGTTTTGGATTTTTATATATATTTTAATTTCTATAAAAATTTAGGAAAAATTGTATTTAAATATTATGTTAATTTAGCTAATTTATTATAATTTTTCTAGCATTTATTAAGTGCTTTTGGTATTTTATAAAAATAGGAAAACAGAACTCATTTTCAGTATATTTATGTTTGCTGATTTTTAATAAATATTTATGAGGGTTTATAAATCCCAGAAAATTTAGTATAAATTTTTATAATTAACAAGGATCATTTTGGTAATTTATTTTATATATAATTGAGCATTTTGTCTATCTCAAAAATTATTGGAACATATGGTACAGTTTGATTTATTTATTGAGTAGTTACGACTTGCAATGAATTGTGTCGTTTTGAGTTATTATAGTATTGGACCTCCCCTTACACTAGTGTAAATACCTTAGAAAATTAGTTTGGATATAGTGGCACTCCACATTAGACTTTTATGCTAGGTCCCCACTTGGCTAGTATCCAGTTAGGAGTCGTGTCACACCACTAGTGTAATATTGAACATAGCTTAGAACTGAGTTTGTATATCATTATTGACAGGACACCGGACATCTATATTTTCGTACTAGTATTCTTGCTTTGCTTGAGGCAAGTACATCTATAAACTCATTTACTGTCTTTTAATGCTAGAACATGTATTAACCCTGTTAAAATACTGATCCTTGAGGTAGCAAGTTAAATCTTCACATGTTGTATTACTTACAGTACCTGCCATACTTAGGACAGTTCTTATATCTTCACATGCTTCTTACTGGTTCTCAGTACATGTTTCACTATACTTTATACTGCTCTAAGTATTCACATGTTGTATACTGCTCTCAGTACCTGCCATGCTTATACTACTCCCATTATCTTTCACATGTTTTATACCGTTCTCGTATCTTTCACATGTTTTATACTGTTCTCGTATCTCTCACATATTTAAACAATGGGTTAAGGAAAAACTGCTAGTAGTATACGTGATCATGACCCCATTCTCCGTATGTACTTACCGCGTTCGGTGCCATTCTATATGTGACCTTGCCGTATGTTCTGGTCCCGTGTTTGTGTATGGATATACACCGATGCCGTTAAGTATACGTATGTACACTTCAGAAAATTGATATGTACCGCTGTACATCCTATTCACCTATTGACCGATTCACGTACATACTACAGTTTTAAACTTTTAAACTATATGTTGTCATTTCTAAAAAGAACCAATTAAACCATAATATGCCATGTTCCCTATGTTACTATGATACTGTGATCCCAGTTGTACCATAAGGTCATGTTTCCAGTATTTTCTGTTTTATAGACTTATCACACCATATTTCTTGTTGTACATCTTTTTTTATTATATATTCAGTATTTTAGTTGTAGAGGTTGTACTTGCTCCCGTCCTGACAGGATAACGTTGTAGGTTTACATTTTGAGGAGGAAATGATATGTGTTACATATTATGGCACTGATTTTGAGGACCTGGCCTTAGCTCCAGAAGAGGCCACAGCAGAAAACCTTGCTTAGTTATCTTTCTTGTATTTTGAGACTTAGAATTTGTCTGTACTTATATTTGGATACTGGACTTTGTCTCCAGTTAGATACTTGGAAGTGTATTTATTATGTCTGTGCTTATGTTACATTCGCTTATAGATGCTGTGTTGTGATGAACCTTAAATGTGATTTTAGAACTGTTAGCTGCTTAGATCCTTTATTGTTGATTCTAGAACAACTTACTGCACTTTAACCAAGCATAGGCTGGACATGGCTCGGCCCGGCCCAACAATTTGGGTAACGGGTCATGACATGTTTTAGTGGCGGCCCATGCAGGTCCAGACTTAAGTTGTTTGGTTACGTTATTGTACCAAGCATGCCTGCAATTAGGATCTAGGACAACTTGTTAACACTAGGGATAACATTTGGAACACCTAGAGGATATCTAGGATTGTAACATAGGAGAACTCATCACAGCATAGGACCGTTAACTGTATTTAGTTTCTTGTTTGAAATTTAGTGGGTTACAATTTTGACCTGGATAGTACCCTTGGGATGACCCCTGAGGATCTTACTCTAATCTTATCTCGAAATCTGTTTTTACCTATTTTATTTGCTCTCATCTAAATTCGTTGTTAAATTTAATTCCTGATTTTTGTTGTTGACTTTGATCTTGCATCGTGATAAATTTTGTGGATTAAATTGTTATATATCCTTATAAGATAAACGTCTGCTTTATTTATGGAGTTTAGAATTTATCGCAGCCATATTAGCTGGTATGACAAAAACATAGAGCCTGATTTTGGATATACTATCCTATTTATAGAATTTAGATTTTCTCGCAGCCATACCGGTTGGCGTGGCAAGGATTCTAGATAATATGATTTTAGGGTGTATACCATAGTTATGACTCTATCGTTTATTGCATCTAAGCTTACTGGTGTGGCAAAAATTCTGGCAACATGATTTCAGGAAGACGTATATGGTTATCAGATCATATCTCAGCTTGGTTCACTTCGTTATAATCGATTGAGCAAGAATAAATTCTTATTATCATTCTTTCCCGTCTTGATTAACTCTGTCCTATCTACATCTACAACTAGGATTACAGGTTCTCTAGGACTCTCCAATAGGATTGCTTTCGCGTAATCTTTTGGACATAATTATTTTTGTGTTCCATCTTTCCTATGACTTGACTAAACTCTTTTTCGTTAACCTCTTGGATAATTTTTCTCGTTATGCATCTCGTTGTCTTCGTACCATTCTTGGAGATATTCCGATAAACTTTCCTGTCTTGCTTGACCCTTTAACTTGTTTGGACACTGTTATGGATTGCTTGACCCAGTCTTAGGCCTTGTAAACTTCTATTTCATTGGCGACCGAAATAGCCAAACCTTGTTAACTGATTCTGTAGTATAACTATAAAAGTATTGTGTGTTTGTGATAAGTACTTTTCCTAGGGATTGGTTAGATTAAGCTTATGGGACAAATATGGGTGACTGACTGTAGTAGACTTGGAAATCATTAAGAACGATTGTATTGATAGTATGATTTGATGATAGGGTATCTAAGATGGAGAAATGAGATATTGTATTGTTATGACTATGGATTGAGGATTAGAATCTTGTGCTTAGTAGTTTGAGAATTTAGCATTTGTAGAATTTTGGTTGGTTATCTATAGCTAATTACATGTGATTAGAGGGTAGATCGATACGTGGAATGGTATATAATAAGTTAGAATGGGATATAATATTGCATACGAGATCGGAAAGATATCAGTTAAAAAGACAAGGAACAAGACAAAGACATATGTACATTGGTAATTAATAAATCGGGAGTTTTGAAATCGAGGATTTATATTCGGAGAACTTGTTGAGTAAAATGAAGAAGGCTCTATGCCAAGGATAGAAATTGAACGTATGATTTCAAGGAGAAACTGTAGGAAGGGATTGACGACAAATGATGCTAAGGAACTGTGGACTGATAGAATAAGGATACTTAGGATACGATAAGGAAATTAAGTATCTACAATTGAGGTTGAAAATATGGTTGATGATCAAGCATTGTAGGTTTATAGACATACCTAGAGAATGCCCTATAGTTTAGGATATACATAAAAGTTTCATGTTAGTATGGAAGATTTTAAAGGATATATGACGTAGTTTATGATAGAAGGACTTTGTTGAACCTAAACCAAAAAGATTGTAAAGAGAAACAGAAGAGATGATTACAAGGGTAGCAGATTGAGTATTGTAGCCAGAGCAGCTACATGTTATAGTTTGACCTGTTGGATGATTTTTAATTTCGAGGACGAAATTTTTGTAAGGTGGGTAGGATGTAAGCCCCCTGAATTTTCAGGGTTTATTTTTATTTTCCTGAATGAATTAATTTCGATAAATATTTTATTATTTAATTGTTTTGATCATTAATGTACCTTTCCGTAATTTTGACTTCTGGAGCGTCATGGATGTCAATCTCTGGAAACTCTCTTCACGAGTTTTGAAGTAGACAAGACTATCTTCGTTTTGATATATTCTGTCCCACTTGAACTCGTTCCCTTGTGCTCTTTTTATATCGCGCAACTTCGAGTCAACTTAGACCAATTAATCGTTGAATAATTATTCTCACTTTTATTTTTGATCATCGTTTTCACGTTACCGTGACTTTTAATTTAGGAGCACCATACAGTCGTTTTCTCAGAACCAACTTCTCATGAATGATCTACTCGAGACGCTCTTCACCCATGACCTTCGTGTCCCACCCAGACACTCCATTTTGTGCTTCATTTTCTTCGCACAACTTTTGGGTCAATTTAGGCCAATTAATTATCTACCGTGAAACCTGATTTATTTTCCAATTTAATTTCAGGACCCGACTTTGATCAACCTAGTCGACCCAAAGTATGGACGTGGCCCACATGAAGCCTACTACCCACATGATGCTTGTGTCCCATTTATTGGAGTCCTCGCATATTATTTATTTACCCGTGATTTTAAATACATATTTAATTCAATTATTGCATCCAGTCCGATTTCGATCCGACCCGGCTCGACCGAACCCGAACCCAAGCTCCAAGTTGCCCTCTCATGACTGCTTAAATACTCCGCTTAATTTTTCTCTTTTTCCTATTTGAAAATATCTATTTTCCTCTCTATACTTTACAAATAACTATATATATATATATATATATATATATATATATATATATATATATATATATATATATATATATATATATATATACTCTCCCCTATTATTCAAACATACCTACACCTCACCCCCACCCCTCCTTTACAACAAGAGCACCCTCCCCCCAACCGACTTCCCTCTCACCCTCTTCAAATATCTATTCTCATTCTCTCTCTTTCTATTAATTATTACTACACCACTCCCTCTTTATTATATTACTCACACACACAATAACTCTCTCCCTCTCTCTCTTTATTAACACCCTACAGCCGACTCCTCCCCATGGCCGACCCCCACCACTACAGCCACAACCTCCATCTCCTTCTCATCCTCTTCTTCATCATCTACATCACCACCTCAACCACACACCACCCTCACCTTCACCATCATCTCACCTCCACCACCATAACCCATGCACCACCACCACAACTAAACATCACCACCTCCGCACGCCTCCGCGACCACCGCCGCCGGGTAGCCGCGTCGCGCCACCGCGCCGTGCCCCCCCGCGTGCAGCAAGCAACTGCAGACGCTGTAGCAACAGCAGGCAGCAGCAGTGGCGCGCTGGCAGCGCCTCCGCGCGCCGTTGCCGGCAGCCGCGCGCCACAGGCCGTCGTCGTCGGCCACGCGCCACCGGCGAGCCCCCACCCTAGCCGCGCACACCCTTCGGTGAACTCCCCTACACCGTCCTTAACCTCTCCGACGAGCCACGTAGCCGATTCGTGCGTTTGGCACGGGTTCCCGTCGTGACGCGCGAGTTTTGAACTCGGAAATGGCGCTTTGTCGCAGCAACTTCGCATAGATTTTCTGGTCAATCCGACCATTGGATCGGCGAACTCCTTGCTCCGTCGCAATCTCGGTATATAGCACTTCACTCCCCTCAATTTTTGTCCGTTAATTTTGTCGTTTGATACCTCAAAACTGGCCACCAAGTTGACGTTTTAAATTGAACTATTTTTGGACAGTTTTGTGACGCCAACTTCGCGAGTTTGTATCTTCGTCGTCGCAGCTCCGTTGGCGCGCTACCAGTTTTTGTGCCTAGCTGGTATAACCCTCTTCCTGCCTCCTTTAGGTTTCGTTTCATTTTAAGCACGTTCGGTTGGTCGAATTCGACGCCAAAGTTGGCCGTCCGAATTCTTTAATTTGCACTTGTTAAATTCCATTTTTGAACCCGGGACTCCAGATTCAATTTCTGACACCACCAGTAGACTCGTGGCATCGTTCTGGCATGTTTTCATATAAAGTTTGCTTGATTTGGAGAACGTGGGCCCTGACACGCATTTCGGTGCAAAGTGGGTCCCACTTTTCGAGTCAACGAGTCACTTTGAGATCGGCTCATCGGAATCCAATTTCGGATATACCGTTGAGTTTGTATCGTCATTCTGGACTCGTTGACATATAATTTGCTGAGTTTTGAAGACATTTGCTCCGGTACGTATTTCGGTGCAAACTGGATTCCAAGTGTCCGCGTCAACGTATCATTTTGAGATCGGCACATCGGAATTCCCTTTCGGCCATACCGTTGGGTTCGTATCATCATTCTGGATTCGTAGACATATAATTTTCTAGGTTTTGTAGACTTCTATTCTGACACGTTTTTCGGTGCAAAGTGTGTCCAATGGTGGATATCATTTTGATCCGAAATTACGGTTTTGCCCCTGTGTCTAAATTGGACTTATGGGTAGGCTATCCTAGCTAATTTGACCGTTCAGGACACGTTGGTGATATTTATTTTACCATCCGACAACATATGTAGATTTTGTTTATGTATTATCCTTAATTTGTAATTAATTATTTTTCCAGAAATTGTTACTTTCTGTTTTTGGATTTTTATATATATTTTAATTTCTGTAAAAATTTAGGAAAAATTGTATTTAAATATTATGTTAATTCAGATAATTTATTATAATTTTTCTAGCATTTATTAAGTACTTTTGGTATTTTATAAAAATAGGAAAATAGAACTCATTTTCAGTATATTTATGTTTGCTGATTTTTAATAAATATTTATGAGGGTTTATAAATCCCAGAAAAATTAGTATAAATTTCTATAATTAATAAGGATCATTTTGGTACTTTATTTTATATAAAATTGAGCATTTTGTCTATCTAAAAAAATATTGGAACATAGGGTACAGTTTGATTTATTTATTGAGTAGTTACGACTTGCAATGAATTGTGTCATTTTGAGTTATTATAGTATTGGACCTCCCATTACACTAGTGTAAAGACCTTAGAAAATTAGTTTGGATATAGTGGCACTCCACATTAGACTTTTATGCTAGGTCCCCACTTGGCTAGTATCCAGTTAGGAGTCGTGTCACACCACTAGTATAATATTGAACATAGCTTAGAACTGAGTTTGTATATCATTATTGACAGGACACCGGACATCTATATCTTCGTACTAGTATTCTTGCTTTGCTCGAGGCAAGTACATCTACAAACTCATTTACTGTCTTTTAATGCTAGAACATGTATTAACCCTGTTAAAATACTGATCCTTGAGGTAGCAAGTTAAATCTTCACATGTTGTATTACTTACAGTACCTGCCATGCTTAGGACAGTTCTTATATCTTCACCTGCTTCTTACTGGTTCTCAGTACATATTTCACTATGCTTTATATTGCTCTGAGTATTCACATGTTGTATACTGCTCTCAGTACCTGCCATGCTTATACTACTCCCAATATCTTTCACATGTTTTATACCATTCTCGTATCTTTCACATGTTTTATATTGTTCTCGTATCTCTCACATATTTAAACAACGGGTTAAGAGGAAACTGCTAGTAGTGTACGTGATCATGACCCCATTCTCCGTATGTACTTACCGTGCTCGGTGCCATTCTATATGTGATCTTGCCGTATGTTCTGGTCCCGCATTTGTGTATGGATATACACCGATGTCGTTAAGTGTACGTATGTACACTTCAAAAAATTAATATGTACCGCTGTACATCCTATTCACCTATTGACCGATTCACGTACATACTACAGTTTTAAACTTTTAAACTATATGTTGTCATTTCTAAAAAGAACCAATTAAACCATGATATGCCATATTCCCTATGTTACTATGATACTGTGATCCCAGTTGTACCATAAGGCCATGTTTCCAGTATTTCCTGTTTTATAGACTTATCACACCATGTTTCTTGGTGTATATATCTTTCATTATATATTCAGTATTTTAGTTGTAGAGGTTGTACTTGCTCCCGTCCTGACAAGATAACGTTGTAGGTTCACATTTTGAGAAGAAAACGCTATATGTTACATATTATGGCACTGATTTTGAGGACATGGCCTTAGCTCCAAAAGAGGCCCCAGCGGGGAACCTTGTTTAGTTATCTTTCTTATGTTTTGAGACTTAGACTTTGTCTGTACTTATATTTGGATACTGGACTTTGTCTCCAGTTAGATACTTGGAAGTGTATTATTAAGTCTGTGCTTATGTTACCTTCGCTTATAGATGATGTGTTGTGATAAACCTTAAATATGATTTTAGAACTGTTAGCTGCTTAGATCCTTTATTGTTTATTCTAGAATAGCTTACTGCGCTTTAACCAAGCGTAGGCTGGACATGGCTCAGCTCGGCCCAACAATTTGGGTAACGGGTCGTGACATGTTTTAGTGGCGGCCTATGCAGGTCCAGACTTAAGTTGTTTGGTTACGTTATTGTACCAAGCATGCCTGCAATTAGGATCTAGGACAACTTGTTAACACTAGGAATAACATTTAGAACACCTAGAGGATATCTAGGATTGCAACATAGGAGAACTCATCACAGCATAGGACCGTTAACTATATTTAGTTTCTTGTTTGAAATTTAGTGGGTTACAATTTTGACCTGGATAGTACCCTTGGGATAACCCCTGAGGATCTTACTCTAATCTTATCTCGAAATTTGTTTTCACCTGTTTTATTTGCTCTCCTCTAAATTCGTTGTTGAATTTAATTCCTGATTTTCGTTGTTGACTTTGATCTTGCATCGTGATAAATTTTGTGGATTAAATTGTTATATATCCTGATAAGATAAACGTCTGCTTTATTTATGGAGTTTAGAATTTATCGCAGCCATATTAGCTGGTATGACAAAAACATAGAGCCTGATTTTGGATATACTATCCTATTTATAGAATTTAGATTTTCTCGCAGCCATACTGGTTGGCGTGGCGAGGATTCTAGATAATATGATTTTAGGGTGTATACCATAGTTATGACTATCGTTTATTGCATCTAAGCTTACTGGTATGGCAAAAATTCTGGCAACATAATTTCAGGAAGATGTATATGGTTATCAGATTATATCTCAGCTTGGTTCACTTCGTTATAATCGATTGAGCAAGAATAAATTCTTATTATCATTCTTTCCCGTCTTGATTAACTCTGTCCTATCTACACCTACAACTAGGATTACAGGTTCTCTAGGACTCTCCAATAGGATTGCTTTCGTGTTATCTTTTGGACATAATTATTTTTGTGTTAAATCTTTCCTATGACTTAACTAAACTCTTTTTCGTTAACCTCTTGGATAATTCTTCTCATTATGCATTTCGTTGTCTTCGTACCATTCTTGGAGATATTCCGATAAACTTTCCTGTCTTGCTTGACCCTTTAACTTGTTTGGACACTGTTATGGATTGCTTGACCCAGTCTTAGGCCTTGTAAACTTTATATTTCATAGGCGACCGAAATAGCCAAACCTTGTTATGGATTGCTTGACCCACTGAGGAATTAGGAGTCCAAACAGAGCGCGTCTTGCTCTTAACAGTGGCAGCAGTGCGCTTGGCACCCCCAGCATTGATCATGGTCTCGTAGGCTGTCTGGTCGACTTAAACGACCATGGACTTCTGCGTCTTATCGATTGACGCGGTACCACATTGAGTTGTCACTTTCTCGTCGAAAGAGAAAGTCGTCCCCAGCAGAGTCTTTATTTTGTTTGCAAAGAACAAAAGTTTTATTATAAACTAAGAAAAGAGTACAGAAGTACAATTGATTTCTGAAAAAATACAACTATAGGAATCTGATCAGAAGACAATCACTTTATCCCTTGGACGATGTGATATCGAAGACACGAGCCTCTGGAGGATGCAACAGTACTTTAGCAGGAGATTATTATCACTCTTGATGCTTTGAGATTGATTTGAAACTCTATTTATAGAGTTCTTGAAATAATTGTTTAGTAGTTATTCTGGATAACGCGCGCTTCAGGTTGCGCGCCTCCTGTTCACTTGCGCAAATGGTTACACTAACTGCTGTGGACACGTGACATTGTTTGATTGAGATACGCGTGGTCGTGAGCAGTGTAGTGGGCACGTTCTGCGAAGTTAGTGGCTTGCGCGCCACATCACTCTGTCCTGAACACCATTTGACCACCTTGTACGTGCTTCATCAGGTTGCGCGTGGGCGCAACGTAACAACCTGTGCGAGCAGTTTGCACCAACTGCTGTAGACGTGTGGCATCATTTGATTGAGATGTGCATGGTCGTGGGCAGTGTAGTGGGCACGCTCTACGAAGTTGATGGCTTGCGCACCACGTCACCCTATTTTAAAATAAGAGTTGATCAAGTGGCGCCAATTTGTCAGGCTGCGCATAGGCGAACTCAACGACTGGCGCCTTTGACTAGGTCTTCAGTGCTGTACTTATTAATCCTCGTGCCATACAGTGACTTACGCGAACTAGCTGTCAGCATTAATTACATGCTGACAAAATCTTCTCGAGCGCCGCATTGTGCAGAATTCGAACGGATTTTTCTTAACCTCTGTGCTGTCAGTTGTCAGATAATGATGATGCCGTTACAGCTTCTCGAGGAAGTGCGCCACGTAGCCCTTGCGCAACCTGACTCCAGTGCAACCTGGCGTTGGCACAACCTGATACTGCGCAACTTGATTGTTTGGCGCAATATAATGTTTTGGCGCTATCCGATGATTAAACACCTTAATGGATGGCGCATCTTAATTTTTAGGCTCTACACCCTCCTAAACCTCCACCCTCAAACCAAACATGATTTTTATTTCACATCACTTAACTTCCCTTTAGTTAACTCTCTTAACCCTCGATCCAAGCAGACCCTAAGGGTCCACGGATTGAAGGTGAAGAGAGTTAACTGAAGAGAACTATCATGTTTTGTTGGAAGATGTTATCACCGAGCCCCACCTCCTTAAAATCCGAGCCATGGGGCCAATGGGAGGCCACCACGTGGCATGCAGTCACGTCCGTGGTGTCACGCCCAGAACCAGAATACTGGAGAGCGGAGGACAGATACAGCCAGCTACGTACATTAAAGTGAATCCCATATCGCAATACGGTCACAGCTGTCTAGATGTATAAGGGTTTATCTACAAGACAACTGTCTCTTATGGTCAAGTACAAGCCTAGCGTCTCAATCTCAAGCAAGCAAGTAAATGTAAAAAGATGGTAGATCATCAGACATACAAGGTAAGGCATCCCAAACATTACATATTCAGATGATCATGAAGCTAGTCATACAAAATGCGAAGACTAGCAAGAGTTTAAGTCATATATGATCCACCCTAGGATTTGTCAATCATGTTACAGCCCTTAGATAGACATGAATGTAAGCTTTCAATACGAGCTAACACTTGTTTGACGGCTAAATGCCTCAAAAGAATAATTTATAATAGAGTGAAAGAGCAAAATAAAACCCACTCGTTGCCAGGGTTGCGTCTAGTGTTCACCATATGGCTGGAAGGTTGGAAGATCCTCGGGTGATACTCCGAAATTTGGCCATACAAAACCAGCTGGGTCAAAACCCAGAAAGAGCAAGTGCCACAAGGGAGGCTTCACTTAAAAACTAAAACCAGCATATTAGATCATAAGGCATAATAATGACAAGAAAACTCAGAGTTAAGAATTCAAGGGATAAACGATAAGATAACTAAGAAACTACTCCGGTAACCAAATTACAACTCGTAAACCAAACAAGGACCGGGGTTGTAATCCTTCATCTGAACAGAACTTAGTCTCTGACCGATTATCGACAAGGTAAAGCATAAACAATAACGTGCTGAAGTAACCATGTACTGGCCTTGTCTAGACAAGACTAGACGGGACTCCATCCATCAATCACGGCCAAGCAATGAGTACGGCTTGATACTTTAACTAACTAGGGTTAACACAAGCCTAGTTACTAACAAGATGCATTGAGATGTTCCAACAGCCACAAGCCCTGCAGACTTAATCCAGGTTATCCAGTTACAAGTTGAGAGAGTTGGATTAGGTGACTTGGGGGTGCAACACATGATAGTGTGCTGGAAATGTGCCCTACTCGGCGACATGCTACAAGTCCAATTAAAGTGCCCAGATAACGGGACTGCCTGTAGCTGGGAAATCTCTTCATGAACTACTTGATCAATCTAGTCATTATCCTAGTTAGATTCAGTATGAATTCCTGATCGTGGTAACCAGGAATCCATGTCCTAGACATGATACAAGACGAGACATGTAGCTTATACAAGCACAAACACCTACGGTATCAAGACAAGAGTTACTTAGAAAGTCAAGATAGCTGTCGTAACAACATATCAAGATTATCATGTTAGGTTACTTATCAAGATTACTTATCAAGAGTGCACCTCGGCGGGCCACTATCAAGTTTATTCAAGTCATGTTTCTTGTCAAGAGTGCACCACGATGGGTCACTATCAAGTGTTATCATGTAAAGTCATATTGTCATGTCGTGTTCATGTTAAGTGCACTTGTATGCCAAAAACTTACTGGTCAAGAGTGGGCCACGACGGGCCACTGAAGGAGTTATCAGAGAGTGTACGTGCCATACCAAGATCGTATTTAAAGCTCAAAGTACACGTACAACATGGAAAATAACATTATAGGACCAGTCAAGTAAAGTGTACAAGCAAGGTCACAACTCACACTAAGGACCATGGGGACAAACATGGATAATTGCAAGAGATGGCACAAGGGGCCAATTGGGTGACATGGAGAGCATGCGCCCAAGGCTATGCGCCCACACGCATGCGCCCATGGTCTATGCACCTGAGGCTATACGCCTAGGGCTAGTCGTTTCATGGAGAGTCAAGTGTTTAGGGAAGGCATGCGCCAAGAGCTATGCGCCCACAGGATGGAGATAGGGTGCATTGGAAAGATAAGTCAGGAGACTATCTTTCATGGCAAGTGGGCATATAACAAAATCTATGCGCCCACAGGGTAGAGACTATATTTCATGACAAGTGGGCGCATAAGGAAAACTATGCGCCCAAGCAGGGAACACATGGTGCAATTGGCCGCATATAAAAGCTATGTGCCCATACAGGGCAGTTTTTGGGCGCATATATAGGGCTATGCGCCCAAGCAGGAAGCATGGGGCCTTGGGCGCATACAAATGAATATGCGCCTAAAGGAAAGCAGATGTGGGCGCATGAAAATGCTATGCGCCCAGTACTGTTGTGAAAGCCGCAAATTTCGAATTTATTGAATTATTGGATTTCGGCTGCTAGCATAGTCTTAGATTAGTTTTGTTATTATTATTATTATTATTATTATTATTATTATTATTATTACTATTATTATTAATATTATTATATTTAGTCGGATCAGGAAATAATTATTTCAAAAAATTAATTAATTGGATTTTTGCTTGTGGCCCAGTCCCGATCCGAGTCCGGGGTCCGACCCCGAGATTCAAACCCGATCCCTGTCCCGAACCCAAGTTTCTTTATTAAGTCACTTTGTGGACTTTTGAAAATAACAATTAGCTTCTAACTAATACTTAGTCAAAGAGAATAAAAAATAAAACCAAACCTTTTCTAATACCCCCCAGCTGCACCCATGTTCCCCTCTCCACTGAAATCACTCACGCACACACACGCACACACCAGCACTCTTCTTCCTCCTGCAACTTCTCCTCTCCACTCTCCTTTTCCATTCCTCACACACACTTACTTTTATAAACCTCCTCACCCATTTTCTCCTTCAGAGAACTTTCCCCTTCCCTTCTCCTTCCTCTTCCCATATTCCACTCCCCTTCCAGAACCCCCTCCCTTCCGTCCCGACGCCATTCGACCCTCTGTGTCGCATCTCCCGTCGGCCCCGACCCGCTCGGCCATTCCGGCGCGTCCGCCTCCCGACGTCGCCGACCCCCTACGCGCCCCACGACCGCCCAGGCCGATCGCCCGCCTCCCGGCGATCCTGCGGCCCTGTGCCGCTGTTCCGCCCGTGACCTCGCGCCCCACTGTATTCCGTACCGCTGATCGGTCCACCCCAGGCCCCGATCTGCTGTTTTGCGGCTCCTGTGTGCTGTCTATGCACTGTCCGCGTTCCCATACGTGCTGTCCCGAGCCAATCCCGCTGTCCGTGCGGATTCTTTCCTCTATTTTTACATCTGAGAGCTCTAGTTGAGCACCCGAGGTATAATTTTGTGTCTCCGTGTCCCTTCCGTTGGTGTGTCACGTTGCGTACCGATGATGACGCGGTCCCGACCCCGTTACGGGGATCGACTTTTGTTAAATTGTTGTATTTAGGGGATACACGCGTCGTTTGTACGTCGCGGCGTAGTTATTCTGTGGTTTGGACAGTGGTTGCTGGTTGCGTACATTTTCTTGGTTTCCTAACTTAGTATATTGTATTGACTATCTACCTTAGTGGGATAATTACTTTTACATGTGGCTTATTACTCTTTAAAATGTGATATTGTCTTTGTGTTGTGATTTTGTGTTCTCCCTGGTTTGGGATCGACTGGTTGGGTGTGGGTTTTGTATCGCCTATGTGGCTAGATCGTCCTAGTTACAGAGGAGGTGCTGCCCAAATTTTTTGTAAAAGTATTTCAAAATAGTACTTTATAATGTTCAGTAATTTTTGTACATCGAAACCTATTTTTAAAATCCTGGTCTTTGCAAACGGTTTATTAAATTGGTTTCCTGATTGGTTTTAAGTGTTGGTTTTATTGGTTTTCGTATCCCCTTAGGCGACGACCGTATCGGTCGGATGAGCCCCGGAGAAACGTAAACGCTACGGGACACTCCTGTACGTTGAGGCGTTAGCCAGCAACATGAGATTGCATGACCAAGTCTGAGACGCCCCATTTTCTATAAATTATATTTAATTATATTTTATTTTAGAACTGGTTATTGGCCTTTAGTATTCTGGGTGCAGGGCCTCGGCCTTCTGTTTGGACCGCTTCACGGCACTCAGAGCTCGCCTCAGCTATTTAATTTAATTTATTTTATTGTAAGGACATAAGCCCAGTTTTCCTCTATTTTCTGTGGCCCTGTAATTTTATAGTGTAGATTTTTTATTTTCTTTTCTGGGTTTGTTGTTGGCGTAGCTAGGTGCATAATTATAATTGGGTATTAATTATTTTGTATAAAATTAATAAGGATTTCTCACATTTAATTAAAGTGAATAAATTACTAGTAATTAACAAGTTCATGTTTTTTTATCATTTAAAGAAAACTTAGTTTTAGATATATTATTAAAATACAAAGTTTTGCCAATTAACTGATAATTGTTATTTTCTCCAATAAATCAGTAATCAGTTTATCCTTTTAATTGATAACAAATGTAGTTTACGATGTTAGACGAATTTCGGTAGATTAATTTAATAACTAAAATCTGACTAGGGTCTGTTTCTAGAAATTGCAACTAGCACACCTAGATATGGCTCATTTATGGTTCTAAGTCAGGATTTTCAAACTGTAGGATTTCGAGGACGTACTTGAGTTCCTTCCCGGTACCGACATCCCGATCCAGTCATACAAACAAAGGCAAGTTACGGTTATGTTTTCTTGTATTTTAATTAGTAATTGTCATGTTACATGCTTAAACCACATTGCTACACGGAACTCTCTCCTTGAGTTCGATTATTGATTGTGGGGATATTGGGGGAGTAGTGTAGCGTTTATGACCAATACCCTCTTATTGCATTATTGTACGAGCGTACCCCTCTTACATACGGGGTTAAGCCGTATCGCATCGCTAGGATGCTATTGTACAACCCAAGCCGGTCATAGACGTTATCTATTCAAGTCATATTGTTTCAAATACTGAATTGCTGAAAATTGCTGGAAAATATTGTTCAAAGTATTTCAACTGTTTAAAATTGCATCTTTCTATTATTATTTAGAATGTCGGATATGTACTCGTACTTGCTCCTTTCATGACTGGATCCTCCCCCAATAGGTGATGTTGATGATGCTGAGCTATTGTACAATAGCTACTATGACCTGGTTTTATATCCTGTGGTGTTGCCAGAGTCCCCCTTGGAGGACGCAGAACCAGAGGTCGATGAGCTGGACGTTTAGCTAGTCATTTTTCCAGCTATCTAGTTTTATTGTGTTGGAGTTTGTAGACTTTGAATTCAGTATTTTATTTCAGTACTTTCATTTCCAGTTGTACTTCTCTTTGTTGAATATTAGAAGTTTTAAAATTTTCGTATATTCGTGTTGTGACAAATGTATAGTTGTTGTTGAAGATTCTTGCAACTAGAAACAACTTACTGCCGTCGTCTCACAACGGTGCAGGCTGGGCATGATCCGATTTGACCCAACAATTTGGGATCGGGTCGTGACATGTTTTTAGTGGTGGCCCATGCAGGTCCATCTGGTCAACAACTTAGGTAAACATATCTAGAAATAATTGGAACACTAGAACATTAATTTGTCACAATATAGGACCGAAATATACTATAAGTAAGTATTTTTGTTTGTTATAGACTGGTAGGCTACCTTGCTTATGTATTGCATCCTAAACCTTCTAGAGTATGGCCAAAGGAAAGACCACCCACTCCGGCCCTGCTGACGATGAGGTGTCTGTTTGCCATTAAAATCTTTTGATGCAATTTTAATACAAACAGAACAGTGTTACAATGTAGGACTTAGATGTAGTCCTAGGAGTACACTTTTGTTTATCTGGGTCCTTTGTGCCGATGGAGCGAGTGGTAATGCGTTGACTCCGTTAACGATCTGACGACGGTTCACGGTTCTCTGAAGGTCTGAGTTACTCTGGATACTGGAGCTTACGGAGAGGAAGAAGACGTTGAGTGTCTCTTCCGATCTTTGTGAGTAAACTCTGATGCTTTGGCTGACTGTGTGTCTTGATCTCTGACAGTCTCTGTGTCTCTCTGTGTGTGTATGAGAGGGAATGATCCTTCTATTTATAAGCAGCAGGTTGGCTTCTCATGCACGCATATGTAGGATGCGTCTGTTTGTGGGGATGCCACGTTGTAATTACTGATGGAGGCGCATGGGCGACGCGCTCGGATTGAGGAGTTGAACTCTTCCTGTTGTATTTGTGGGCTACGGCAGAGCTGACACGTAGCAATAGAGGAGATCTTTCGGTTGCTGAGATCTTGGGTGATTAGTACCCCTTCATCGGCTGAACTGAGTCAAAAGACACGTGGCGCGTATCCGTTGCTCAAAGATCTCGGATTTGGTGGAGAGTAATCTGACAGGATGTGCCTAGGATTAGGCGCATGAGTAGACTTTGGCCTGTAACCTTTAGGAGTCACGAACCAGTCTGAGCGTATTGCTTTTGAGGCGCATGCGGGGCTTCAGTAGTGACTTGACCTCTGTCTTTAGGGATCATAGAAAAGTCTGAGGCGTATGGCTTTTGAGACGCATGCAGAGATTTGGGCGCATGGCTGCAGAGGCGCATGCAAAATGGTTGGGCGGCCACGTGGCTTGTAACCGTCGGAGGAAAGTAATGATGATGCTGATGTCAGCGACATTTCGTCTTCTAAAAAAGCTGCTAAGTATTCAGTTCTTGGGGGACGTGCTGCCAACTCTGTCACTTGAGCATTAATTGTTTGATGGGTGACGAGCCGAAATGGGTGCATGGGTCCATGTTGATTAGGACGCATGGATCTGTGCTTTGTTGGGCGCATCCTTACGGGGTGCTTTGGAACGGGCACGTCTGCATCATGTGCAGTGTCTGGCCGGCGCATCCGTTTGCATGACATGTCTTTATTGGTCCGACTTTTGCGTTCTTTGAGTGCTTTAAATAGCTGTTTTTGACTTGACCGAATTTGAAGCGTCAGGTTCATCACCATAAATATAAATTCATTGCACGGGATTCGGAGAGCCCGCCACTTGGCACATGGGTTTGATTTGCCCGGCCTATAAATAGTGGCAAGGAGAAAGTTTGCTTATCGTTCCCTCACGTCCTCCCGAAATGAACATGTTTGCTCGAGCACATTCTGTTGACGAGATGTTCCCGAAGGTGAAGATGCGACGACTTGTCTTCGTTCATGCGCTTGAAGGTGACTGTTACATCCAAAAGTCGAAGTCGAGGGCTTCTGAGGTAGACGGAAGGTGCCTGTTGCATCCGAAGATCTGGATGCTCGAGCCTCGTCTCCGTTATGCTGGAAGAGTGGCAGATCAGAATTGCGGTGCCCCGATCATCTTCCTTGGGCTTTGGGAGAGCTCCTCCTCCTGCTAGAGTGGGTGTTGCCCATTCTGGTTGTGTTGAAAGCCTCCTTTTGCCGCGGATCGTGTCACGTCCCAGAACCGGAATACCGGAGAGCGGGGGCAGACATAGCCAGCTACGTATAATAAAATGGGATCCACTCCACTATACGGTCACGGCTGTCTAGATATATGAGGGTTTATCTACAAGCCATCAGTCTCTTTAGGTCATGAACAAGCCTAGTGTCTCAATTACAAGAAAACAAATAAATATTACAAGATGTAAGATCACCAAATATACAATAGTAAGGCGTCCCAAACATTACATATTTAGCTGATCATGAAGCTAGTCGTTACAAAATGTGAGGACTAGCAAGAGTTTCGTCATACATGATCAACCCTAGGTTGCCAATCATGTTACAGCCCGTAGGCAGACAGTAAGTAAAAATGTACACGAGCTAACACATGCTCGACGGCTAAACTCCTCAAATGAATAATTTTACAATAGAGTGGAAGAGCAAAAATAAACCCACTCGTTGCCCTGGTTATGCCTGGTGTTCACCATCGGGCTGGAAAGTCGGTAGATCCTCTAGTACTGCTTCGGTATCTGGCCATACAAAACCAGCTGGGTCAGACCCCAGAAAGAGCAAGTGCCACAAAGGAAGCTTTACTTAGGAACTAAAACCAGCAATCAGCACAAGATATAAATAAAAGTAAGAACTGGAAATAAAAAAATACATCAGGATGATATACGACGAGATAACCATGTAACTATTCAGATAACCAGGTTACAACCCGTAAACCAAACAAGGACCGGGGTTGTAACCCTTCGTCTGAACAGAACTTGGAATTCTCACCATTTATCGGCAAGATAATATAAGAAATCAGGACATGTAATAATCTTGTACAGGATCAAGACAAGACTAAACTGGTAAATTCTATCCAACATTTTACGGCCAAACAATAAGTATGGCTTGATACTTTAACTAACTAGGGTTATCACAGGCCTAGTTACTAGCAATATGCAATGAGATTTTTCTACAGCCACAAGCCCTGCAGACCATCCAGGCTATCCAGACGCAATTAAGGATTGAATTCAAGTGGGTACATCGTCCAGGAAACGCATGTACCCTTAGGTGACTTAGAGGGTGCAACACATAAAAGTGTGCTGGAAATGTGCCCTACTCGACGGCAGGCTACAGATCCCAAGTGGGGCGCCCAGATAACGGGATTGCCTCTAGCTGGGAAATCTCTTCATGACTACTGGATTTATTCTAGTTGTTAGCCTTAGTTGATTTCTGTGGGTGCCCCTGACCGTGGTACTCAGAGGTCCCCGTCCTAGACATGATGCAAGATAAGACGGGTTCATTTGTTCGAGCACAATCGTCCACGGTGTCCAGGCCATTTATATAGGTCATGTCATGTCAGGTAGCCGTCGCAACAGCTGTTCAAGATAATCTTGTCAGGTTTATCATATCAAGTGTACTAGTCAGGAGTGCGCCACGACGGGCCACTATCAGGTCATGTCAGGTTATTATGTCAAGAGTGCACCACTATGGGTCACTATCACGTCATGCTCAATTATCAATTCTAAACATATCAAATGAATTCATGATTTTCAAGTTCAGGACGAAAGGCGTAAGGATATAAAATGGACGTTAAATATCTAATAAAATATTAATATACAGGGCTATAGAAGAGCCATACGGCTAAGGCACATGCGGCCAGGATGGATCTCATGCGACTGGAGAAGAAGTCGGGTTCATGCGGCTGGTGAGAGATTCATGCGGGTCGGGGAACTGAGGACCCATGCGGCTCGCAGGAGAGGGATTCTCATGCGGCTGGAATAAATCGAACTCATGCGGCCAAGAGAAGGGCAAGACACATGCGGCTCAATTAGGTGAGCGCATGCGGCCAGGGTCACTGGAACCCATGCGGCCAAGACAAGAGGGGCGCATGCGGCTCAGGGGGACGAGGGCGCATGCGGCTCAGGGGGGACGAGGGCACATGCGGCTAGGAAATAAAGGATGCATATGCGGCTGGGATTAATCAGGGTCATGCGGCCCGGACTAAGAAGTCCATGCGGCTGGGTCTAGGGGTTCTCATGCGGCTCGAAGATCAGGGCTTATGCGGCTCGGGGATCCAGACAGTCATGCGGCTGAGAGAGCCCTTGCCGTACGAAGTGTTCATGCGGTCAAGTCAAGTCAAGCCCATACGGCCAGGACTGTCGTATGAAGGCTCATGCGGCTCGAAATCACTTGCCGCATAAAATGCGGTCAAGTCTAGCACTGTTCTTCTTTTCCAAACTTTCGAGAAGAAGAACACCAAGAATCCATGCTTCCAAGCTCCATGAAACCTTCATCCGAAGTCCAAATTCAAACTTCCATAGGTCAAAATGGGGTAGAACGAGATTTTCTACAACATAGAACCCTCAAAACTCAAAAATAACAGGATTAAGTAGATCAAAACCCAAGAATTCCGAAAATAAAGTAAACTTAGATCTAGAAGAATCTAGCCATGGAAAGTGAAAATGCCAAGTTCTAAAGTAAGTTAAAATGCTGTAAGGAAGAGAATGAAGCAATAAAATTAGAGTTCCTCCATGAAGCAAGTTGCACTTGCCTAGACCTCTCTCTCCCTCTCTCTAGTAGGTAAGGAAGTAATGGTGGAGATGATGATAAATGAAGAGAGAGAAAGGAGAAGGGTTAATAAATGGTAGTGGTGGTGGTAGGTAGGGGGTTCATCCCTTGGTTCATGATGAACTAAGAGCAATCCCAAACCGAACCAAGCCTGTAGAACCCTAGAGGGGGGGTGAATAGGGAAATAAAAAATAAACTATAACAAATGATGCAATAAAGAGTAAATAGTAGAAAGATCAAACGCAAACGCAAGGATGTATCCTGGTATCCTCTTTTGAGGCAATCCAGTCCCGGAACTCTCTCCGGCTTTAATCCACTATTATGCAAATAGTACACACGAGTTTGGATCCGAAGAACTCGCCAACTTCAACACGAGTTTGGATCCGAAGACTCGCCAACTTCTACACACGAGTTTTCTTACGAAGGCTCGCCAACTTCAAACAAAAGAGAATGAGAACTTGCTGATCTTCTAACACGTGAAGATCGAAATGTACAACTCTTTAATACTCTAGCACTTTGGGAGAGGATGACAATGAAAAGCTTTGAGAGAGTATTAATGGTGGAGCTCTTGGTTGTTGGAAAATTTATGGAAGAGTTGGTAAGAAAGCTCAAGAGAGAGAGAGCTTCCTTTTATAAGAAAACCAAGAGTGGGTGGCATTTAATGCTTCTGAGTGTACGCAGACCGGCATGCCGTCGGTATGCCGCGGCATACCGTCGGTATGCCGGCCAAATAGTAACGGTCATATTTATGACCGTTCAAGAGCATTAAATGCGGCCATTAATGCATGTCAGACCAAATCGAAAAGCAGATTATTCGAAATTCGGTATACCGCCGGTATGCCGGAGCATACCGTCGGTATGCCGACTAAAGTCACAGAAAGTTTTAGAGCTATAAGAAACGGCATGCCGCCGGTATGCCGTAGCGTACCGTCGGTATGCCGACAATAAATCACAGCATCTATTGTGTTGCTAGGAAACGGCATGCCGTCGGTATGCCGCAGCATGCCGTCGGTATGCCGACAATTCGAGACAGCAACTTTCTGGACACAGAAAGCGGTATGCCGCCGGTATGCCGAAGCATGCCGTCGGTATGCCGCTTATTGTCACAGAAACATTTCTGGACACGAAAATGGTATACCGCCGGTATGCCGTAGCATGCCGTCGGTATGCCGCTTTTTGTCACAGAAACTTTTCTGGACACAAGAACGGTATACCGCCGGTATGCCGGAGCATACCGCCGGTATGCCGCTCTGAATAACTTGATTTTCGATTTGTGCTTTAAGTTATCATCCATCCTTTAGTGTTTTACAGAAATACCTAGACCAGTACAGACTCGAAAACACTAAGCATAAAGACGCCGACTTTATGCAGGGAATGCCGGTGAACGCCACAGTCTTCAAGAAATCAGAAAGTCCTTGATCTTCTGAGAGAATTAGAATCTGAAGAGCAAAAGACTAAACTACGAAGATGCTGTTAATTACTCAAAATAAAATGTGCCAACAAACTCCCCCATTTTGATAATTGACAAAATAGAGAGATAGCATCTTCAGGGAGTATCTCCCCCGTAGGTAGACAGCTCCCCCTCAATACGATTTCTCCCCCTTTGTCACTTATTCAAAGATGGGGATAACTAAAGTAAACAGTGCACATATAAATGTAAAAATACGAGAAGAGTGATAAAAGCATGCAGGAATATATTGAAGGAAAAGTTAAGATACATGCTTGACCCATACAAAGCAGAGATAAAGAAAATAAAGACTCTCCATTACGAGAGCCGGACACTTGAGACAAACATGGATAAAGTCCCCGAAGGACTGCAAAGAGCAAGAAACAACCACACCGGTCCCCGAAGGACCACAAAAGACAAACAAGCAACACATAAAAACAAGAACCACTAAACCACTGAGACCATCACCAAAGGAGAACCATCCCTAATCCTCTGCCGGATCATCATCACCATCATCATCCTGAGCCTGCTGGAGGGCGCCAAAAGGATCAATGCCGTCCGGGTACATAAACCCGTAGGCATTAGGGTCAGAGAAACGCGGGGCCGTGTACATGGGATCCTGAAGATTAAGATCCAGAAAGGCATCCCGGTCTTGGAGAGTGCGCTGGATGAAGTAGCCCTGATCGTGGAAGCGAGACTGGATGAGGGCGCCAAGTCCACGAGTGTGGGTCCGCATCTGCTCCTCCGCCTGGGCCATCCTAAGATCAAAGTGGTGCTGAGTAAGTGGCATATAGCGGCCCGTAGATGGAGGGGTAGATGCAGGGGCAGCAGGAGTGGAACCCGGTTGCTCCTGGGAGGAGGAAGCACGGGAAGAAGAGCCGCCAGCAAGGGTACGGGAGACGGCCAGAAAAGAGGGGACCCCATCCGAGGAGCAGAGAGACAAGTCAACCTGTTTGGCCTCCATGAGTAAGGTGATGAAGGAACCATAGAGGAGGTTCTGCTTCCCCGAAGGCATGGTACGCCGAAATTGCAGAAGAAGAGTCTTGGGGAAGGAGAAACGCTTCCGGGCATAGAGATGGTACATGAGAACAAGAGCGTCACCAGTGATGGCGTCATAGTTCCCGCCCTTTGGAAACAGAGTGTGGCACACGATACGGTGGAGCTCGTAGTAAAACGGCTCCAGCTGGACGGAGAGTGCCGGGATGGCGGGAGGGTTGGGACCCTTGCAGATGATGCGACAGAATTCGTCGAAGGGTGATGCCGCCGAGGAGGTGAGAGCTCCCAAAAGAGGTAACGCATCACCTCTGTCCGGGACGCCCAAGATAGCCCCCACTTCCTTAGAGGTGAGACGGAAGTGGCAGTCATTCACCATAGATTGGATGGCGGAAGGGTCGTCGTCATCCGGTCGCATGTTGCAGTAGAATAGACGGACGGCAGCCGGGTAGACAGGGATTTGGCGCCGAAGAAGAGAGGAGAGACCGGCATCGTCAAACAAAGGGACGTGACCGGGGAAGAGGTTCCAGTTGATGGCCCGTCCTTTGAAAACGTTGTGGTTGGCGAAGTGTTGGAACCAAAGCTCGGCCGCCAAGGCGTTGGAGAAGACGCGTTGGTCATAGCCGGAGGGAAGCGCCACCGGAACGAACGGGTTGAACATGGTGGAGGAGGATCGGGGGCGCTTTGGGTTTGCCATGAGAGAGGAGCAGAGCTATGTAGTGAAGAAGGAAGGAGTAGAGAGGAGGGGGAAGAAAGGATGGTATATAAAGGAGAGAGGGAAGATGAAAAGATGAAATTTTGAAAAAAAAGAAAGGGGGGGAGGGGGGAACGGTTGTAGAGGAGTGGTAAATGGGGAAGGTGAAGGAAGGATGGGAAGTTAATGAGGGGAGTAAAAAGAGGAGAGAAAAGAGGGAAGTGATAAGAGAGGTAATTAATAGGAGGGGAGGTGAGGAGATGGGTAGTTAATGATGGATGTGATGGGAGAGAGGGAATAAAGATAGTATGGAAAGATATGATGGAAGGAATAAAGGAGGATAGAGAAAAAGGTGGGGCCCAGCTCAGAGTTGGTATCCTGTCCGCAGTCGTCCGGCATGCCGTCGGTATACCGGAGTATACCGCCGGTATGCCGAAGAACGAAACAGAACGTTATTCTGGTTCGAAAAACGGCATGCCGGCGGTATGCCGTAGTGTACCGACGGTATGCCGAAGATCGAAACAGAACCCAATTCTGCTTCGAAAAACGGCATGCCGCCGGTATACCGCAGTATACCGTCGGTGTGCCGAACGAGAAACGGTTAGGGATCAAAGGATAAAATGCCTAGTTCACGGCAAAGGAAAGAGAAGCGATCTTCCGGGAGGGGCTTAGTGAAGATGTCGGCTAATTGATAGGTAGTATCAATAAATTCAAGATGGATATCTCCTTTTTGTTGATGGTCACGAAGAAAATGGTGTCTAATTTCAATGTGCTTCGTGCGTGAGTGACAAATCGGGTTTTTCGTGAGATTGATAGAGCTAGTGTTATCACATTTAATAGGGGTACAAGAAAGAGAAATACCATAATCTAAAAGTGTTTGTGACATCCAAAGAATTTGTGCACAACAACAACCAGCCGCAATATACTCTGCCTCAGTGGCTGAGAGAGCGACAGAGTTTTGCTTCTTACTAAACCACGATACCAAGGACTTCCCGAAGAATTGACATGTGCCACTAGTGCTTTTTCGGTCAATCTTGCATCCGGCAAAATCCGCATCCGAAAAGCCGTGAAGCTCAAAGGATGAGGATTTCGGATACCAAAGACCCATGTTAATGGTGCCTTTGAGATAACGAAAAATGCGCTTGACGGCACTCAAATGTGATTCCTTTGGATTGGCTTGATATCGTGCACACAAACAGACACTAAACATGATATCCGGACGGCTAGCCGTTAAATAAAGTAAGCTACCGATCATACCTCTATACTTACGAATGTCGACCGATGTGCCATCTTCATCATTGTCAAGCTTGGTCGTTGTAGCCATAGGGGTCCTCATTGATTTGGATGAGTCAAGGTCGAAACGCTTGAAGAGGTCCCTTGTATATTTTGCTTGATTGATGAAGGTTCCTTTAGGTCCTTGCTTGATTTGTAACCCCAAGAAGAAGGAGAGTTCTTCCATCATACTCATTTCAAACTCTTCCTGCATAACTTTGGCAAATTCTACACAAAGTGTGTTGTTAGTAGAACCAAAAATAATATCATCCACATAAATTTGAACCAATAAGAGAGTCCCATCATGGGATTTAATAAAAAGTGTGGTGTCAACTTTTCCCTTTGAAAAATTGTGAGAAACAAGAAAAGAGCTAAGACGCTCATACCAAGCACGTGGAGCTTGTTTGAGGCCATAAAGGGCTTTATGAAGTTTGAAAACGTGGTCAGGAAATTGAAAATCTTCAAAACCGGGAGGTTGTTTAACATAAACTTCCTCCTTAATAATACCATTAAGAAAAGCACTCTTAACATCCATTTGAAATAGCTTAAAGTCATTAAAACAAGCAAAGGCACAAAGCATACGAATGGATTCAAGACGTGCAACCGGAGCATAGGTTTCGTCGTAGTCAATGCCTTCCTCTTGGTTATAGCCTTGGGCAACCAATCGGGCTTTGTTACGAGTCACTAACCCATCTTCATTTAGCTTGTTGCGAAACACCCATTTAGTTCCAATAATGGGATGATTGCTAGGTTTTGGGACAAGTTCCCAAACCTTGCTTCGCTCAAATTGATTAAGCTCCTCTTGCATAGCTATCATCCAAAATTCATCGAGAAAAGCATCATTAACATTTTTAGGCTCTATTTGAGAGATAAAAGCCACATTGGCACAAAGATCACGAGTGGCGGATCTTGTGCTAACACTTGAGGAAGGATCCCCAATGATGAGCTCCTTAGGATGATTGGTGACAAATCTCCATTCTCTTGGGAGATCCTTTGGAGGAGGCTCGAGAGGAGGAGACTCTTTTGATGGGGTCACAACTTCATTGTTAGATGAAGAAGGACGATCCTCAATAGAGGAGTTCTCCAATCCAAACGAGATGTCATCAATATCCTCAGAGGAGGAGAATGTAGAAGAGTTGAGTTCATTAAAAGAGACATTGATTGACTCTTCGACAACAAGACTTCTTTTATTAAAAACACGAAAACCTTTGCTATGAGTAGAGTATCCAAGGAATATTCCTTCATAGGCTTTTTCTTCAAACTTGCCTAGGTTATCCTTGGTATTCAAAATAAAACAATTGCAACCAAAAACCTTGAAATATTCAATAGAAGGAATTTTGTTAAACCAAAGCTCATAAGGAGTCTTCTTAGTAATAGGTCTAATTAAGACCCTATTAATTACATGACATGCCGTATTGACGGCTTCCGCCCAAAAATATTGAGGGAGCTTATATTGGTTTAACATGACCCGGGCCATATCGCCAAGGGTTCTATTCTTTCTCTCCACAACACCATTTTGTTGAGGAGTACGGGGACAAGCAAAATCATGTCCAAAACCATTCTTTTCACAAAATCTTTTGAAATCAACATTATCAAATTCACCTCCATGATCACTCCTAATTTTGTTAATAGAAAAGCCTTTCTCATTTTGAACACGTTTACAAAAAGCAACAAATTCACGAAAAGTATCACTTTTGCAAGCAAGAAAAATAACCCAAGTAAATCTTGAAAAATCATCAACTAAAACAAAGGCATAGAGTTTGCCACCAAGGCTAGCTACTCTACTAGGCCCGAAAAGATCCATATGAATAAGTTGAAGGGGTCTTGTGGTACTCACAGAGTTGATGGATTTGAAAGATGACTTGGTCAACTTACTTTTCTCGCATTCTTCACAAACCATATCCTTCTTGAAGGGGATGCTAGGAAGTCCTCGTACAAGCTTCTTGGAGGCGAGGCGAGAGATGGTATCCATGTTAGCGTGTCCAAGCCTCATGTGCCAAAGCCAACTCTCATCGTTCTTTGCAACTAGGCACCTGTCATTGTTAGTACCTTCAACAAGATAAAGAACATAAATATTGTTTTCTCTAATGCCTTCATACACAATAGTTCCATTGGAGCTATCGGTAATGTAGCATTTGAGTTTAACAAACTTGATATCATAGCCATTATCGGTGAGATGGCTAATACTAAGGAGGTTATGCTTAAGATTAGTAACAAGACATACATTATTGATACAAGGATAAGGAGGAGAACCGATATTACCATTTCCAATAATATAACCTTTTAGATTGTTATCGAAGGAGACATGTCCTTCCTTCTTCATCGATAGCGTTGTAAAAAGTGAAGCATCACCGGTCATGTGCCGTGAACAACCGCTATCGAGAATCCACTTGCTTCTAGCATGAGAAGGATTCGTCACCTACAACATAAGTTGAAGATGAACATTTTGGTACCCATGATCTTATGGGTCCTTGAGTGTTAGTCTTAGGAACCCATTTAAGAACTCTAATGTCAACTTGTTTTCTTGTATAACAAAAATTAGAAGTATGACCAAGCAACCCACAATAATTGCACATTAAGGAAGATCTAAAAGAAGAAGTATGAGTGTTGTGCATATGTGAGTCTCTAGTGTGAGATGTTCTACCATGAGTGTTATGATGATAGAAAAATGCATGATGAGAAGTTTTCTTTTTAACAAAAGGTCCTTTTCTAGTGTTAGAAGAGGAGTTGTGTGTAGTGTTCATGTAATGGTTATGCCTAGCATTGTGATGAGTGTGGGGAGGTCTAGGAGCATGCATGTGAGTGGAATTCTTATTACTAGAATTCTTACTCCGTGTAAGAAGATCATTATACTTAATAGAAGTGGAATATTCTCTTCTATTAGCATCTTGACATTTGCACATGGCAAACTCATAAGAGCTTCTCATGGATTGAATCTCATCATCCTTTTTTTTGATGGTGTCAAGAGATTCTTGAAGTTTTAGTCTCAAAGACTCCACTTCATCCGTGTCGGAAATAGGAGATTTTCCCTTCACATCACTAATGATGCTTGAGAGCCTCTCTACTTCAAGTTGAAGAGCCTCGACCTCCTTAAGAGATTTCTTGTATTTATTCCGAACACCTTTGTGTTCTTCATGTAACTCAAGAATGGCTTTCTCCAAATCATCATAGGTAAGAGTGTTTAAGGAAAAATCATCAAGTACCTCATCGGTTGCCATGAGACAAACGTTGGCATTGTGTTTGCACTCCTTGTCATTGTCGGAGTCGCTTGCGTCGCTTTCACACCAAATGCTAGTGTTGGCGAACTTTCTGGAGGACGAGCTTCCCTTGCTTGGCTTCTCGTACTTGCTTGAATCTTTTCGTACCATCGGACAATCCCTCTTGATGTGTCCGGGTCTTCTGCATTGATAGCATGCCGGGTCATCTTCATTGTCCCGTCTAGAGCGGTTGGCCTTGTTGAACTTTAAGAACTTCCTGAAGTGCTTAGCTGTGAGAGCTATTTCTTCATCGTTGTCCGACTCATTGTCGTCGGAGCTATCCTTGGAGTAGGACCTTGAAGCTTTGAGAGCAAGAGTCTTCTCCTTTTCTTTGGTCTTCTCCTTCTCCTTCTCTTGAATGGAGGATTCCTCTTGATCCTTCATGTCAAGCTCGTGAGTCATCAGCTTACCCATGAGGGTCTCTAGGTTCATGACGGTAAGATCGTTCCCCTCAATGATTGCGGTAGCTTTAGGACTCCAAGCTTTCGTCAAACCTCTAAGAATCTTCCTTATCTTTTCATGAGCGGGATATTCCTTTCCAAGAGAAGAGAGAGGGTTAATAATATCACCAAAGCGAGTAAACATGCTAGCAATAGATTCATCATGCTTCATTTTAAAAGACTCATATTCTTGCGTGAGTCTACTGATCTTAGATTCCTTCACTTGTGAAGTCCCCTCGTGTGTAACTTCAAGCAACTTCCAAATTTCATTGGAAGTCTTGCAAGTAGAGATTCGATTGAATTCACTACTGTCGAGAGCACAGTAAAGAGCGTTCATTGCCTTGGCATCTCGACAAGCAAGCTTCTTGATGTTTTCAGTGAGTGTTTCCCGAAGGGTGTCAGAAGCAATATCCTCTATAGCTCTGGAAGGAGTAGGGATGCATTTATCACGCAATCCCATAAATCGAAATCTATGGACTTGAGATAAATGCCCATCCTAATCTTCCAATAGTTATAGTTGGTACCATCAAATAGGGGAGGCCTATTTGTGGAGTGTCCCTCATTGTGAAACGTGTTGATGCTAGGGTTAGAGGCCATGGATCACTCAAGGGTGTAAATCCAAATCAAGAGAACAAAGCTCTGATACCAATTGTAGAACCCTAGAGGGGGGGTGAATAGGGAAATAAAAAATAAACTATAACAAATGATGCAATAAAGAGTAAATAGTAGAAAGATCAAACGCAAACGCAAGGATGTATCCTGGTATCCTCTTTTGAGGCAATCCAGTCCCGGAACTCTCTCCGGCTTTAATCCACTATTATGCAAATAGTACACACGAGTTTGGATCCGAAGAACTCGCCAACTTCAACACGAGTTTGGATCCGAAGACTCGCCAACTTCTACACACGAGTTTTCTTACGAAGGCTCGCCAACTTCAAACAAAAGAGAATGAGAACTTGCTGATCTTCTAACACGTGAAGATCGAAATGTACAACTCTTTAATACTCTAGCACTTTGGGAGAGGATGACAATGAAAAGCTTTGAGAGAGTATTAATGGTGGAGCTCTTGGTTGTTGGAAAATTTATGGAAGAGTTTGTAAGAAAGCTCAAGAGAGAGAGAGCTTCCTTTTATAAGAAAACCAAGAGTGGGTGGCATTTAATGCTTCTGAGTGTACGCAGACCGGCATGCCGTCGGTATATGCCGGCCAAATAGTAACGGTCATATTTATGACCGTTCAAGAGCATTAAATGCGGCCATTAATGCATGTCAGACCAAATCGAAAAGCAGATTATTCGAAATTCGGTATACCGTCGGTATGCCGGAGCATACCGTCGGTATGCCGACTAAAGTCACAGAAAGTTTTAGAGCTATAAGAAACGGCATGCCGCCGGTATGCCGTAGCGTACCGTCGGTATGCCGACAATAAATCATAGCATCTATTGTGTTGCTAGGAAACGGCATGCCGCCGGTATGCCGCAGCATGCCGTCGGTATGCCGACAATTCGAGACAGCAACTTTCTGGACACAGAAAGCGGTATGCCGCCGGTATGCCGAAGCATGCCGTCGGTATGCCGCTTATTGTCACAGAAATATTTCTGGACACGAAAATGGTATACCGCCGGTATGCCGTAGCATGCCGTCGGTATGCCGCTTTTTGTCACAGAAACTTTTCTGGACACAAGAACGGTATACCGCCGGTATGCCAGAGCATACCGCCGGTATGCCGCTCTGAATAACTTGATTTTTGATTTGTGCTTTAAGTTATCATCCATCCTTTAGTGTTTTACAGAAATACCTAGATCAGTACAGACTCGAAAACACTAAGCATGAAGACGCCGACTTTATGCAGGGAATGCCGGTGAACGCCACAGTCTTCAAGAAATCAGAAAGTCCTTGATCTTCTGAGAGAATTAGAATCTGAAGAGCAAAAGACTAAACTACGAAGATGCTGTTAATTACTCAAAATAAAATGTGCCAACAAAGCCAACCCAAACCAAGAATAAACCAAGCCCAGAAAGGAAATTAAGCAAGGAAATCATGCAATACAAGAATAAATACGTACACGTATTTCAGAAATACGTAATACGAACCACAAGTATTACAAAATGATTGCGTTGCTCTTCTCTTCCTTTGGAGAGCTCTTTCTTCTGCTAGGGTGGGGTTGATCGCCTACCCTTGCTCAATAAATGCTTCATTAGTCGAAGCACCCGATCGGGTCGAAGTGGAGCGTATATGCTGAGACTTCATGATGCGCTTGACTGAGATGCGGAAGGGATGCACATAACTGAGCTGCTGAAGAGATGCGCCTGACTGAGACGCTGAAGTGATGCGCCTGACTGAGATGCTGAAGAGACGTGTCTGACTGAGACACTAAAGAGATGCGCCTGACTGAGAGCGCATGGCGGTTGCTGCACCTAGCTGTAGACTTAGGGTCTTTTTTTTGTAGAAATTTTTCTTTGTAAAGCCTCTTTTAGATATGTAACAGACTTTTATATGAAATAAAAAATCTTCTTTTAATGTCTATGCTTTTGCTGTTTGCTTGTGCCAAGTACTTCATTTGAGCTCCCTGGCACATGTAATGTTAGGCGCATATGATTTTCATTCCTGAAATTCCATGCTTCTACAAGACCCCCTTCAAAGTTTTCAAAACTTTTCGTCAAGTTTTGGAATACTTTGAATAAGAAGCATGGTGGTGTCTTCTCTGAGGCGCATGACTGTCCGGGCGCATAACTGTTCTAGGGTGCATGCTCCTCCCAGTTTTAAATGCCCAAATGATAACGCTTCGGGATAAATAAAAAAGATTTAATGATGATCTTTTGGACTATCCACGGTTATCACTTCACAGAACCCTAAACGGCGATTGTCGTCATCCAAGCCTATAAATAGGCGTCTGATAGAGAGAGGGGAGTTCTTCCTCTCTTTACTGTCTTCTTCTTTAGAGTTTTTTCTTTCCAAAAAACCCGAATCTTCTTTTCTCGAAATGGCTCCCAAAACTCCTCGCAGTGGTTCTGGCCGAGGGTGAAGCAAAGTGAAAGAGCCCGTGGAGTTCGATGAGGAGGATTCTTTCGTCGTTGCTGCGGCTCCTGCCGACGTTCGGCCAGTGGTGACGGGTGAGTGCTTCTTGACATTTTTAGACGAGTTCGGTGCACACACGGATGAGTTGCACCCTGTTGCTGTGCCCTAACTCTTTGTTGCCGACGCGCATGGACTTTTTTCCTAATTATGCGTCGAGGCTATCCCGCTGACGTGCATGGACTTCTGTCCTGATTATGTGCCGAGGCTTTACTGCTGACGCACATGGACTTCTGTCCTGATTATGCACCGAGGCTATCCCGCTGACGCGCATGGACTTCTGTCCTGATTATTCGTCGAGGCTTAACTGCTGATGTGCATGGACTTCTATCCTGATTATGCATCGAGGCTATCCCGCTGACGCGTATGGACTTCTGTCCTGATTATGCGCCGAGGCTATCCCGCTGACACGCATGGACTTCTGTCTTGATTATGCGTCGGGGCTATCCTGCTGACGCGCATGGACATGGACTTCTGTTCTGATTATGCGCCGAGGCCTCAATGCATATGGGCCTTTTTGGGCCCTGATGAGGCGTAGAAGCTTTGAACGTACCCCAAATGTTTCATCTTTCTCTTAAGCCTCTTTCTCTTCTTGTTGCCTGACTTTTGTTTTGTGTCAGTGTCAATGACAATCCCTCTGCTGAACGAAGTCCTTTTGGATGCTTCCCTCTGCCAAATGGGGATTGACTTCAATGAGGAGATTATTAATCCAGCGAGGGCTGCCATCATGCAAGACCAGCCTCCCGAGAGGATGTTGCAGATCCGGGATCAATCGCCCATTTTTCTCCAGAACATGATGGAGAGTGGCAGACTAAAATCAACTGAGTTCGAGAACGTGACTTTTCTGAAGCTTGTCTTTCTGTTCGGTGACCGGTTGACCTCTACTGAGGCAAAGATATTGAAGATTAAAGAGGACTGGTTCTTCTCGACGAAGGGTGTAACCCTGTACATGCGGCAGTCTGAGTGTCAATTGCCGCTGACAGCTTTCTGTCGTTTGGCTTCCAAAAGGAGGATGCCATGGAAGCTTACTCCTTCTCAAGGAGGGGCAGTAGGAGGTACCCTTCGTATTGATGTTACTTCGAATCAGAGGAATACCATGGCCGCCTCGCGAGCCGTGGCCTCGTTCAGTTGCCGAACTTTGCGCCCTGGGAGCCTCTACAGTATCGTTCCTCCTGATACCTTTGCCTTTGGGGCTTCAACTTTTATAAATCGGATGCTAACATCGCAGATCACATATCCAAAAGGAGGTTTTCGAGTTGAGGGGTGGTGCCATCACGTGTTGAAGTGGGATGAGTTGACCCTCTAGGTTCTGTCAAAGTTCAAGACTGAGCTCAAAGTGATTGGGCTGACTGCCGCTCTTCGTGCCACGCAGAGGGGCATCGATATCAACAAGCCCATGTTCCTTGCGCTCCTGGAGATGTTCAACTCCCAGACTGGCACCTTCTTTACTCCAGTGGGGGAGCTGGGGTTGGCTCTGCACGAGATGTATGTGGTTTCCAAACTTTCCTGGGGTTCGGAACCGTACGAGGAATATTTCCCGACAAATGAAGAGATCCAAGTCCTAGAAGAAAAGGATAAGGAGATGATGGCCATTTTTAAGGAGGTGGCGAGCCACCATTATCTGTTACAATGGAAGGATAGGGATGGGTCGCAGCCCCATGTGACTACTTGGAGGGACTACCTCTTCAAGCAGTACTCGACGGACCCTTGCAAGATTCGGTTTGTGACTCCGCAGGGATTGCCTCATGTGGAGGTGACCTCTGAAGTGGGTCGTCTAGATGAGAAGGTTCCTCGTTCAAGCGAGAGTGGCACCGATGTATACAGTTGCTTCTGGCATTGCGTACACCGGATGTCTTCTAGGGCCGTGTTAGCTGCATACTTGATGATATGGCTCCGGGACTATGTGTTCTCGGACGGCTCTGAATCTGTAGAAAGAGTGAGCCGAAATCTCATCTTGCCAGCGGTAAAGCTGGTTTTTGGTCACCCTCTGGCCCTCCTTCCCGTGATGGTGTGTAACCTGTTGTGGGGTTTGAGGACTTTTGCTGATGATATGATCCATGGGAGGGATAGGAATGACAACTTTTCTCGGGCTGAGCAACCATTCCATTATCTGATGGGATGGCTGATTCTGTATCATCCGAACGTGATGAGCCCCGACCCTGAAGATGATCACGTTGTAGGTGACGCCTTTATCCGTCGCTTCTATAAAAGGAAGTGGCTACATACTGGCATCCCTGTTTGTAGAAGGGTCTTGTCTTATCTTCAGGGGTGGGAGATCACCAAGATCAACCCCATCTTCATAGACTTCGAAGCCGACCAAGAGTTGGAAGACTCTGGCGAGGATGCGATCACCCTGCCGATATGGGGGTTTTACTGGTTACAGAGCATTCGGCCTTCGCATCTGGTCTACCGCAACAAGAACAAGTGCTATCTGGAGCCATATCTGCCGAGCCGATTTGCACGTCAGTTTGGCTATACCCAGCTGATGTTAAGGAACCCCAGTAACAGTCTGGGGTTTGTCGAGAGTTTACTGGATGGAGCCCGGGTTGGCAATATTACAATGCCGGATGTACCGGAGTCCGTTTTACCACGCCAGTTCACAATCCTCGGCCGCAGATCTTGTATCCGGCTGTCACGCTGTATTGTGCCATAAACGCTGCGTCCCCTGATTATGATAGGGAAACTAGTTTCATCGTTGGCACACAGCTAAAGGCGACAACCAACATGTTGGCGGTGGCTTGATCAAATCGCCCACCAGAGGTTGCGGGTTATAGGTCAGCTGCGGTAGCCTCAACGGGGGGTAATCAGGAGACCCCAGCTGGAAAGAGGCGGGCTGATGCATAAGTCGGTTCGTCTATGCCGAAGAGACCAAGGAAAGCTACGACTCCGAAGACAGGAGCTCCGGAGATGGCACTTGTCGTAGCAACAGGATCGGCTCCCGTGGAGGTAAAGACGTCACATATAGTCTGGTTTTACTCCTTGATTTTTGTGACTAAGTTTTTTTTTGTATGCGGTGCCGAAGAAGAAGTCCCGGGCTTCGAAATCGGGTTTGGTTAAACCGAAGGAGGTAGCGAGCTCTTCTGACGAGCGTGTTCCTCCGATTACCGCATCTTCCAAGGAGGAGAGTATTGATGATGTCGTTTGTGTGGAGACTTTGGTGTCTCCAGATGGTATTGAGGGGGAAGCTGCAGGTGCTGCCATCCCCAGCATAGTCCATGCTGATGTAGGGATCTCTGATGTCGAGGTCCCAGTAGAAGTTGTGCCTCCGGAAGAGGAGAAAGAGTGGAGTTCGTCTTCTTCTGATGACGTTCCTCCAGATGTTGCTGAGCCTGCCGTAGGGACAGCAGGTGTGATTGAAACAGAGGAGAGGATTGATTCCTCCCCTCGTCATGATGAAGAGAGGTCGACTGTTTCATTGCCGAGCCCTACCCTGGACCCAGATGCAGAAGCCGAGCTGGCTGTCGCCCCTGAGGTAGCAGCAGACTTTAATCCCGCGGAGGGATTTGATCAGGGAGGGGAGACTCGTCTGCTAATCCCGACCCCAGAGGAAGTTCCCGACCAGGAGACGGGTGCTGATCCTGCTTGCTCGCCAGAGGAGGAAGGTCCTGCGTTGGTTACAGATCGTGCCTCGGAGGTGGAGAAGGCAACTCCGGATGTTGGTGGTCCCTCTGAGATGGGAAAGGGTAAGGACCTGCTGGTGCAGGAACCCTCTGTTGCTTTTTCGACTTGGGAAACGATATCGACACCCCACTTAGCTCCTTCTGCCCTCTTGGCACCTCGGGCTAGTAGCGTAGTTCAAGTTTCTGACGAGGGAGGGTCCGCGGAAGTTGAGATTTCGGCCTCGCAGATTGAGGTCGGCGGGTCTTCTGCAGGTCCGCCGTCTAGAGCAGCTCCTCCAACTCCTGCTATGATGCCACAAGTGCTGGCGGAGGTGGATGAGTACGTGAAGTTTATCATTGAGGTGGTGTACAAGATGCTGCAGAGGGGCGTATCGGCAGTGATGAATGCCAATAGGGGTTTCACGATGGTAAAAACCATGGCACTCCCTCACATTGGTCTGATACGTTCCCACCAGGGCCATGATCATATGGCCGAGATTCTGGAGGCATCGGTGGCCGAGCTCGACCAGCTACTTTTCGAGTTTCAGAGTATCCAGCGAAATGATCTCTCCACTCTGATAGAGGCAGAAAAGGAGAAGTTGATCGCTGAAACTGAGTCAACTTATCAGGCCACCGTGGCTGTCTGGGAACGCGAGGTGGCCGATGCTGAGGCTGCGATGGAGAGGCTATCTCAATCCGCACAGGAGAAGGTGGAGTTGCGAGCTGCGTTAGACGCTAGTATAGCGGAGGTTAATGCCAAGATTCGCCTCCTTGAAGACCAGCGGGCCCAACTCTTGTTAGATGCTGAGCGAGTCCAGGATGAACATGTAGCATCTAAGGAGGAGGAAGCAGCATTCACCCGCTAAGCTCTTTCCTTGGCCCAGCAGCGGCAACAGTTGGACGAGAAGCATGAGGATGACACTTCCCCTGAGGCCATAGAAATGATGCGTCAAGAAGCCGAACGCCGGGTCCTGGCGACTGTAGAGACTCGGGCGAAAGACTTGAAGCGTCGGATCGAAGAGCTTACAGCCGATCCCGGTGATGCTTAGGGGTTGTAGCCTCTCCCTTTTTCTTTTTTCTTTTTTTGTTATTTTGTGTAATTTGCAACTCCTGCTGGGGATGTAATCCTTTACTTTTGAATAAATAAAAGATAAAGAATTTTGTGGGGTATTCATTTTTGCTATAATGAACTGATGATTTGTGTGGACCTATTATCTTTTGCGCACCTTGATTTTTAGGTACAGAAAGTAAGTTTGAGAGAACCGACATATTTGTTCAGAGGTAATGTGGACGTGGCAAATACGGGGTTCAAATGACATAATCCTCCTACTCAGAGGTGTTATGGACGTGGTAGGAGTGACTCCGGAGGGATACGCAGAACTACTCAGAGGTAATATGGACATGGAAGTTCTACGATTGATATACGGCAACGCAGGGGTTGTCTGTACGGAATGTTTACTCAGAGGTGATGTGGACATGGTAAACATGATGGGTAGCAAAGTCTTATGGAGCGTAAGGTTCCGCTTTGTAGGGGGTAGAGGAGCAACTCAGAGGTAATGTGGACGTGGTTGTTCTTCTACTGAGGATAGAACGCCACGGAACAGCTGGTTTTCGGAAGCGTAAGATTTTATGGAAGGGAGGTGTACGTGAGCCCTGATGATTGGGTCCGCAGACTCCCTTGTTGGGTGGAGATAGAAGTACATGTCTTAAGGATGTCAAGAGTAGTACTTCTTTAGGAACTTGCCGTTGATGGGCATCATGAACAAGTCCCCATTGGGTTTGGCGAGGCGGTAAGCACCGTTTGAGTATACCGTCTCTATGATGAAAGGTCCCTCCCACTTGGGCTCGAACTTTTCTAGCGTCTTGTGAGTCAACACCATCGGCCTCATGACTGCCAGAACCAGGTCGCCTACTTGGAAAGTCCTCTGCTTTACCTTCTTGTTGAAAGCCTGTGATATACGGGCTTGTTAGAGTTCGATGCGCTGTTGAGCAAGGAGACGTTTTTCGTCAAGTGCCTCCAATTCTCGCAGACGGTGACGTTGATTGTCTTCTTCTGTGAGTTGATTTGTGATCGCTACATGGAGTGAGGGTATCTGGATCTCGAGAGGCAGTACCGTTTCGCTTCCGTAGACTAAGGAGAATGGTGTGTTGCCCGTCGGGGTCCGTACCATTGTGCGGTAAGCCCAAAGGCATTCGCCGAGCTTTTCGTCCCATTCGCGTTTGTTGGATGACACGACCTTTTTGAGTAGCCGATAGTCTTGTTAAACGCCTCGGCCAAACCGTTTGCTGCAGGATTGTAGGCGGTCGATGCCACGTTCTGAATGCGATTCTTGTCACAGAATCTGCTGAAAACATGGCAGATGAACTGTGGACCGTTGTCATAGATAATCCTTTCGGGTACCCCGAAACGGTAGATGACATGGTGTTTAATGAAGATGATCACCCTAGAGCTCTTCACTTCCGTCAGCAGAACTGCTTCTGCCCATTTGGAGAAGTAGTCGGTGATGGCTAGGATGAAGCAGTGTTCCCTCGATGAAGGAGGGGTGATAGGTCCCACAATGTCCATGCCCCAAGCTTCGAAGGGCCAAGAGGCGACCGTAGGATGTAGTGGTTCCGATGGTGTATGGATGAAGTCGATATGAAGCTGACAAGCATGGCACTTCTTAGCATAGTCGACAGCGTCGGCTGCCATGGTTGGCCAGTAGTAACCCATACGTCACAGTCGATCCTGTAACTTAGGCCCAGGTTGATGAGCCCCGCAAGTTCCATCATGAGCTTCTCAAAGGGCTTCGGTTGCTTCTTCGTTGGACAGGAATCGAAGGAGAAGTCCATCGTAGGAGCGTCGGTACAACATTTTAGTAGCTGTATCATAATAGAATCGAAGGGAACGCCTCCTGACTGAGATGGCTTCTTTCGGGTCTTCTGGGAGAATTCCGTAGACAGCGAAGTCGATGAACGGGAACCTCCAGTCTCGGATATTAACACCAGTACTTGTTGTCATGGCATGGGCCATTTGTGAGCATAGGTTGTTTTTAGGACAGACCAAGTCTCGACCAACTACCGTGAGGTAGTGCTGAGTCCCGAGGGGTGCTGCCAATGAGGCTGCGAGGCCATCCAGAGCGTCAACCTCCATGTTTTGTAATCGAGGTACGTGTTCTATGAAGAACTTGGTGAAGGTTGAAATAATGTTCAATGCAACTTCATGGTAAGGAACCAGATCTCCATGGCGAACTTCGTATTTCCCTTTGATCTGATTAACGATAAGTTTTGAGTCGCCATAGGCTTCTAGATGATCTACCCCCAGCTGTTGCGCCAGCTGGAGTCCCATGATGAGAGCGTTGTACTCGACAACATTGTTGGAGCACGGCTTTGAAAGGACGTAAGCACGTTGGATGACCAGCTGATCAGGGGAGACTAGGACTACCCCCACTCCGGCGATAATTTGGCCTTTGGGGCCTGTTCTTAAAACGCTATCGAAAAATATCTGCCAGACGAAGCTTTTTTCGGTGACGTTTGATTCCTGGACCTCATCCGGGATATCTTCATAGAGTCTGGAGGACTCTGGGATGGGGTGTACAGCTAAAAAGTCGGCCAGAGCTTGACCCTTGACGGCTTTTTGTGGGACGAACACCATGTTGTACGGCGTCAATAGGATCGCCCATGTAGCTAGCCGGAAGTTCAATGATCCTGACTTTGTCATGAGAACCCTGAACGGATTTACTCGGGAGATGACATAAATTGTCTGGCCCGAGACATAATGGCGAGTCTTCTGGATGGTGAACACCAAAGCCAGACACTCCTTTTCTATAGGGTTGTACCGGTGTTCGTCCCCGATCAGTGTCCTACTGAGGTAGTAGATAGCTTGCTCGTAGCCTGCACGCTGTTCTGAGCCAGCAGAGCGCCGAGGAAATGATCCATGGCACGGACGTAGAGAAGAAATGGTTTGCCTGAGACGGGTGCCACCAGGACTGGCGGGCTCGTCAGGTAAGACTTGATATCATCGAAAGCTTTCTGGCATTCCTCTGTCCAGACGTAGGAGACCCCCTTCTTCATGAGTTGGGTGAAGGGTTGACATTTTCCGGAAAGGTTTGCTATAAACCTTCGGATATATGCCAGACGTCCCTGCAGGCCTCGAAGTTTGCGGAGGTTCTTCGGAGGGTCCATGTCAAGGATGGCCTTGGTTTTCTTGGGATCGACACGAATGCCTTTCGCCGTGATAATGAAGCCCAAGAACTTTCTGCTAGAAACCCCAAGGAAGGATTTAGCAGGGTTCATCTTGAGTTGATGCGCTCGCATGAGATCGAAGACTGTCTTTAGGTCTTGTAGGTGATCACCTTTGAGACGACTCTTGACAGCGATATCATCAACATAGCATTCGACTATTTTGCGAAGATGTTGACGAAAGATGGTACTCATAGCTCGTTGGTATGTAGCACCAGCGTTCTTCAAGCCGAAGGGCATCACTGTGTAGCAGAAAACCCCTTTCGGCGTCCTGAATGACGTATGTTTTGCGTCATCGAGAAATATTTTAATCTGATTGTAGCCCGAGTACCCGTCCATGAAAGACATGCGTTCGAAGCCGCATGTATTATCGATCATTACGTCGGTGATCGGAAGTGGGAATTCGTCTTTCGGGCAAGCAGTATTGAGATGTCTGAAGTCGATGCAGACCCGTATCTTCCCATTCTTTTTGGTGACAGTGTCACGACCCGATCCCAAATAATTGGGTCAAACCGGATCATGGCCAGCCTGCACCGTTGTTGAGACGGCGGCAGTAGGCTGTTCCATTAGCAGGTAACCACAACAACATCTGTATTTGTCACAACTCAAAATTCGGAAATTTAAAACTTTATTGATCTTTTACAATGAAGTGAAAGCTACAACTTAAACCATTTTCCACATACATCAAGAAGAAGAGAAAACTCTAGGTACACAGCTCATCAGTCTCGAAATCCTCGTCTTCTAGTTGGGACCTCGGGAAATATCGCAGAACAAAGCCTCATCAGTGATACCTAAAATGTTGGTTCTCCAGTCAGGAGGGAGCAAAGTACAATTCATGCTAATTTTAAACAGTTAAATAAGAAATAGAATCATGCAGTTCTAAACAGTTTTAAAACAGGTTTGTTACAGTATAAAACAGTGATTTGAACAGGTAATGACATATGACCGGCTTGGGTTTGTTACAGGAGGGTACAGCTTATCCCCGTGTGTATGAGGGGTAAGCCAATAGTTACAGTAGTTACAGTAGTTTGGATGTGGTCATACTCATTACACTACTCCTCCAGTCCCCAATAGTTACAGTAGTTACAGTACAGTACTCTCGGAGAGAGTTTCATGTTTGCATCGTGGTTTAGACATGCAGTAAAGTGATTAAATAAATAACTGTAAACTAACATAAACTATACTTGCCTCAGGTTTGACTGGACTAGAAAGGTTGATACGTCGGGATGAAAGTTCGGACTCTTCCTCGAGGTCCTACAGTCGATAAGCTGTCTCAGAAACCAAGAATCGTCAATGCTAACTAGGCTAGTTGCAATCTCTAAACTGTTCCCTAGTCAATTTTAAATCTTTTAATTAACCTAACACCGAAAACACGATTATTTGTGCGTTGATTTAGTACGAGGGAAAATGATCATTTTTAACTTTGAATTCGGAAAACGTCGTCGCTGCCAGATTACTTTAGGAAAACTTAGTATTTTTAATAATATAAAATTAAAACTAATTTTCTTATTTTAGTGAGAAATACGTGATTTTAATAATTAACAAACTTGTCAATTTTAAGATGAGAAAATATTAATTAATTTTATACAAAAAATACTTTTTAATCATTTTAATCGTTAAATAATAAAAACTCGTAAAACCAGAAAATACAAGAAATCTAAGCTATTACAGTCACAGACCAGCCAGCTGGGCTTATGCCCATTATAATTTATTTACATAAATTGAAATAAGATAAGACTGACGTTAGTCCTAAACTGAAAATATTAAATAAAATTTAAACAGAAATTAAATATAAAATTAAAGGTAAATCATAAGTCTCAGATATGGTCCGATCCTCATTTTTGGCTAATTGCCTCAACGTCCGGGCGGGGCCGGTATCGTTTGCACTTAGCCGGGTCCATTGACCGATACGGTCGTCACCCAAAATCAAATATCGAATAAATTCCGAAAATCATTTTAAATCCATTTTGAAAATAATTCAGGATTTACGGAAAAATCGGGCAGCATCTCCTCTGTTTTTGGTCAACCCAAAAACTGGGAAAATGGCGCCGATAATTCCTGCAAGTCCCAAACCAGGGAAAAACCCACATTTTATATATATAAAATATCCATAACCAATCCACAGCATAATCGGGACGACCCGAAATGATTTCGGAAGTCCGATTCCAATTCCACAAATCACAGAACGTTCCCGAAAATTTTCGGAAAACTAAAACATACCAAAAATCCATTCCCGAAATATTCCGGGAATCCAAAATAATCTACGGGACCTTTCCGAAAGTCCCGAAAAATTACGACGTCGTTAATACCGAATTCCCAAAGGGAACCGGGGACCATTTCATCATCGACAAGATAATAAAAATAGCGGGACATGGGGTTATACCTCGGATTGCTCGGCTAGAGCTCTCAGATGAAAATATAGAAAGAACCAAATCAGCGACGTATTCCCGAAAACCACGTTGAATCCGCAGCAACGTCGAAGAATACCGAAGAAAACAGAAATTAGGGCACGACAGGAGTACCAACAGGAAAAGCTCGGCCAAGGCAGCGAGCTCGGGCAGCGAGCTCGGGAACGCCGACGACAGGGGCTGTCGGCGGGACAGCGACTAGGACGGCCGGGGAGGGCCGACGGGGCACGATCGCAGTGCTGTCAGGGAAGCACGGCCAGGGGCTCGCGAGCTCGGCGGGAGGCCGACGGTCGAAGGGCGGTGTGCTTTCGCCGGAGGTCGGCGAAGAGGCAGCGAGTCGGTGGTCGGCTAAGGGTGGCGCTGACAGGGGAAGACGGGGCGCTGGTGGCCGGAACAGCACGGTAAGTGGGCGCGCGGTCGCCGGAGCAGGCGCGCTAGGGCGGCGCTTGGTCGGCGAGCGGGGCTCCGATGGTCGGCCGAGCTAGGGCTCGGGTTCACTTGTGTGGGAGTAAATATGGAGAAAAGAAGGTTTTGGAGTGGTTCTGTCTGAGAGGGAGTGAAGAGAAGTGAAGTAGGTGAAATTGAGGGTTTGAGTGTTCTGTGGGTGAGCAAACAAATGAGAAAAGAGTTTAAAAAGAAGGAGAAGTTGTTGTTGTGTGGAGAGTAGCAAAGGGAGGGGAGGAAAATATGGTTTGCCAAGTGGACGTGTGAGAGTTGGAGAGTAAAATGGGGAGTTGGCCACTTCGTGAGGGTGTTGCTGGTCCTACGGGACCAGCTAGATATATATTTTTTTAAATATAAACCAAGTCAAACCGGATTTGGAAATAGGAAAAAGGGTTGGGTTTGGGATCAGGCCTGGGTCTGGGTTCGGACTCGGGTCTGGGTCTGGAATCCAAAAGTCCCTGTTATTTTTTTTGAAAACACTTTCACTCAAAAATATTTACTAATAATATTAATAATAATATATTTTTTTGAAATACTAATATTAATACTAAATCACTATTTAATAATTAATTACGAGAATATGGGTTTCACAATCTTTCCTCCTTAGAAAATTTCGTCCTCGAAATTAAAGGTAGGGTAGAAAACACAAACAGGTATGGGTACTGTGCCCGTAACTCAGGTCCAACCATAAGAATTTCTAAGGCAGTCGTGGATGAGACGGTTTAGGGACAAGTTTCTTTTTATGATATTATCTACGCAGAAAAATACAAAAGCGAACCAAAGTACACGAGGTTGATCAGACCATCATGCACCGGTCCTGATTAGACAATATATTAGTGGGTGCACCCAATAAAATATCGTCATGATCAAGCTTGATTAAAGAGATAGCTTGTAAAACTAGGCTAACTTAGCAGCATTAGTCAAGTTTAGAACGAAAAAGATAAGGAATAGGAGTTTAAGTGATGGCTCAAATTCTGATTTTCTTCTCATCTCTGACTAGGCTTGCAACTGGTTTCTCTGGCACTGAAAGGTTGAGTCCAATCTTCAGCTCTGAATTATACAAAACGTGACTCGGATCCAAAATGTAGCGTCTGAACTGTGACGTAGAAGACGTTGCACACTCTCAAGATTAGCTGGTAGAGCTAACTGGTACGCTACTTCCAACTCGTCTTAAACTTCAAATAGCCTGATGTGCCTGGCCTCAATTTCCAGATCCGTCAAAACTGATTGTTCCTCTGGTAGGAGAAAACTTCACAGAAATGATATCTCCTTCTTCAACTTCACCGGTCGACTACTACTACCAATCCAATACTTCTGTCTGTCTTGGGTAATCCTAAGCTTGCATTCACCTTCTCTACTGCGTCAGTTAACATCTCTGGACCCAGCAGTACTCTTTCTCCTATGTCGTCCCATACAAGTGGTGTACGGCAACGACGACCATAGAGAGCTTCAAATAGGGTCATACTAATTCCAGCTTGGTAGTTGTCGTTTGTAAGAAAACTCTACCAAATGCAATTGGTCTTCCCAAGACCTTCCAAATTCCAAGACGCAAAATCTCAATATATCTTCAAGCGTCTGGATTGACCTCTCTGATTGCTCGTCCCACGATACTCCATGAATCTGGTAGATGTGCCTCTCGTACAATGCTGCCCACTTCTTAGTGGATAAACCAACTTTGAAGGACATAAAGTGAGCTGACTTAGTCAGTCGGTCCACGACAATCCAAATGGTGTTCTTTCCTCCTTCGAATTAAGGCAATCCTGACACATAGTCCCTCGTTATGTGCTTCTACTTTCGGTCCGGAATGCCCAACGACTGTAGAAGTCTTGCGGGTCTCTGTCGGCTAGCCTTCACTTGTTAATAAATAAAACATCTAACCTCAATTCTGAATACATCCTTCTTCATTCTATACTACCCAACAATAGTACACATATCCCAATACGTCTTGCTAGGATGTATGGAATACTGGTGCGCTTCTTGCATTAGCTCATTCCTCAATTTGCCAGATGGTACATCAAGCCTCGTACCATTCTTCAGAGCTCCATTATTGGCGATTTGAGAAACCCTCAAGTGTTCCTGCCAACACTTGATCTCTAAGTTTGCAAGGTGTCTCGTCTTAAAACTGAGTCTCCTTGACTTTGTCCATCAGACTCGAGCTCATTTGCAACTTCATCAACACTGAATCAGCATCCAGCTTCTTCCTTCCATTTCCAGGCAGTATAATCTTCAGTCCAAACTTCTCGATGTCTTCTAGCAGGTGCTAGTCCTTGGTTAAGAACTTCGACATCAGTATTGACCAAGTACATCAGCGACCACATTAGCCTTACCTGAACGGTACTGCAGGTTGATGTCGAAATCCTTCATCTGCTTCAGCCATCTTCTTAGTCTAACATTCAGCCCTTTCCGAGTGAAGACATATTTTAGACTTTTGTAGTTCGTATATATTTTCACTCCCTTTCCATAAAAATCATGCTTCCATAGCTTCAAAGTAAAGATAATTGCAGCAAATTTCAAATTAGGTGTGGGATAATTCTTCTCATGAGTCTGTAGTTGCCTATATGTGTAAGCAATTACTTTCCCATGTTGTTGAAGAACGCAACCCAGTCCTTTTCTAGAGGCATAACTGTAAGTTGAGAAACCACCGGTTCCTGCGGGTAGCGCAAGGATTGGTGTAGTGGTAAGTCTCTTCTTCAGCTCCTCAATGCCGTCTGGCAATCTTTCGTTCAGATGAACTCTTCATTCTTCCAAGTGAGCTTCGTCATCGACTCAGCAATCTTGGCGAAATCCTTTACGAACTTCTGATAGTAGCCAGCCAAGTTCAAGAAACTTTCGAATTGAACTTGGGGTATACCACTTTTCAACAGCAGCTATCTTCCATCGAAATTTCTTTTCTTGACAAAAAGTCCACCTTGTCAAAGAAAATCCACGTTCAGATAACTTACCATAAAACTTCTTTTTCTTCAAAGTTTCCAGAACTTTTCCCAGATGTCCTTCATGCTCTTCTTCAGTCTTCGAATATATCAGAATGTTATCTAGGGAGAAGATAAACTGATTCAAATACTCATGAAAAACCTTGTTCATGAGATTCATGAACACAGCAGGAGCATTTATCAGTCCAACGTCAAGACCAAAGAAAACTACCCATACTTGGTGTTTAAACGCCGTCTTGGAAATGTCCTCCTTCTTGACTTTGATTTGATGGTAGTCAGATCTTAAGTCAAACTTCGAAACACCCTAACTCCACACAAACAGATCAAACAGATCCTCGATCCGGGCAGAGGGTACTTATTCTTTAGTGATGTTGTTCAGCGTCCGATAGTCAATGCACATTCGCACAGTTCCATCCTTCTTGGGCACAAACAAGATAGGTGTTCCCTAAGGTAAAGTTCCACCCTGAATAAATCCTAGAGCCTTCACTGATCTGGTCCTTCATCTTCTTGGCCACCTTCGGGTTGACTCTGTAACATCCTTTAGAATTAGGGAAAGAGCCAGGGACTAGGTCAGTGGTGAATCCAATGTCTGGATCTGGGATAATCCGGGAAGACTATCAGGAAAAATATCTGCCATAAAGGTGTAACTAAGAATTTTTTATTCATGTGGAGAATTACAGCAAAAACTCTTATGATTGATCTAAGGACATCCTGTTACAACTTCCAAAAAATAGATAATGCTATTCAGTAGTCCTAGGTACTATTCTTCATGGTTCTGGCTCTTGCATGAGCAGTCTCCAACTGCTTCATCTTCTATGAACCTCGAGTATGCTTCATGCCTTATTGTAGGAGGCATGGTCTGCTGGATAGGAAGAGGGTCCCTAGGTTGTGGCCTAACAGGTGTTGCTGGGATATGAGCTCTGGTTTGATAGAAAGATAAGGGCAGTCCTTTACCCGATGTTCAGCAGATCCACATGCCAAACATTGTCCCAATCTCTTGCGGCAACTAACGGCCTGATGACCAGGCCTCTTGCAGTAGTTACAAGCCTATAGCTTCTTACGACAAGACTGCCGGAAAGTAGAGTACTTGATGGGACCCAAATATCTTCTAGATTCAGGGGTATCCTTCCTAGGACAAGGTTCTGCTCCAACTTGATTGGAGATAACTAAGGCTACATCATTGACGTTCTTCATGTCTTCTCTCGTGATATTCATCTGTTCCTGCTGGGCTTCATCTTGAGCTTTTTAGAACTCCAGGATTTCTTGAAATAGGGCAACCATTTGGAAGGTATTTACTAGTACTGGTAAAGCAACAAAAATGGATACTCCACCAAGGAAAAGCAACTCAGTTTGAGATGAGGTAGGAATCGCCAGTGTAGTGAAAACTTCACTGGATGCATTATGAGGACGGTCAAACAGCCGCGAGGGAAAAAACTATGGGCTTGGTTGAGGAGATGGGGTATGATCCGGAGATGACACCTCATCACCAGCAGGATTTGGTCTTGTCAATGGTCATTCTCTGGAAGGTTTAGGATGCACACATAAGCAAGGTAGCCTGCCGGTCTATAATCAAACAAAAATATTTATTTATATATAAATCGGACCTATGTTGTGACAAATCAATGTTCTAGTGTTCTAATTGTTTCTAGGTATGTTTTTCCTAAGTTGTCGCGTGGACCTGTATGGGCCACCACTAAAAATATGTCACGACCCGATCCCAAATAATTAGGTCGAACCGGATCATGCCCAGCCTGCATCGTTGTTGAGACGGCGGCAGTAAGCTGTTCCATTAGTAGGTAACCACAACAACATCTGTATTTGTCACAACTCAAAATTCGGAAATTTAAAACTTTATTGATCTTTTACAATGAAGTGAAAGCTACAACTTAAACCATTTTCTACATACATCAAGAAGAAGAGAAAACTCTAGGTACACAGCTCATCAGTCTCGAAATCCTCGTCTTCTAGTTGGGACCTCGGGAAATATCGCGGAATAAAGCCTCATCAGTGATACCTAAAATGTTGGGTCTCCAGTCAGGAGGGAGCAAAGTACAATTCATGCTAATTTTAAACAGTTAAATAAGAAATAGAATCATGCAGTTCTAAACAGTTTTAAAACAGGTTTGTTACAGTATAAAACAGTGATTTGAACAGGTAATGACATATGACCGGCTTGAATTTGTTACAGGAGGGTACAGCTTATCCCCGTGTGTATGAGGGGTAAGCTAATAGTTACAGTAGTTACAGTAGTTTGGATGTGGTCATACTCATTACACTACTCCTCCAGTCCCCAATAGTTACAGTAGTTACAGTACAGTACTCTCGGAGAGAGTTTCGTGTTTGCATCGTGGTTTAGACATGCAGTAAAGCGATTAAATAAATAACTATAAACTAACATAAACTATACTTGCCTCAGGTTTGACTGGACTAGAAAGGTTGATACGTCGGGATGAAAGTTCGGACTCTTCCTCGAGGTCCTACAGTCGATAAGCTGTCTCAGAAACCAAGAATCGTCAATGCTAACTAGGCTAGTTGCAATCTCTAAACTGTTCCCTAGTTAATTTTAAATCTTTTAATTAACCTAACACCGAAAACACGATTATTTGTGCGTTGATTTAGTACGAGGGAAAATGATCATTTTTAACTTTGAATTCGGAAAACGTCGTCGCTGCCAGATTACTTTAGGAAAACTTAGTATTTTTAATAATATAAAATTAAAACTAATTTTCTTATTTTAGTGAGAAATACGTGATTTTAATAATTAACAAACTTGTCAATTTTAAGATGAGAAAATATTAATTAATTTTATACAAAAAATACTTTTTAATCATTTTAATCGTTAAATAATAAAAACTCGCAAAACCAGAAAAGACAAGAAATCTAAGCTATTACAGTCACAGACCAGCCAGCTGGACTTATGCCCATTACAATTTATTTACATAAATTGAAATAAGATAAGACTGACGTTAGTCCTAAACTGAAAATATTAAATAAAATTTAAACAGAAATTAAATATAAAATTAAAGGTAAATCATAAGTCTCAGATATGGTCCGATCCTCATTTTTGGCTAATTGCCACAACGTCCGGGCGGGGCCGGTATCGTTTGCACTTAGCCGGGTCCATTGACCGATACGGTCGTCACCCAAAATCAAATATCGAATAAATTCCGAAAATCATTTTAAATCCATTTTGAAAATAATTCAGGATTTACGGAAAATCGGGCAGCATCTCCTCTATTTTTGGTCAACCCAAAAACTGGGAAAATGGCACCGATAATTCCTGCAAGTCCCAAACCAGGGAAAAACCCACATTTTATATATATATAATATCCACAACCAATCCACAGCATAATCGGGACGACCCGAAATGATTTCGGAAGTCCGATTCCAATTCCACAAATCACAGAACGTTTCCGGAAATTTTCGGAAAACTAAAACATACCAAAAATCCATTCCCAAAATATTCCGAGAATCCAAAATAATCCACGAAACCTTTCCGAAAGTCCCGAAAAATTACGACGTCGCTAATACCGAATTCCCAAAGGGAACCGGGGACCATTTCATCATCGACAAGATAATAAAAATAGCGGGACAGGGGGTTATACCTCGGATTGCTCGGCTAGAGCTCTCAGATGAAAATATAGAAAGAAAAGAGCTCCAAATCAGCGACGTATTCCCGAAAACCATGTTGAATCCGCAGCGACGTCGAAGAATATCGAAGAAAATAGAAATTAGGGCACGACAGGAGTACCAACAGGGAAAGCTCGGCCAAGGCAGCGAGCTCGGGAACGCCGACGACAGGGGCTGTCGACGGGACAGCGACTAGGACGGCCGGGGAGGGCCGACGGGGCACGATCGACAGCGCTGTCAGGGAAGCACGGCCAGGGACTCGCGAGCTCGGCGGGAGGCCGGCGGCCGAAGGGCGGTGTGCTATCGTCGGAGGTCGGAGAAGAGGCAGCGGGTCGGTGGTCGGCCAAGGGTGGCGCTGACAGGGGGAGACGGGGCGCTGGTGGCCGGAACAGCGCGGTCAGGGGGTGCGCGGTCGCCGGAGCAGGCACGCTAGGGCGACGCTTGGTCGGCGGGCGAGGCTCCGATGGTCGGCCGAGCTAGGGCTCGGGTTCACTGGTGTGGAAGTAAATGAGGAGAAGAGAGGGTTTTGGAGTGGTTCTCTCTGAGAGGGAGTGAAGAGAAGTGAAGTAGGTGAAATGGAGGGTTTGAGTGTTCTGTGGGTGAGCAAACAAATGAGAAAAGAGTTTAAGAAGAAGGAGAAGTTGCTGTTGTGTGGAGAGTAGCAAAAGGAGGGGAGGAAAATGTGGTTTGCCAAGTGAACGTGTGAGAGTTGGAGAGTAAAATGGGGAGTTGGCCACTTCGTGAGGGAGTTGCTGGTCCTACGGGACCAGCTATATATATATATATATATATATATATATATATATATATATATATATATATATATATATTTTTTTTAAATATAAACCAAGTCAAACCAGATTTGGAAATAGGAAAAAGGGTTGGGTTTGGGCTCAGGCCTGGGTCTGGGTTCGGACTCGGGTCTGGGTCTGGAATCCAAAAGTCCCTGTTATTTTTTTTTTGAAAACACTTTCACTCAAAAATATTTACTAATAATATTAATAATAATATTTTTTTTGAAATACTAATATTAATACTAAATTACTATTTAATAATTAATTACGAGAATATGGGTTTCACAGACAGGGACGACGTTGGCCACCCAATCCGAGTATTGTTCTTCACGGATAAACCCGCTGGTTAGGAGTTTGTCCACTTTTTGATCGATAGCATTTACGATGTCAGGGCGAAAATGTCGCTGTTGTTGCTTTATAGGCTTGGCATCAGGTAAGATGTTAAGCCTATACATTGCGATCTGAGGATCAAGTCCCGACATATCTTCATAGCTCCAGGCGAAGACGTCGATATAATCTTTAGCCAGTTGGATTAAAGATTCCCGGTCTGGTCCTTTCAGACTCTTGCTGACGAAGATGGGTTTGGAAGAAGATCCATCCCCAAGGTCGATCTGCTCGACTTCGTCTTCGGTAGGGACCTGACTGATGAAGGAACCGACACCTTGACGGAACCGACATACCCTGTATAATACAGTGGCATGTTGTGTCGGTTGTGCTTGAGCAGCATGTCTTGTTGGGTGAAAGTTATATTGGGGATAACTTCATTCGCACAATGGCAGTGCGCACGTATGGTCGGGGTACCCTCAGGCTGCTTGACCTGACTGATGAAGGATTCAGCATCCTTCAGAGCTTTACAGAGAGCTTCACGAGTGTCCTTGGAAAGACGAAGAAGCTCAAACAGGGATAGGTGGGCAGGAGTACTGGCAAGTTGTGCCAGTATGTCGAAGTTATGGGGCTTGGATAATCCCGAAGCATTCTTCTTTCGTAAAGGCTTGTCGAAACGGGCTTCTACATGCTTCTGTTTATTGGCCGCTGGAGGCTTTGTAACCCCACTTTTCATTTTTTCCAAAATTTTAAATTTTAGAAATCCCTAGTATTTTGAATAAATCATATTCAAGTTGTTTTACTATTTATAATTCATGATTATATATATTTGATAAAGGATTTTACTTAAATATCTGGGTTAATTAATTAATTATTTGGGAGTAACTAACTAGTGTGGTTCCTCAAGTGTGTAACAACTTTTCTAATTGATTTTTTTTGCATTCAATGTAATAATGAAAAGGAAGAGGGTCTCTTTGTAAATTTTGCTTTAGTGGAAGGTCTCCTTTGCAATATTTGCTGGCGGGAGGGGTTTTGTGCAAAAATGTATTTTTCCTTTTAATTAGCTGGATAGTGAAGAAAGAGAGTATTCTTCACTCTCAATCCTTCTGAAACTCTCGAGAAGGGTCTCTTCCCCAATTCTCGTCGACGAGTTTCTAACCTAACCCTAACCCCGATCTTCTCCGGCGATTCCGGCGAAACGACGGCGATAGTGGTCCTCTTCACCAGCGATCGGTCATCTTCTTCGACGGCGATGGTGGTCCTCTTCTCCGACGACCTCGATCCACCCTCACGGCGGTTCCTTCTCTACGACAAACGACGGCGGCCGAGCGACGATGGCGGCGATCACTCCGGCCACTGAACCGACCATGGCGACCACCACCGGTGTCGACATCCAGTCCCTTCTCCCAGCAGCGGCGGTGGCGAGGACCCTCTCCTCGGTAGTGACAGTGAGCCTCGACGAGTGCTGATCTTCTCCCGGCGGTGACGAAGACGAGAAGAAGGTTCGTTCAGATCTTGGCTTCCTCGGACGAACTTCCCAGGGATTCGTCGTTCTTGTTCACTTCCAGATTCGTAAGTATTTTGATTGCAAGGAGATTTTTGTTCTTTTTCCGAAGCTCACTCGACCTTGATTTTTTTATGCTGTTTCAGTTGAATTGCGATCCCAGATCTGGAGCAATCCGCTTAGATCGATCCTCTCCGTCGAAGGACTGTTCCTCTCGATCGAATTGGTGAGTTTCGACTCCTTGATTTAGTTGATCAAGCAATTTTGCATATATGATTCTTATCGAATTGCTCTGTTCTGGATTAGAGAGGAATTTAGGGGGAAATTGCGGGTCTGAATTGATCGAGTGGTGTGGATTATTGTTACTCTTTCGATTTGAGCTGAAAGTTTTGATCTATTATATTTTGATTTTCCTTCCGTCTCTAAGACTTGTGGATTCAAAACACTCTTGATAGCTGGTTTAGATTTTGATGCATTGCCATTGTTTTGATTCAATATTCTCGCAGGAGCTTGAATTTCCTGTTTGAACTCAGGCACTCGTGTCCGATCTCACAGAACAATCACTTGTTGATTTCGACCTTCTCCTTTCAGGTATTAGCGCTATTCCTATTCGTATGTGGTTTATTTTATAGCAGTAGTTGATTGTTAATATCAATTTTGGTCAGATTTGGGTCGGGACGTGGGATGCAGTTTCTGTTTGTGATTGTGTGGACTGTGTACGTATTTTCTAGTCAATCTGGGGGTAATGTTGTCCGTGCGTAGCTGCTCGTAGTAGCTGTACCCAACTGAGGGACTTGTTCGTGTATGTCTAGACTTAACCATGTGGTGATTGGCGTGGGCGTAGATTGGGAACCTGTACTCAAGACTTGGGGTCTACTAGCTGGTTGCTTCCTGTGAACTTCAAAAGATTGCTTAGCAATTGGCTCAGTTCGTGTCATGTCCAGAAGTTGTGCTCGTGTCTGACCTTGAAGTGGCGTAGCCTAGGATCGATTAATGCTGGGAAGGCTGCAGTGTAGTACCTGATGAATCGATGAGTTCGTATGCTTGGCGAGAGTTGGGAGTTAATTTAAGTTGAAGTTTTGATGGTTTAATTTTAGTGTTTGAAATCAGATTTTCCAATTTTCTCTATATTTTACTTGTTGATTAGTTTTGCATTATTTGTTTTAATTGGAGTCAGTTGTGTATTGGTTCTGTTTCTAATTCAATTTGAAATTGTGGGATGCAATTGATTAGTTGCATTTTTAGCAACAGTTTTGATTCTGCTTTCCTCTCCAATTGAATTCGTGAACATTGAAAAAAATATGCCAATCTTATATTCAATTGGATAGCTGTTGAATATTTTTTTCATTGTGTGGAGTTGTAGTATTCCCTGAGCTTGACATTGCTATGTGTTCGAATCGAATTTTTATATTTCTTATAGTAATTCTATATAATTTTAATATGGTTTGGGTTGCTTGAGAATTCCTATAAACTACAAATGCTTAGTAGCTAGTTTATGTGATGTGGGCCCTCTGTGGGTGATTTCTGAGATTGCTCTTACTGCAACTGGTTAGATGATGGGGTTGGTGAGATGAATTGCAAACGTTAGCTGTGGATATTTTGCTTGACTTGGCAAGCAGGGTTTAAGTTGCAGTAACAGTAAGAGAATTATGGACTTAGTGTATCTTACTTAATAGTGTTGGAGATTGGTATTTGGTTATAAGTACCTTTATAGGTCACTTCTTAATTAATCAAATTGTATGCTATATAACTAGTTGGAAGTAAGTATCAGGTTAAGGAGAGATGACTATATTTCTAAGAACATATGCAAAGTAAGTATATAATTTTGCTAATTGCTAATATGATATTTTATCTTAAATATTAGTTCTAATTTTGAAGATTTGTGATACCTATATATAAATGATAGTTAGTTTATCTAGCTAGTTCTATAGGATCAGTTATGTGAGATCTAGAGATAGATACTAATTAACAGATTTGGTTAACTGTACTTGACCAACTTGTACCTATTAAAACAGGTGGACCTACAGATCTACTTCATTTTCTTGATCACCCTGAGCAAGGCAAGTACTTTTCTATGGTTTTGTGCATTTACATTCTTGTACTCATGCTTGTGATACGTCATGACACGATATCATGTACCATGTACTCCTGTACTCCTGTTCTTGTACTTTCTTGTGTCGGGTGGGGAAATACACTAGCCATATGACCAATCCCGGTTACTACATTCATGTGCCTAGCTTAGGCCTCGCATCGTGCACGCGGGTCCTAAGTCGTACCATTCATATACCTTTATGTGCTTTCATGTGCTTACCCCCAGCCGGTCACATGAGCTAGTTGTATTTCAAACATAGTGCACTTGGTCGTGTCTTGTACTTCAGGTTCATGGTTACATTTATGTACTTTACATTCATGTACTTTACCTTCCTGTACTTACATTCATGTACTTTATATTCAGGTACTTTCATGTTCTTTTCCTGTACTTTATAGTTCATGTTCCCCTGTACTTATTTTCATATCATGTTCTTGTTCATTACCTAGAACTGTACTTTGCTCCGCTCCTGACTGGATAAGTTGCAGGTATACTTGCAGGATACCATCTACCATATGGGCCAGAGCCCGGGATCCTAGCTGAGCAGGATGGTTCATGACTTAGCTTGAGGTTTCAGGTTTAGACTGTTAGCTTTACTCTTAGATATTGTCTTTAGAATTCATGTACATTTTATTCTTGATGACTCGTACATTTACATACATAGAATTGTGGATTATGGTGATCATTCTGGGATACGTTCTTAGATGCTGTGATTATATATTTTCATGTTTATCTAGTAGATTTCCTTAGTTTGGTACAACTTACTTTGTTGTGTCTAACAACAAAGGCTGGGCGTGTCCGACTCGTGTCTGATTATTCGGGAGCGGGTCGTGACAGGCTTGGATGGACCTCCTTCTTCGGTAGCAGGGGCAGTGCAGGGAGGCACCACCTCAACGGCAGCTTCGTCGGGTTGGACGTTCAGCTGCGAACATGTTTATATAGGGAGAGCCTCTTCCGTGGAGGAAGAGACCATGCGACAAGACTTGATCTTCCTGCCCTTGGTTTTGGAGGCAGAGCGTACCTCCGGTTGAGTAACCTTAGAGACGAGATCGGGGTGAACCCATAAGATCTCTTCCCGAGATGTGGTGAGTGGGATGAGTCCACTCACGTTGTCACGATTAGGTGGTAGATTGACCACCTCCATTGTCGTCTTTGGGATGGGGACGATGCCATCTTGTGTTGTGGTTGGCGGTAAGGTGCCAAATTGGAGCGACACCAGGTTGGCCGAGACCGTTTTCTCCTCGTAGTCGACGGAGATGACATCCGCATTGATCATGCGATGGATATAGTTCTTAAGGACGTAGCAGTCCTTAGTTGGATGTTCGACAAACCGATGGTAGTGACAGTACCTCGGATTGTCCACTTTTCCAACCTCGTCGGGATGCTTCGGGTCTGGCAACTTGATCTTGTCATCCTGCTTCAATATTTCGAAGAGTTGCAGGGTGTCTTCATCGTTGAAAGAATAAACCTCCTTTGGCCTTGGTGCAAGTGGAGGCTTCTGAGTGGGTGCTGCTGCACCTTTGGAGGCATTGACAGTCAATGCTTGCTTCCCCTTCGTCTCTCGTCCAGGGTTGTTGGCTGCAGGCCATTTTTTTTTATCCTCAAAGGCAGGGAAACTGACTCCCAGAAGACGAGCATTAGATGCCTTCTTTTCTGCTGCTTCGGCCTCGATGATCAAGGAACTCCAGTCGGGAGGAGGAGTGGAGTTGAGCCAGAGTTTGATCATAGGCAACATGTTTATGCTGCAGGAGGAGAGGAGTGCATATTCTGGCATACCCGGGGACAGTCTGAAGTAGGCTTGTCGGAATCGTTCGATGAATGCTTGAACTGTTTCCTTCTCCTTCTGACGTATCTCTATGATGGACGCCATTGTCATGTCCTTCCCTCCGTCGTAGAAACGATCGAGGAAGAGACGTGTCAAGTCGTCGAAGGAAGATATGGAGTTGTCGGGGAGACTGCAATACCAGTCGTAAGCCACTCCTTTCAGTGCCCCAACAAATATGCTGGTGAGCAGCGCGTCTTCCTTTGGGAGATGTCCCGTTTGAGACTGAAAGTACGTCAGATAACGACGTGGAGAGTCCTTCCCGTCATATGGTGTCAAAGTTTGCAGTTTATATTTGGGAGGATAAACCACTTTGTTCCATTCGAGGGGATATGGTTGGGGGATCCCCATCTTCTGGCGCTCCTCCTGTCTATTCTTCGACTCGAAGCGCTCTCGTAAGTCCTTGATTATCTCCATCACGTCTTCTGTGGAGCTGGGAGTCAGAGATGGTAGTACAGCCTGGAGTTAAGCATTTGACGGCTCCGACGTCTGAGGTGCCTCGCGGCGATCTGTATCCAAGGATACCCGTTGAAGGGGTGCACTTGATTCTCCATTGGCCCCTGGGTCAGGACCGGTAGACGGTACCCTGGCTAAAGCTGACCGTACTCAAACACTGCTTGAGTCAGCGTTTATATGGAGGCAGAGAGGGTTTTGAGTTCTCTCTCCAAGGTATCCATGCGCTGGACGAGGTCTACTGGCGGCGCATCTGACTTGGTATCACCCGCTCCCGTCATGTAGACCGTCATGACGCGATTGGAAGTGGATGGATCGGTTGAGGCTTCGTTTTCGGCCTCGCTCGCTTGTAGAGGAGGAACTTCCCCCTGAGCTTCGTCTTGGCTACCCCAACAAGGTTCTGAAGAACACCTTCGTCTTCGGGAGAAGTATCAGCAAGGGTCTGACTACCCCCAACTTTGTCTTGGAGGACCTCTTCGTCTTCGGGACGCAGATCCTCAGGGGCTTGACTACCCCCAGCTACGTCTGGGAGGATGACTTCGTCAACAGGATGAAGATCCACAGGGGCTTGACTACCTCCAGCTTCTTCTGAGATTTTCTTTCTCGCCCGAGTGCCCTCAAACACTCCTGAGGACGGGACAATTATCTTGGTCTTCCTCGGCTGGTTCTTGGATGAAGACAAAGCCGAGGAGCTGCCAGTCGCCTTTCAAATTGATGGGGAGCTGGAGACTACATTGCAAGAAGCAACCTGTAGTTCTGGCTCCATTTCAGCTGACACCTTCTTCTCGAGGCGATGTTGGAGAGGTGTTGATGATTGCAGCCGCTGGAACACCGATTACCTTGGTGGGACCGCTGTCTTGCAACATCAGTTGATGGCGACTACAGCACAGGTATGCCCTGTGAAGGGCGCATTGTGCTTGTCAGTTGACTCTCCTGATCGACGTTTGTGAGTGATCACGTTATGCAGATCGTTGGAGGAGAGTGCCACCTTCGCACCCACATCAGGCGCATGACAAGGCCAAGCGCCGGAGTGGTCAAGTGAATGTTGCACCCCCTGATCCAACGCAAAATATGCGCTTAGATCAGTAGTAGGGACACAACATTTAAAGTGACTTGAACGAACCTCAGACGCACAACCAATGGAGGCGCGAGAGTTCAAGACCACAGGATTTGCCTTGCTCGACTTGGTTGCGAACGCAGCGGATGCGCCCAAGTGAGACAAGGACTTTGAAGGTCGGCTCGTTTCTAGCGCAGAAGCACCTGAGTTGACCTTATACAGCTTACCAACAGCAGCGCGCATGATCGTGAGCGCATGCTTCTAGTTTGCCGCTGGCATAGCACGTTTGAGGCGCAAGGCCCGTGCCGCCTTGGACGTCTTCGTACCAGTCCGCTAGGGTGTATAGTACTCAGAGTCCAAATTCTCCTTGCCACGACAGCGAGTGAGTCTGTCAAAGATAGAGACCTTCTGTGGCGCATCAGAGTTACCGTACAGGGCATTAGCTGCGCTCCTGCTCCATTGGCACATCTTCTTCGTCTGAGAGAAAGATGGTTAGGGAATGTGGTCGGCCCCACGTTTTCCTGAGAGATGTGCTACGGCGGTGGGCGCATCTTGGCTGATGAGGACATCAACGGGAAGGGTAGGCTGCATCGGCGCATCCCCTTCGGTGGTGGTGCCAGAGGCGTCGACCTTGCGCACCCAGACTTGGCGAGTCTTTTTCGGCTTTGGCAGCCGCTTCGAAGGACTTGCGCTGTCTTCAGAGATGAACTCCTCATACGCCTATTGATTGAGGCGTACGACCAGCGTCTTATGGGAGGAGTCCACCTTCACGTCGTCGGATTACGATACAACTTTCTCGACGAAGGAGAAAGAGGTCTCCAGCAGAGTCACCCGCTTGTTTGCCATTAAAATCTTTTGATGCAATTTCAATACAAACAGAACAATATTACAATGTAGGACTTAGATGTAGTCCTAGGAGTACACTTTTATTTATCTAGGTCCTTTGTGCTGATGGAGCGAGTGGTAATGCGTTGACTCCATTGACGATCTGACGACGGTTCTCGGTTCTCTGAAGGTCTGAGTTGCTCTGGGTGTTGGAGCTTACGAAGAGGAAGAAGACGTTGAGTGTCTCTTTCGATCTCTGGGAGTAAACTCTGATGCTTTGTTTGACTGTGTGTCTTGATCTCTGACAGTCTCTGTGTCTCTCTCTGTGTGTGTGAGAGAGAATGATCCTTCTATTTATAAGCAGCAGGTTGGCTGCTCATGCACGCATATGTAGGATACGCCTGTTTGTAGGGATGCCACGTGGTAATTGCTGATGGAGGCGCATGGGCGGCGCGCTCGGATTGAGGAGTAGAATAATTCCTGTTGCATTTGTGAGCTACGGCAGAGCTGACACGTAGCAATGGAGGAGATCTTTTGGTTGCTGAGATCTTGGGTGATTAGCACCCCTTCATCGGCTGAACTGAGTCAAAAGACACGTGGCGCGTATCCGTTGCTCAAAGATCTCAGATTTGGTGGAGAGTAATCTGACAGGATATGCCTAAGATTGGGCGCATGAGTAGACTTTGGCCTGTAATCTTTAGGAGTCACGAACCAGTCTGGGCGCATGGCTTTTGAGGCGCATGCGGGGCTTCAGTAGTGACTTGACCTCTGTCTTTAGGGATCAGAGAAAAGTCGGAGGCACATGGCTTTTGAGGCGCATGCAGAGATTTGGACGCATGGCTGCGGAGGCGCATACGAAATGGTTGGACGGCCACGTAGCTTGTAACCGTCGGAGGAAAGTAATGATGATGCTGACGTCAGCGACACTTCGTCTTCTGAAAAAGTTGCTAAGTGTTCAGTCCTCGGGGGACGTGCTGCCAACTCTGTCACTTGAGCATTAATTGCTTAATGGGTGACAAGCTGAAATGGGCACATGGGTCCATGTTGATTAGGACGCATAGATCTGTGCTTTGTTGGGCATATCCTTACGGGGCACTTTGGAACGGGTACGTCTGTATGATGCGCAGTGTCTGGCCGGCACATCCGTTTGCATGACACGCCTTTATTGGTCCGACTGTTGCGTTCTTTGAGTGCTTTAAATAGCTATTTTTTACTTGACCAAATTCGAAGCGTCAGGTTCATCACCATAAATGCAAATTTATTACACGGGATTCGGAGAGCCCGCCACTTGGAGCATGGGGTTGATTTGCCCGGCCTATAAATGTGGTAAGGAGAGAATTTGCTTCTCGTTCCCTTACGTCCTTCCGAAATGAACATGTTTGCTCGAGCACATTCTGTTGACGAAATGTTCTCGAAGGTGAAGATGCGATGACTTGTCTTCGTTCATGCGCTTGAAGGTGACTGTTACATCCGAAAGTCGGAGTCGAGGGCTTCTGAGGCAGGCGGAAGGTGCCTGTTGCATCCGAAGATCGGGATGCTCGAGCCTCGTCTTCGTTATGCTGGAAGAGACGCAGATCAGAATTACGATGCCCCGATCATCTTCCTTGGGCTTTGGGAGAGCTCCTCCTCCTGCTAGAGTGGGTGTTGCCCATTCTGGTTGTGTTGAAAGCCTCCTTTTGCCGTGGATCGATTGCGGTGCTCTCATCTTCCTTTGGAGAGCTCTTCCTCCCGCTAGGGTGGGGTTGATCGCCCACCCTTGCTCAATAAATTCTTCATTAGTCGAAGCACCCGATCGGGTCGAAGTGGAGCACGTATGCTGAGACTTCATGATACGCTTGACTGAGATGCGGAAGGGATACACATAACTAAGCTGCTGAAGAGATGCGTTTGACTGAGACGCTGAAGAGATGCGCCTGACTGAGACGCTGAAGAGACGCGCCTGACTGAGACGCTGAAGAGATGCGCCTGACTGAGAGCGCATGGCGGTTGCTGCACCTAGCTGTAGACTTAGGGTCTTTTCTTTGTAGAAATTCTTCTTTGTAAAGCCCCTTCTAGACATGTAACTGACTTTTATATGAAATAAAAAAATCTTCTTTTGATGTCTATGGTTTTGCTGTTTGCTTGTGCCAAGTACTTCATTTGAGCTCCCTGGCGCATGTAATGTTAGGCGCATATGATTTCCGTTCCTAAAATTCTATGCTTCTACAGTGTCATCTACAGATCACACCCTACCTCCTCAAGCACGCCCGGACCCTCTCTTTTGCAGCTGACTGACCGTCCCCATGCTGCACCAGCACCCCGCGCCGTTTACACTACTACAACTTAAACGACAGAACCTGTACCTCCCCGAACTGAGCCGCAGTCCCCTGCGGTAGTGCTGCGCCAGCTGCCCCACCAGTGCCCGTAGACCCCACCGAGCTCGTAGGCCTGCTACGAGGAGTGCTTGAGGCCCAGAAATCCTAAGCTGATGCTCATCGCGATCAGACCGCGATCATGAGAGAAGGCATAGAGAATGCCCACAACGTGGCTATGGGTGCCCTCGAGAGAGGAGGAGCAGCTCAATCGGAACCAAGGCCTGCTAAGGTAAACATAAATCTAAGAGTTAATTTATGTATCATTAAGGCCATTCAATTTGATAGGAGATATATTATTATGTGAAGGTCGGCAATATCGAGAACTTTAAGAAGCAGGACCCTCGACCCTTCAAAGGAACCGAGGAAATCATCTATGCCGACGAATGGCTCGACAGTATGGAGAGTCTCCTCAGCATCGCTCGACTACCAGACAACCTCCAGGTTGAAGCAGTAGGACTCCAGCTGCGAGATGTAGCGAACACCTGGTATCGGAATGAACCCCGACTCCAGGATAAGCAGCTTGACTGGGATACCTTCAAGAGATTGTTCCGCAGGAAATTCTTTCCAACATCAGAGTTGCGGGAGATGGAAAGACAGTTCCAGGATCTGAAGCAAGGGAATATGACGGTTGGAGAGTATGCGGCAGAGTTCGGCCGACTTAGCGGCTTTGCCAAGAACTTAGTTGCTGACCCCGCAGATCGTGCTGAAAGATTTATGTACGGACTAAGGAAAGATATTTGCACCCCTGTAATCGCAGTTGGTGCCAAAACATACGAGAAGATCCTGATACGAGCTCAGGATGTGGAGAAGAGCCTGCCTCCTCGTTCAAAAAGAGAGTATCCTGGAACTAGCAACTTCTAGGGTAACCAGAAGAGGCCCAACGTCAACAACCACAACAACAACAACAACAAGCCTCCTCACCACCACCACCACCATCAGGCATGGACCAGTGACAGAGCGCCTCAGAAGCAGATCCCTGTCTGCGACTTCTGCAAGAGGCCAGGACATCAGACGAACATCTGTAGGAAGAAATTAGGACACTGCTTAGTTTGTGGGTCTGCCACCCACGCTGTGAGGGACTGCCCCACAGCATTCACCCGGACCGGAGCAACTCAGCAAAGAGCTCCTCTACCCACTCAGCAACAACGGTTCGGGCAACATCAGCAGAAAACCGGGCGAGCTTTTGCCCTAGCAGCAGACGAGCAAGAACTAGAGCAGGAACCCACCGCTGATGTCATCACAGGTTCCATTTATGTCTTTTCACATCCTACTCTAGCATTATTTGATTCGGGTGCATGATACAATTTTATATCATCAAAGTTCATTTCTGTACACCACCTAGTTACGGGGTTTAGCAAGATGATATGTAGAGTTATGACCGGTGGTGGACCCATACCCATCACCGGGACCTGTAACTGCCTCATAACTATCTCAGGCCACAAATTCTTAGCACCCTTACTTGTGATGCCCTTACCCAACTATGATGTAGTCCTAGGGATGGACTGGTTAAGTGAACAGCATGCGCTGATAGATTATCACAGAGGATGTGTAATCTTCAGCCCACTAGGAGAACCGGAGTTTGAAATCTCTCGAACTCCGGAGGACATGAAGAGTGTTACCTACTCCTCTATCACCGAAGAACCCGGGCCTCCTCACCCTATCATAGCAAAATTCATGGACGTCTTTCCTGATAGTCTTTTGAGATTGCCCTCGGATCGAGGTATGGAGTTCACCATCGACCTAGTTCCCTGCTCTTCTCCTATTTCTCGAGGATGCTACAGAGTCAACCCCAAGGAGGCCAAGGAGATGAAGGTACAGATTGATGAACTGAAGGCCCAAGGATTTTTCAGAGATGGAGCTTCACCCTGGGGAGCGCCAGTTTTATTCGTGCCCAAGAAGGATGGAACCGTACGGATGTGCATTGATTACCGGGCGCTGAACAACATCACCATCAAGAACAAGTACCCTCTACCCCGGATCGATGATCTGTTTCTTCAACTGAGTGGAGCTAAGGTATTCTCGAAGATAGATCTCAGGTCTGGCTACCATCAAATCAAGGTCAGGAAGGAGGATATTCCAAAGACGACGTTCAACACCAAATATGGACAATATGAATTTTTGGTCATGCCGTTTGGACTGACGAATGCCCCTGCGGTATTCATGAACCTTATAAACAAGGTCTTTCATGAATACCTGGATCAGTTTGTTGTTGTCTTCATCGATGACATTCTGATCTACTCGAAGACCGAAGAAGAGCATGAAGGGCACCTGAGGAAAGTTCTGGGAACTTTAAGGAAGGAGAAGCTCTATGGTAAGCTATCTAAATATGAATTCTTCTTAGACAAGGTGGATTTTCTAGGCCATGTCACAGGAGAAGGAATTTTGATGGATCCAATGAAGATAGCTGCTATTGAGAAGTGGACTGCACCAAGTTTAGTTTCTTGGACTTAGCTGGCTACTACCAAAAATTTGTGAAGGACTTTGCCAGGATTGCTGAGCCGATGACGAAGCTCACCAGGAAGAAGGAAAAATTTATATTAGTCTGAAGCTTGCTAGTCAGTATTTGAGGAACTGAAGAAGAGACTTACTACGGCGCCGATACTTGCGCTACCCTCAAGTACCGGCTGTTTCTCAATTTACAGTGATGCTTCCGGTAAAGGATTGGACTATGTTCTTCAACAACACGGGAAAGTAATTGCTTACGCATCTAGATAATTATGGACTCATGAGAAGAACTATCCCACGTATTTGGAGCTTGCAGCGGTTATATTCGTATTGAAGTTGTGGAAGCACTATCTCTATGGAGAGAGAGTGGAAATATTTACAGACCAAAAAAGTCTTAAATATGTTTTTACTTAGAAGGAGCTGAACATGCGATAAAGACGATGGCTGGAGCTGATGAAAGATTTCGATATCAACCTGCAATATCATCCGGATAAAGCTAATGTTGTTACAGATGCACTTAGTCGATACCCGATGGCGATGTTCTTGACCAAGGAACGACACTTGCTGGAAGACATGGAAAAGCTTGGACTGGAGATTATACTGCCTGAAGAAGAAATGAAGAAACTGGGAAGAGAAGCCATTGTACCATGAGCTGATTCATCAATGATGCAGTTGCAAGTGCGTTCAAGTCTGATGGACAGAGTCAAGGAGACATAATTCCAAGATGAGACGCTTTGTAAACTCAGAGATTAAGTGCTGGCAGAAACACTTGAAGGATTCTCAATTGCCAGCGACGGAGCACTGAAGCACGGTACGAGGCTTTACGTACCAACTGGCGAACTGAGGAACGAGCTGATACAAGAAGCGCACCAGTCACAGTATTTCATACATCCAGGAGCTACCAAAATGTATCGGGATATGCGTACTGTAGTATGGTGGTACAGAATGAAGGACGTATCCAGGTATGTAGTTAGATGCTTAATTTGTCAACAAGTGAAAGCTAGGAGTCAGAGACCAGCAGGACTGTTGCAGCCGCTAGACATCCCGGAGTGGAAATGGGAACACCTGACGATGGACTTTGTGTCAGGACTGCCTCAATCCCAAAGAGGGAAGGATGCCATTTGGGTTATCATGAACCGACTAACGAAGTCAGTCCACTTTATTCCTTGTGGGCCTATCCACCGAGAAGTTGGCGACACTGTACATGTGGCACATCTTTCGAATTCATGGAGTTCTGGTAAGTATCGTATCTGACAGGGATACCAGATTCACCTCTCACTTCTGGAAGAGCTTGCATGACAGTTTGGGAACGCAACTGAAGTTCAGCACCGCCTACCATCCCCAGACTGACGGACAATCGAAGAGAACAATCCAGACGCTAGAAGACATGCTGAGATCTTGCGTCTTAGAATTTAGAGGGTCTTGGAAAGACCATTTGCACTTGGTGGAGTTCTCCTACAACAACAGCTACCAAGCTAGTATCAGTATGACTCCGTTCGAGGCACTTTATGGACGTCGTTGTCGCACTCCACTTGCTTGGGATGACGTAGGAGAAAGGGTATTGCTTGGACCTGAGATGGTGACCGATACAGCAGAAAAGGTAAAGATGATTAGAGACAAGCTCAGGATTGCCCAGGACAGACAGAAGCATTGGGCCGATAGCAGCCGACGGCCGTTGGAGTTTGAAGTAGGTGACAGTGTGTTCGTGAAGATCTCCCCTACCAGATGAACCATCCATTTCGACAGAGCGGGAAAGCTAAGCCCCAGGTATATCGGTCCCTTTGAAGTACTGAACAAGATTGGAGAAGTAGCTTATCGGGCGGCTTTACCCCCAAGTCTCGAAGGCGTCCACAATGTCTTCTATGTTTCGCATCTGAGATGCTACATCCCGGACCCAAGCCACATCTTGGATCATTCGGAGCTGGAGATTGGAACCAGCCTCACAGTGCCAGAGAAGCCAGTGGCGATATTAGACAGAGGAGAGAAGAGAACCAGGAACCCTGTGACACCAATAGTCAGAATAATATGGCGGCACAACTCTCCAGGCGAGTCTACCCGGGAGCGAGAAGATGAGATGCGGGAGCAGTATCCGTATCTGTTTGAAACTTGAGGTAACCCCCAACCCTGCCTTTTTAATTTCGAGGACAAAATTTTCTAAGGAGGGAAGGTTGTGAAACCCGCAAATTTTGGATTTATTAAATTATTGGATTTCGGCTGCAAGCATAATCTTAGATTAGTTTTGTTATTATTATTATTATTATTATTATTATTATTATTATTATTATTATTATTATTATTATTATTATTGTATTTAGTCGGATCAGGAAATAATTATTTCAAAAAAAATTAATTAGATTTTTGCTTGTGGCCCAGTCCCGATTCCGTGTCCGGGGTCCGACCTCGAGATTCAAACCCGATCCATGTCCCAAACCCAAGTTTCTTTATTAAGTCACTTTGTAGGCTTTTGAAAATAACAATTAGCTTCTAACTAATACTTAGTCAAAGAGAATAAAAAAAATAAAACCAAACCTTTTCGAATACCCCCCAGCTGTACCCACGTTCCCCTCTCCCCTGAAATCACTCACGCACACACACGCATACACCAGCACTCTTCTTTCTCCTACAACTTTTCCTCTCCACTCTCCTTCCCCATTCCTCACTCACACTCACTTTTATAAACCTCCTCACCCATTTCCTCCTTCAGAGAACTTTTCCCTTCCCTTCTCCTTCCTCTTCCCATAATCAAATCCTCTTCCAGAACCCCCTTCCTTCCGTCCCGACGCCGCTCGCCCCCCTGCGACGCGTCTCTCGCCGGCCACGACCCGCTCGGCCCCTCCGGCGCGTTCGCCTCCCAACGCCGTCGAACCCCTACGCGCGCCCCGCGGCAGCCCAGGCCGACCACCCGCCTTCCGGTTTCGCCCGCGACCTCACGCCCCGCGATCTTCCGTACCGCTGATCGGTCCACCCCAGGCCCCGATCTGCTATTTTGCGGCTCCTGTGCGCTGTCCGTGCACTGTCCGTGTTCCCGTACGTGCTGTCCCGAGCCAATCTCACTGTCCGTGCGGATTCTTTCCTCTATTTTTACATCTGAGAGCTCTAGCCGAGCACCCGAGGTATAATTTCGTGTCCCCGTGTCCCTTCCGTTGGTGTATCGCGTTGCGTACCGATGATGACGCGGTCCCGACCCCGTTACGGGGATCGACTTTTGTTAAATTGTTGTGTTTAAGGAATACACGCGTCGTTTGTACGCCGCGGCGTAGTTATTCTGTGGTTTGGACAGTGGTTGCTGGTTGCGTACATTTTCATGGTTTCCTATCTTAGTATATTGTATTGACTATCTACCTTAGTGGAATAATTACTTTGCTTGGGGCTTATTACTCTTTAAAATGGGATATTGTCTTTCTGTTGTGATTTTGTGTTCTCCCTGGTTTGGGATCGACTGGTTGGGTGTGGGTTTTGTACCGCCTATGTAGCTAGATCGTCCTAGTTACAGAGGAGGTGCTGTCCAAATTTTTCGTAAAAGTATTTCAAAATAGTACTTTATAATGTTTAGTAATTTTTGTATATCGAAACCTATTTCTAAAATCCTGGTCTTTGTAAACGGTTTATTAAATTGGTTTCCTGATTGATTTTAAGTGTTGGTTTTATTGGTTTCCATATCCCCTTAGGCGACGACCGTATTGGTCGGATGAGCCCCGACGAAATGCAAACGCTACGGGACACTCCTGTACGTTGAGGCGTTAGCCAGCAACATGAGATTGCATGACCAAGTCTGAGACGCCCCATTTTCTATAAATTATATTTTATTATATTTTATTTTAGAACTGGTTACTGGCCTTTAGTATTCTGGGTGCAGGGCCTCGGCCTTCTGTTTGGACCACTTCACGGCACTCAGAGCTCGCCTCAGCTATTTAATTTAATTTATTTTGTTGTAAGGGCATAAGTCCAGTTTTTTTATTTTCTGTGGCCCTGTAATTGTGTAGTGTAGATTTTCTATTTTCTTTTCTGGGTTTGTTGTTGGCGTAGCTAGGCGCATAATTATAATTGGGTATTAATTATTTTGTATAAAATTAATAAGGATTTTTCACATTTAATTAAAGTGAATAAATTACTAGTAATTAACAAGTTCATGTTTTTTATCATTTAAAGAAAACTTAGTTTTAGATATATTATTGAAATACAAATTTTTGCCAATTAACCAGTAATTGCTATTTTCCCCAATAAATTAGTAATCGGTTTATCCTGTTAATTGATAACAAATATAGTTTACGACGTTAGACGGATTTCGGTAGATTAATTTAATAACTTAAAACCTGACTAGGGTCTGTTTCTAGAAATTGCAACTAGCACACCTAGATATGGCTCATTTATGGTTCAAAGTCAGGATTCTCAAACTGTAGGATTTCGATGACGTACTTGACTTCCTTTCCGGTACCGACATCCCGATCCAGTCATACAAACAGAGGCAAGTTACGGTTATGTTTTCTTGCATTTTAATTAGTAATTGTCATGTTGCATGCTTAAACCACATTGCTACACGAAACTCTCTCCTTGAGTTCGATTATTGATTGTGGGGATATTGGGGGAGTAGTGTAGCGTTTATGACCAATACCCTCATATTGCATTATTGCGCGAGCATACCCCTCTTACACATGGGGTTAAGCCGTATCGCATCGCTAGGATGCTATTGTACAACCCAAGCCGGTCATAGACGTTACCTATTCAAATCACATTGTTTCAAATACTGAATTGCTGAAAATTGCTGGAAAATATTGTTCAAAGTATTTTAACTGTTTAAAATTGCATCTTTCCATTATTATTTAGAATGTCGGATATGTACTCGTACTTGCTTCTTTCCTGACTGGATCCCCCCCAATAGGTGATGTTGATGATGTTGAGCTATTGTACAATAGCTACTATGACCCGGTGTTATATCCTGTGGTGTTGCCAGAGTCCCTCTTGGAGGACGCAGAACCAGAGGCCGATGAGCTGGCCGTTTAGCTAGTCGTTTTTTCAGCTATCTAGTTTTATTATGTTGGAGTTTGTAGACTTTGAATTCAGTATTTTATTTCAGTACTTTCATTTCCAGTTGTACTTCTCTTTGTTGAATATTAAAAGTTTCAAAATGTTCGTATATTCTGTTGTGACAAATATATAGTTGTTGTTGAAGATTCTTGCAACTAGAAACAGCTTACTGCCGTCATCTCACAATGGTGCAGGCTGGGCATGATCCGATTTGACCCAATAATTTGGGATCTGGTCGTGACAACTGTTCTTCTTCCTCAATCCGAGAACTTGTGTTCATGGAACCCATGAACTTTCCAAGTTCATAAATCACTCAAAACAAATCGAAATTCGGGTTTTTAAAGGTCCATTTTGAGTAAAATCAAATTCTCTACAACATGGAACAATCAAAACTTGAAAATAAAAAAGTTCGATAGATCAATACCCAAGAAAACCAAAATTTAAGAAAACTTAGATCTACAAGAATTAATCCTCCAAAACCAAAAATGCTAAGTACTAAATAGTCTTAGAAGCTTGTAGGGAAGACAATGGAACAAAAAATAGAGTTCCTCCATGAAGCAAGTTGTACTTGTCCAAGGGTTTGGGAGAGGATTAATGGAGAAGAGAAACAAATGAAAGAGTAATGAGGAGAGAGAGAGTGTGTGGAGTTAGGTTATAAAGGGGGGTTTATCATGATAAACCACTTCACCCAAACCAAACCAAAATAAACCAAGCCAAGCTAAACCAAGACCAAACCAAGCCATGCTAGACAAGTCAAAATACGGGTCAGAAATCCGTACACGTATACTGGAAATACGTAAAACGGAAAACGGGAGTGACAACTCTACCCACCTTAAAAGAATTTCGTCCTCGAAATTTAATTAAGGGGCTAGAGATGTCGGGAAAAGCTATACTAATCACGAGCAATCTATGACTAGCAGTCAATCAAACAATCATTCATGCAAGCAAGAAATTAAAAGTATAAGGCACAATGAAGACATTATACCTTATGAGTCAAATAGGTATGGATATCACGATCGGATATCATCCTCACGTTCCCACGTTGACTCACCCAAAGAGTGATGACCCCAAGCAATGCGGACTAAACTAATAGTCTTATTCTTGAGGACCTTCTCTCTACGGTCTAATATGGATACGGGCCTTTCCTCATACGAAAGGTTGGTACCAACAACCAATTTCGAATGATCAAGGACATGACTCGGATCTGAGATATACCGTCGCAATTGGAATACGTGGAAGATATCATGTACCTCACGTAACGACGGCGGAAGAGCGAGACGATAGGACATATCACCTACTCGCTCAAGAATATCGAACGATCCTATATACCTAGGACTAAGCTTTCTCTGCACGCCAAAACGAATGACGCCATGGGTAGACGAGATCCTAAGTAATATGTGGTCGCCGATAGAAAACTCAAGAGAACATCAATGAGAATCGGCCCAATGTCATTGACGACCATGTGCAACTCGAAGATGATCTCTAATTTGCCAGACCACCTTGATGGTCTGCATAATCATCTCTGGACCAAGCATCTGTCTCTTGTCGACATCATCCCAAACTAAACGTGATCTGCACTTTCTATCGTACAAGTCCTCAAAGGGTGCCATCTGGATACTGGCTTGGAAACTGTTGTTATAGGAGAATGCAAGTGATCTTTCTACGAACCATCGAAGTCAAGCGTACAAGACCGCAACATATCTTCAAGAGTCTGGATCGTGCGCTCGGACTGACCATCTGTCTGCGGATGATAAGCTAAACTAAACTTGAGATGAGTCCCCAAGCTCTCTTGAAGACTCCACCAAAAGTGCGATATAAATCTCGAATCTCGGTCGGATACAATACTGACTGGTACTCCATACAATCAGACTATCTCCCTGAGGTACATCTCTGCAAGCTAATCCGTCGACTAACCAATCCTGAAAGGGAGAAAATGAACTACCTTGGTGAGTCTGTCAACTATAACCCAGATAGCATCTCTCCCGGCTGGGGATTTAGGTAACCCAGTTACAAAATCTATGGTAATATGCTTCCATTTCTATTATGGGATCGATAAAGGTTGAAGAAGTCCAGCTAGTCTCTGATGTTCAGCTTTAACTTGTTGGCAAACCAAACAATGAGAGACGAACCGGGCTATCTCCATCTTCATGTCATTCCACCAAAAATGCTGACAGATATCACGATACATCTTCGTACCGCCGGGATGAATTGAATACTGTGAACTGTGAGCCTCTGCCATGATCTTTTGTCTGATGTCACCATTGGGTACACAAAGATGCCTCCCATGTCGAAGTGTGTAATGCCCCAATCCCAAAATACGTATAGGACCAGGATACGATACATGCCAGCAATACTTCACCAATGGGTCAAATCTCAAAGTAAGCCCATTAGCGAAATACTTAAGCTGTAAATCATGATAACAACCCAGCAATACAATACAAGTCACAAGTCACAGCTAATCTCATCCATACAAAAAATAAGACACGAGATATCAAGTCCAATAAAATAATACTAAAGAGAAATATTTGTCCAACATGAAATAGAAATAATAACTATGTGGATAAGACATCCCGAAATCACATTATAAAGAAATAAATAATCAACTACATGTCTACTGAAAAAGGAAGAAAATAAAGTATCAAATCTAAAAGAGACATGTCTCAAGAGAAGTCTTCAGCCACTATCCCGTCCTCCTGCGAAGGTACGTTGCCTGCCTCGACGCCAGAACCATAAACCTTCGGGTAGTACTCGTTTCTAACTATGCCTGGAGAGATCACCAGGTCCTCAGAGGACTAGCAAGACACATAATATACATGCCAGCTATAACAGTAATAAAAGGCGTGGATAGATGAAAAGTGATATAAGAAAAGAAGGATTAAAGGGAGCAGTGCTAGAACTAAAACATAAAAGAAATGGCATGCCTGGAGAATCGTGCTAATAAACATGACTACAAGTAAATCGAGGTAAACCGCAGCCTGGTGGTTGCTAACGGCCCTATAGATTGCAGCCCGGTGGTTGCTAACAACCTATAGTTAGTATCAATCGCAGCCCGGTGGTTGCTAACGATTGAGAGTGGTCAGGTATAGTCACATCTATAACAAGGTCCTCGCCTAAAACTATGAGACAGTCAAGTCAACTCAAACATGTCAAGTCCAAGTCATGTCTAGGTCACACAGGTCAGGGATACATGACATAGACAAAGAAATTCTAACTCTAGACATGAACAAGATAAGAAAAATAAGACAAGTAATATGGAGAAAGAATAAAATCTACGTGCACGTAAAACTAGAAAGTAACCAGAACATGGAACATGAGAAGTATGGAACTAAGTAAGATATGAAAAACAATAATATGAAAAAAACTTGTAAATACTGTAAAGCTTGGCAAGGTGTACTTGCCTGGTGTCGCGCTGTGAATCTGAAACGTCGCTCCTGCGTCCACACCGCCGGAACCCGACGCTCCTAGATAATTAATTAACTAAATTAAGCCACTACTCATGAACTTACAATATGACTTAATTAGTCAAGATAATATTTTAATATTTTATTCAATTTCTCGTGGAACACTTTAGACCCATACAATCACACACAGGCTCCACGAGACACCGAACACAGTTTTAGGGTTTCCAACTCTCAATTAGTCACTTATGTTCCTACTTCAATAATATACTTAAAAATCATATAAAAATCATAAGAATATTATTTAAACTAATTTTCTACAGATTTATCTCAGAATTTTTAGAATTTATATTTCTAAAGAATTATACTACTAGTTGTCTATCGGGTCGACTAGTCTACCCGAAATTTGTCTAGAACTTCATTAATTATCTAAAATTATGAAAATCCTCAAAAACAAAATTTAAACAGAATTAAAATGCCCTAAATATTGGAATATAAAATTTTGATGCAAGGGTTTCATAGTAATATTGGTTTGGAATCTTCTAGGTCAACGAGTCACCCGAAAATGACTAGTTTTGACCTATAATTTTCCCGATCAGAATTGACTTGATAAATTCATGAAAAAATACTTTAAATCCAAATTTCTATATATGAACACACATAAAATTTAGTTTTGAAAAATTCCTACAAAAACTTATAGTTCATTCACAACGTGTTATGTTTTGGCTCTACCGAAACATAAAAATAGCTATCATAATTCATGAAATTTTTATGGATGAAAATACTACCCAAAAGGCATCAAAACAGTATTTCTACAGAATTAATACCATAATTTCTACAGATTTATGACATGTATTTGAGAAGAAAAAGTTAGGGTTTCTTACTAAGGTCCTTGCTTTGTGAAGGCTTATTCTTGTCAAAGCTCCCTCCTTTGATGATGTCCTTGCTCGTCAATTTTTTCTTGATAAGCTTTGAGGGGTGGACAATGGTTAGGATTGGTTGGATGGAAAAGATGGAGTTTTTAGGGCTGGTTTGGTAGAGTTTGGATGGAAGAATGATGAAAGAATGAGCCTTTATGGAGGAGGATGAGTTATGTGATGGAGGGGATGATGTAGTAGAGGAGAGGGGATGCTATTTTCGAAATTAATGGTAAAGGAGCTGCTCTTGGGTGATAAATAGGAGTTTTTGGTGTTAGGGTTAGGTTTTTGATAAGGGTTGATATATATATATAGGCCTATGGGTTGAGTTTATATATGTAGAAGGGTGTTTCCATGCATGCTTGTCACGCCCCGCTCCCGTAGGAGCGATCGTCCTCACTAAGGCGTGATGCCGCACGAGCCTAGATTGTGCTCGTGCACGGCGGGTTCCATAACGGCCGATTTCAGCGGCTGCGATGGGGTCGTCGCACAGAAGTCCCATGCAGAGACATTGAAGAATAGCAGCAAAAATTAGAACAAACACAAGTTATTCAAAGAAGCTCTTTATTGATGTTGAAACAAAGATTACAATGGGCACAAGGCCAAGATTACAAGTCTCTCAAGTTCACTCAAGCTCACATTACAAGTCACTCAGCTCTCTCTCATCTCTTAATACATGTCTTGATCCAGCGGATGCTTTGGAAGGCGACGTCCATTCATTATGTCCTGTATAATCTTGAATACATGCGGCCGCACGCTTCGAATCACCAAGGAACTCCGTGCCTCGATGCATCCAAGCAAGCTCTGTGCCACAAGCTTCTACCTGTGCCTGCACATGAAAACTATGTGGGTGTTAGTACTCAACTGTATTGGTCGAGTGAGCTCCTCGCCCACCCATACAAAACTAACACGTTTGATTTACTTTGTGCAACATAGTCCATTCTTATCAATTGTCTTTCTAGTCTTGTCTTAGGATCAGTTTTATGACAAATGCCATGGCGTATTTGTGTCTGTGGACCATCCCGTACTTACAACAGTAACGTCCACTCAACAATGTTAACCTATCAAGTCGTGCTTGCCTTACGACCATAATCAAAGATGCAACTACACGATAGACTCCATTCCCTTGCCTCTAGACCTTTCTCGTGCTTGCATTGTCAACGCACCGACTCATACTTGTCTTTCGTGCCATACTCTGTGACGTAACGACTCGGTCGTGCCATAAACTCGATGTAACTTCACCCAACTTGCCCTGCGGCCCTTCTCGACTTAACTCGCAACAGCTCAAGTCTAACTCATGCAACTCTATGCCAATGACTTAACACTCGATGCCACATCTCGTGCCGAAGCACGCCGCCTTCATTGTAGCCAAATCTTAGGCCCAGACATTGTGTCTTCTAACTGTATACACATTCAACTCAACTCAGTCCTAAGGCACACACGCGGATTGTCGCCCATGCCGACACATCTATATGAATGGTCACTGGCATTAACTAGCCATCGTAGACATAGCCTGGCAATCACTACCAAAATACAGTAAATTAGCAACGGCACATTAGCGACGGATAATTTTCGTCGACATTAGCGAAGGATTTGCGACAAATAGCCGACGGAGTACCGACGACAAGCCGATACAATTTTATTTTATTTTAAGGGTGAGAAAAGGTCGCTCATCCGTCGCTAGGGCGTCGGAGATATAGCAACGGATAAGTAGCCGTCGCAATGCAGTCGATTATTTGGCAGGAATTGTTGAGGGAAATGGCGGGACAATTCTTCGACAACGTAGCGACGGATATTCCACAGGCAAGTATCAAAAATAGCGACGGCCTAGCGATGGATACAAACCGTCGCTGGTCCGTCGCTAAATAAAGGGCCCAGGCTTAAATTGAAACGACGGAGGAAACTTTTCATTCCCCCAAATTTCATTCTCTCTCTCTCTCTATCTCCCGTGACGGTCGGCGACCTCACTCTCCTCGCTCTCTCTCCCGCGACGGTGATCGGCAACCTCTTCTCTCTCTCTCCCAAAGGTAATCTCTCTCTCTCTCTCGGTGGTCGTGGGTGTCGTAGGCTGCCGGGGGCGTCGTGGGCTGCGGGGGCGGCGGAGACTACGGGGGTGGCACGCACGTGGCAGCACGAGGCTGCGGCGGGCGCGTGCGGGGCTGCGGCAGGGGGCAGCGCGCTCAGGGGCAGCGGGGGGCTGCAGGGGTGGCGTGCGCGGGGCAACGCGGGGCTGGGGGAGCGGCGGGGGGTGAAAGGGGCGGCGGGGGATGGGAGGGGTGCTGGCACGCACGGGGCTGCTGGGGGCGGCGGAGGGCAGCGCGCTCCGGGGCAGCGGGGGACAGCGCGCTCCGGGCAGCACGGGGTACAAATACAATGAGTAGTATCGACGATATGACAAACCCTAGTTTAAGAAATAGGATATCGGCGATATCAATAGTATTGGCAGTTTCGGATCGGTAACCCAATACCTTATTATGCTTTTACAACCTTATTATGCTTTCAACCTAGGTTCACAATATCGGTAACCCAATACCTTACCCTAATAAGATAACCCAATACCTTACCCTAATAAGGTAAACCCAATACCTTAGCCTACAATAGTCCCTGCAGGAGGGATGCGGGTGGTTGGGGGTGAGTGGGGGGTGGCTGGGGGGTGGGGTAGGGAGGGCGAGGGCGGCTGGGGGAGGGTTCGGGTTAGGGACATATAGTCCCTGCAGCCATTCTTCAGATACTATGGTAGGACATGGTGATCGGGACATATAGTCCCTGCAGCCATTCGACTGGCGAGACAGAAACTATGGTACGATATGGTGATCAAGACATAGTCCCTGCAGCCATTCGACTGGCGAGGCAGAAACTATGTAGCCGTAGATAAAGTTGACTGTCCTCCGACCCTCATCGCTCGACAATGATGATATGACAACCTATCACTATATCTTATATAGTAGTAGATGATGTCTTAGTATTACATTATATGAGTTCATCTTGATTCTGTTACATTCTCCAGATACTAGATACGATAAGAACATATACTACACCATATGTACAGAACATAGATGATTCACACTAATGTATGCTTGAATAAATTTTAGATTGTGTTCTGAGCCATCCGTTCTCACACTTAAAACACATAGGAATTAGTAGTGTGAGAGCGCCGGAGAGAGTGAGAGCGCCGGAGGGGGGAGGAGAGAGAGTGAGAGAGTAAAATGGTACGACATGGTGAAGTAGTACTGTATTTTGGCTCCAGCTCCAGCTCTATTTGTATTAATCTACGGTATGACATGGTGATCAGGACATAGTACCTGCAGCCATTCGGCTGGCGAGGCAGAAACTATGTAGCCGTAGATAAAGTTGACTGTCCTCTGATCCTCATCCTTCGGCAATGATGATACGACAACCTATCACTATATCTTATATAGTAGTAGATGATGTCTTAGTATTACATTATGTGAGTTCATCTTGATTCTGTTACATTCTTCATATACTAGATACGATAAGAACATATACTACACCATATGTACAGAACATAGATAATTCACACTAATATATGCTAGAATGAATCTTGGGTTGTGTTCTGAGCCATCCGTTCTCATACTTGACAAAAAATTGAATTTTCTGTACTTTATCTGCTTTCGAAACTGTACTCAAATTACATAATAGTTCCTTTAGTTAGCTTGCTTATGTTACAATTATATTATTTATGAATATCGATCTTACCAGAATGAATCTTGGGTTGTGTTCTGAGCCATCCGTTCTCACACTTAGAGATAAATCAAACTTTTGCTATTTTATTTGACGCACAAATACCGCTCGAGTGAGCCAAAGTCATGCATCCACTTTCCTTCCTCCATTCCCCCTCTCCCTCTCTTATGCTATCAACGTCACAACTTTTCCAGTGCTGCTCCATCTAATGATGATGAACGCAAAAATCAAAGACCCCCCTCTCCTTTCTCACTCTTCACAGTTCTCACAACAGGAAGGATCAGTACTTTCTAGTTCTCTTCCATCCATCAATTCCTCCGTTCTGATCAAGCATCTTCCTTCTCCTCTCCTCCACCATGGCTCTGGACCCATCTGCTCCTCTCTACTCCCCTTCTTCTTATTTGACTCTCTCAGTCACATATGATATCCACCTTAAGTGTAGAGTCGGAGGAGAAAAAGTGGGCAGAAAGAGGAGGGGGAAGCAGCACAGCCGGCGGCATGACCCGGAGGAAGTACAGAGGTTTTCTTCAACATCCGTAGGAGAACTATAAGGATATATCTTTTCATAACATGTCACCTTGTCAAAGACCCTTAATGTGAATATCATGTTACCGCAGTGTCGAAAGACTAACATGTCATAATTTTTTAAGCCGTGTGTTTTGACATAATCCTTCCAACTCTTTCCTCCTATGTAGTAGAAGGAAAGAGTTGGAAGGATTATGTCAAAACACACGGCTTAGAAAACTATGACATGTTAGTTTTTCGACACCGCGGTAACATGGTTGTCACATTAAGGGTCTTTGATAAGATGACATATTATAAAAAGATATATCCTTATAGTTCTCCTACGGATGTTGAAGAAAACCTCTGTACTTCCTCCGGGTCATGCCACCCGGCTGTGCTGCTTCCCCCTCCTCTTCCTGCCCACTTCTTCTCCTTCGACTCTACACTTGAGGTGGATATCATATGTGGTTGAGAGAGTCAAATAAGAAAAAGGAAAGTAGGGAGGAGCAGATGGGTCCAGAGCCATGGTGGAGGAGAGGAGAAGGAAGATGCTTGATCAGAACGGAGGAATTGATGGATGGAAGAGAACTAGAAAGCACTGATCCTTCCTGTTGTGAGAACTGTAAAGAGTGAGGAAGGAGAGGGGGGTCTTTGATTTTTGCGTTCATCATCATTAGAGGGAGCAGCACTGGAAAAGTTGTGACGTTGATAGCATGAGAGAGGGAGAGGGTGAATGGAGGGAGGGAAGTGGCTGCATGCCTTTGGCTCACTCGAGCGGTATTTGTGCGTTATCTGGTAGCGTTCCTCCAGCTCCGGGTCCAGCTCCAAGCGATCAGTAGTTTCGTTTTTGCATTTTTGGACTGTACTATATTTTTGACTTTGTACGTATTTGGGGATATTCAATTTTTTCGTTGAGGATACTGAGTTTGTACGTATTTGTGGATATTAATTTGGTTTGTTGAGGATATTATATATTGACATTGTTCGTTGCAGATAGTATTTTTTTTTTATATTTTTTGTATATTCTGGAATGTATTGTGCGTGCCGGTGTTGAGTGTTCCATCGAGGGGGTCGGCAAACCCAGGGATTGAATTCTGTATTTTGTATTTTGGATTCTGTATTTTTGGCTCCAACTCCAGCTCTATTTGCATTAATCTATGGTACGACATGGTGATCAGGACATAGTCCCTGCAGCCATTCGACTGGCGAGGCAGAAACTATGTAGCCGTAGATAAAGTTAAATGTCCTCCGACCCTCATCCCTCGGCAATGATGATACGACAACCTATCACTATATCTTATATAGTAGTAGATGATGTTTTAGTATTATATTATGTGAGTTCATCTTGATTCTGTTATATCCTTCAGATACTAGATACGATAAGAACATATACTATACCATATGTACAGAACATAGATGATTCACAGTAATGTATGCTAGAATGAATTTTGGATTGTGTTCTGAGCCATCCGTTCTCACACTTAAAACACATAGGAATTAGTAGTGTGAGAGCGTCGAAGAGAGTGAGAACGCCGGAGGGGGGAGGAGAGAGAGTGAGAGAGTAAAATGGTACGACATAGTGAATTAGTACTGTATTTTGGCTCCAGCTCCAGCTCCATTTGCATTAATCTACGGTACGACATGGTGATCAGGATATAGTCCCTGCAGCCATTCGACTGGCGAGGCAGAAACTATGTAGCCGTAGATAAAGTTGACTGTCCTTCGACCCTCATCCCTCGGCAATGATGATACGACAACCTATCACTATATCTTATATAGTAGTAGATGATGTTTTAGTATTACATTATGTGAGTTCATCTTGATTCTATTATATCCTTCAGATACTAGATACGATAAGAACAAATACTACACCATATGTATAGAACATAGATGATTCACACTAATGTATGCTAGAATAAATTTTGGGTTGTGTTCTGAGCCATCCGTTCTCACACTTGGAGATAAATCGAATTTTTGTTATTTTATCTGACGCACAAATACCGCTCGAGTGAGCCAAAGGCATGCAGCCACTTTCCTCCCTCTATTGTCGTACATAGTGGAGGAGTATATTCGTCGGTCGCAGCAGGGATTACCACCACCGGGCAATCAAACTCCTCCTCCTCCTCCTCCTCCTTAAAGTATTGTAATTAAGAAAATTTAGAATATTTGTGGGAATTTTGGAATATTTGTGCTATGATCGGATTATAACGACGGATATTAGGTTACTCTTCAGGATAATTGATGTCTATTTTATATTAATTTGGTTTGGTCTATATGATTATTGGATAATTGGTGTGCATTAAATTCGTATGTGCATATTTGTTCTATGTGATTCTTAGATAATTGGTGTGCATTATATATTTGGTCTATGTGATTGTTGGACAATTGGTGTGCATTATATATTGGTTTGGTTTATGCATATTTTTGTGAACAGGGAAAGTGCTACAATTTTTTTTTCAAAAAATCTCATTTAGCGACGGACTAGTGACCGGTTAGCGACGGATATTTTCAGTTTTCGACTACTTTTCGACAGAATTTCTGTCGCTAACTGGAGATTTGAAACTGTTTTCAGGTAGCGACGGGTGGTCGACGGAATATCCGTCGGCAACGTTCTGGTGGTAAATAGTTCGACGGAATAGCGACAGAAAATCCGTCGACAAGGTTCTGGAAAAGCTTGACATTTCCCGAACATTGGCGACGGATAATCAGCCACAAATCAGTCGCTGTCTCGACGGTGTTGCGACAGAAAATCCGTCGCCAAGGTTCTGGAAATGTCAAGCATTTCCAGAACATGGTCGACGGATAATCTGTTAGTATTCCGTTGCTAATCCGTCCTTTGTTAGCGACGACGATCGACGGACTAGCAACGGAACGATACCCTCTGTTACACTGTTACGACAGTTTACCGACGGAATATCCGTCGCTAGCGTCTACACAGTTAAGTATTTAATACTTGAAATGGACGAAAGCCCGTCGGAAAGTCGTCGCTAATGTATCGTATTGTGAAGACGAAAAGCCGTCGCTCTTCGACTACTTAGCGACGGATCATTATTAGCGACGAGCTGATTGCCGACGGATTATTTTGACCAAGATCCATCAGTTATCGGTCGCTAATACTGATTGCCGACGGATGGGCGACGGATGTGGCCGTCGCTAAATGGACATATTTTGGTAGTAAATGGGACCCTTGTACCGCAGGTAGCGATCCCCGATGCAAGTCCCTGAACTACCGGTTGCTTCATATCCAGCTCGGCTATAATTTATTCTTCCTAGGCCGAGTCGGTCCCGTGGGCCCGGGTTGCCGCTCGAAGAACCATCGCCCTTGTCGACAAGTTGTCCATGACCACGCGCCTACGCTAACTTCTAGACTTAACGTAATTGCATGGTCTCATCATCATCACATAGTTTCTTTGCTTTACTTCTTCCACTTTTCACACTTCTTTGCAGAGCCCAAACCAGGGCTGCCTCAGCGACTGAACTACAGTCCCGACATATTTACTCTCGGCGACTAACCATCGCTTAGACTTAACATTTCTTTGAAACTCCAGGAACGGCTACTGCATAGCCTTCCCACTTAACTTGATCATTATGTATTTCTTAAGTATCGACAGACCATGGCTAACTTTCTACTGAACCAACTGTGGCTCGTGCCTTAAACCAACTCGTGTTCTACGCAACGCTATCGCCCAAGTCATACCTCATATGACGGGCCTTGGGATCGTGGGATTATTTAACTTGACAACCGCAGAAAGAGCGAGACAGCACTTGTAATGACTTAGGTCGACCGGTATAACTTTGTCTAACTTACTCAAGCCTACAACTTAACCCGAGGGACAAGCGAAAGCTATGCCAAGCCTTGCGCAGTGGAAGCGTGCATGCTTTATCGAGTATTTACGCGGGCAACGCCTATGACTTAGGCAAGTTTATAATTTTGTGTCGAAGACCAACTTACCTTCTTCCAAGCCACGGGACGAAGGACCGAGTGTCATTTTCAAAGCACGCCATGCACCAACTCTAAGCCAACCGTTGGACCTTTTTACATGTTCTAACTCATTTCTATCCGTCGGGATTACTCCCTTAGCTATGTGGATTCGTCTCTTTTATTATCAAGCCTATTGTGCAAGTTGAAAATACGCGATTTATTTTGTGAAGGCTAAGATGAGGCAAGTTCACCGAAACTACCCACCTGAGCGATGTCTTCGAATCGCCGTTGTAAGGCCAAGTCCGAACGTCGTTGGCATTTCGATTACTCCGATTGACTGAGCGGGACGGGGCACTACATCATACACCACTCAGAAAAAGTTTCGACCTCAAAACTTACTGAGTACACTTATCGGCTTATAATTTGATTCAACATCCTACGTTTCTCGCACACACTACTCCTATGCGTTCCCTCAATTCGAGCCACGCTCGTGCTTATCGCTAACTTAATCGTAAGGCACACCAACCGATCAACCAACATTCAAACTCGTCGTAATTCAATGATCACATCACCATCAACATTTCTTCGAAACTCACGATCTCAAAATCTTCGACATTTTTTCGTTCCTCAAGTCTCACTTGATTCAACGTATCACTTAGTTGGATCGTGCACATATTCCAGGCGTCCCCAGAACACGTGCATTTCAGCCAAGCCTCGTGATAGAGAATCCGCCATCACCACTCCAGTCGGATCGTGCACATATTCGGGCGTCCCTGATATACATGCATGTCAGCCGAGACTCATGAGTGGTGCCTCCATAATTTCTATCGCTTCGTGCCGGAACATCTGCCTAACCGCTAGGCTATGTCTTTTCGTCAGTATTGGAATCATAGTTCCCAAACAACGATATCAACACTGACCCCATCCTAAGGTCAAACCAAGTTGACAGTACGGGGTTTTCTACCCAAGCTCGCATCACTCTGATTTTTAAATATCGAACATCGATTTCCTACACACATCCCAACGTTCGTCGTACGGGGTCCGAGTCGTTTAGTAAAACCATCCTACGATAACTCACATTTCAACCAATTCTACGTCGTATCATTATCGTTCATTCATCAAACTGTTTTGCGTAGTCTATCTCTTCGAACACGTTCAACATAATCCGCCTATCAATCTCCAAGTCAAGCACGCTATGACACAATTTATCGCTAAACCATAATTCATATTTCATACTCCCTAAGTCATTTATCCCAATTCACGTAATCGATCACAAGGTCGTCTGACTTAACAATATGCCACGCACCGATCTCACACGAGCAGATTATCCATGGTGGGCATGAATCACCATGCACGCTTTTGCGGGATAATCATCCTCATCGGGATGTTACTCTTGTTTGTGTCTAGACTGGTTCATTCTTGATGCACGGATTGGACCTAGTCAATCTTCAAGTTTAATTCATTCGTCAATCACAAGTCCTACAAATTCTCGAATTTTCCTTCGTATCAAATCGACAAGTCAGGACAATCAAAGTTTTCGTATCCTGATTTTTCCAAGTCCGATCATTCTCGCGACATTAATCACCATGTCAGCGCTCACGCGGAACGATCGCCCCAAATTCTATACAACGCATATATGAGGCTAGAATTGTGCTCGCACAAGACAAGATCGTCGACGTTGTGGTTATCCGCGTAACCCTTAAGACACTTCTGTTTTTATCCAACATTCATCTCCATCAAAATCCTAATTATAGCATCCAACCGAACAATAACACTTGCACGATCGTCATTCGCCGAGTCAGAGTACCCCCGAGTTATCACATATCGATCTTTGATACGCCTCAATACCATCGATGATATGCGTAACCTGACGATCTTCCTTTGCAACCAATTTCGAGTCGTGCGAATGATGTTATCGTTCGACTGGATAATCTCCTCGACATTCAAATTCACGTTCGATCGTTATCCCTCGAATTATTCACAACATCAATTTCCTCAAACTCAAATTCACGTATCGTTCATCTGTCTATCTTAAGTTGTAGAAGCATGGAATTTCACAACCAAGAAAGCCCATGCGCCAGACACTACATGTGCCAGAACTCGAACAGAACACTTCACAGCAAAGTCAATAAGTATAGACATTTGAAGAAGGACTTTTTATTTATATACAAAAGTCTATTACATGTCTAGAAAAGGTTGTACAAAGGAGAATTTCTACAAAGGAAAGATCCTAAGTCTACAGCAGCGGCCACCATGCGCCTCCAGATAGGCGCAGCAGTCACCATACGCCGCCAGTTAGGCGCAACAGATACCATACGCCTCCAACCAGGCGCATCCCACCATCTCCTCAGCAGCTCAGTTATGTACATCCAGCTCAGTTATGTGCATCCCTTCAGCAGCCCAGTTATGTGCCGCTCTTCCAGCCAGGCTCACCTGATAAGTGCTTCGACTAAACAAAGCATTTAACCCTCTGGCTGGAACCAAGAAAGAGAAGAGCACCGCAAATCTGTGACCAGGGGAGGCTTCGAAAGAGCCTCCAAAGACCAAGGAAGACCGTAATCGAAATACGGCTAAAGGAGCAGCTTCCAACACAACCAGAGTGGGCGACACCCACTTTGAAGGAAGAAAGAGCCTAGCACCGCCATTCCGATCGACGGCTCTTCCGGAACAACGGAGACGAGGCCCGAGCATCCCTATCTTTGGATGCAACAGGCACCTTTTGCCTGCCTCGGAAGCCCTCGACTCCGTCTTTTGGATGTAACAGTCACCTTCAAGTGCATCAACGACGACATGGCGTCTCATCTTCACCCTCGGGAACACTTTGTCAACAGAATGCACCCGAATACCCAAGTTCATGTTGGAGGTACGTGAGAGAGCGAGAAGCAAACCTTCTTTCTATGCCACTATTTATAGGCCGGGAAGATCAAACCCACGTGCCAAGTGGATGGCTCTCCGAATTCCGTGCAATGAACTCACATTAAATGGATGAACCAGACGCCTCGACTTCAGCCAAACGCTATTTAAAAGCACTCGAGAAGCAAAACAGCCGCATCATTAAAGACGTGTCGGATGCGCCGGCTGGACAGCGCATCACACCCCTTCAAACACCAAGCGCCTCCCACAGATGTGCCCTGTACCGAGCGTATCACAGAGGATGCACCCCCATACGTCCCCATACGCCTAGTGGAACGTCAACCAACGCGCCCACTCAGCTGTCCATCGAATGTCACCAACATTAAATGCTGAACTGACAGAGTTGGCAGCACGTCTCCCCAAGTCTGAACGGTTGACAGCTTTTGCAGAAAACAAAGCATCCACAACGTCAGCATCATCATGACTTTACCCCGACGGCTACTGCCACGTGGCCACCCAACCATCCGCATGCACCTCAAAAGCCATGCGCCTCAGACCCTTCACTGATCCCTAAAGACATAAGAAGAGTCTCCGGTTGAAGCATTGCATGCGCCTCAAAAGCCATGCACCCCAGACTGATCTCTGATCCCGAAAGACAGAAGGAAAGTCGCTCGCATGCGCCTCAAAAGCCATGCGCCCATAACGGTTCGTTACTCCTAAAGGTCACGAGCCAAAATCTCATCATGCGCCCAATCCAAGGCGCATCCCACCAAATCATCCACCCATCAGATCCGAGATCTCCAAGCCATGAATCGACGACATGTGTCCTTTGACTCAACTTATCCAAGATTTCAGCAACAGAAAGATCTTCTCCTCTGCTACATGCCGGCTCACAACAGCAGTATGAAGAATTCAACCCCTCGAGTAGGGCGCATCATCCATGCGCCTCCATCAGCAATCTCCACGTGGCGTCCCCACGTACCGGCGCATCCTACATATGCGCACATGAGCAGCCAACCTGTCCAGCTATAAATAGAGCGATCATTTCCTTCTTCCAGACAGACACATACGGACAACGTACAGAATCCACATCGAACATACAGAGAATCACCAGAGAGACAGAGACAGACACTCAACGTCTTCCTCCTCTCGGCAAGCTCCAGCACCCAGAGCAATCTACACCTTCAGAGAACCGATAACCGTCGTCAGCCCGTCAATGGAGTCAACGCATTACCACTCGCTCCATTGGCACTAAGGACCCAGATTAAACAAAAGTGTACTTCTAGGACTACATCTAAGTCCTATATTGTAACACTGTTCTGTTTGTGTTAAAATTTTCAATCAAACAATTTTAATGGCAAACAAGCTGGCGACTCTGCTGGGGACCTCTTTCTCCTCTTCCGAGAAAGTCGTGTCACGGGCCGACGACGTGAAGGTGGGCTCCTCCCACAAGACGCTGGTCGTGCGCCTCAATCAACAGGCGTACGAGGAGTTCATTTCTGAAGGAAGTGCGAGTCCTTCGAAGCGGCTGCCGAACCGAAGAAGACCCGCCGTGTCTGGGTGCGCAAGGTCGACGCCTCGGGCACCACCACTGAAGGGAATGCGCCAATCCAGCCATCCCTTCCTGCTAACATTCTCAGCAACCAAGGTACGCCCGCTGATGCAGCACATCTCTCGGGGAAGCGTGCGGCTGACCACGTTCCCCAGCCATCTCCCTCTCAGGCGAGGAAGATGCGTCGACGGAGCAGGAGTGCAGCCAATGCCCCGCGCATCACCTCTGATGCGCCACAAAAAGTCTCTGTCTTTGACAGACTCACTCGCTGTAATGGCGAAGAGAATTTGGATGCTGAGTACTATGCACCCCAGCGGGCTAGTACAAAGAAATCCAAGGCGGCACGGGCCATGCGCCACAAACGTGCTATGCCAGCAGCAGGCCAAAGGCATGCGCTCACAATCACACGCGCTGCCGATGGCAAGCTGTACAAGGTCGAATCAGGTACCTCTCCACCAAAAATAAGTCGACCTTCAAAGTCCTCATCTCACTTGGGCGCATCTACTGCGTGCACAACCAAGTCGAGTGAGGCAAATTCAGTGGTCTTGAACTCCCGTGCCTCCTCTGGTTGTGCGTTTGAGGTCCGTTCAAGTCACTTCAAATGTTGTAGTTCCCCCACTACTGATCGTGATGCCTGTTTGGTATTAGATCATGGGGCGCAACACTCACCTGACCACCCCGGCGTTTGGCCTTGCCATGCACCTGAAGGGGGTGTGAGGAAGCACTCTCCTCCAACGACCTGCATAACGTGATCACTCACAAGAACCGGTCAGGAGAGTCGACCAACAGGCACGATGCGCCTCTCACGGGGCATACTTGTGCGGTGGTCACCATCAACTGCTGTTGCAAGGCAGCAGTACCACCAAGGTAGTCAGTCTTCCAGCGGCTGCAATCATCGATACCCCTCCGACATCGCCTTGGGATGAAGGTGTCAACAGAAGAGGAGCCAAGGGTTGCTTCATGCAACGTGATCTCCAACTCCTCGTCAGTCCGGAAGACGACTGGCAATTCCTCGTCTTCATCCAAAAGCCAGTCGAGGAAAACCAAGGCAGCTGTCTCGACCTCTGGAGTGTTCGAAGGCACTCGGTCGAGGAAGAAGTTCTTGGAGGAAGCTCTGGATAGTCAGACCCATGTCGAGCCTCCTTCCGAAGACGAAGATGTCCAAAGCACAGCTGCGGCGGATATTCATCCTCGAGGCGAAGTCAGCCTCCCAGAAGCCCCTCAAAACGAGGATATCCTCCAGGACACGGCTGGGGGTAGAGACGAAGAGGCCCTTCAAGACGGAGCTGAGGGCAGCCAGGCCCTTGCAGATGCGCCCGTCGAGAATGACCTCCAGAATGTGGCTGGGGGTGGCCAAGGTGGAACACCAGGAGAGGTGACTCCTCCACATGAAAGTGAGGCCGAGAGCGAAGCCTCAACCAATCCATCCACTCCCGGCCGTGTCATGACAGTATACATGACTGGGGGTGATTCCGAGTCTGATGCGCCGCCGCAGGACATTGTCCAGCACATAGACTCATTAGAGGGAGGACTCAAAACCCTCTCTGCCTCTATGCAAGCACTGACTCAAGCAGTGTTTGATATCCGGTCGGCCATGACCAGAACATCTTCAACCGGTCCCGACCCAGGAGCCAATGGGGAGTCGAGTGTACCCCTTCAACGGGCACCCTCAGACACAGAAGCACCCCGAACGTCGGAGCCCTCAAACGCTCCACTTCAGAATGTACCACCTTCCCCGACTCCTAGCTCCACAGAGGATGTGGTCGAAATGATCAAGGACTTGCGGGAGCGCTTTGAGTCCAAAAACAGGCAAAAGGAGCGCCAGAAGGTGGGCATTCCCCAGCTTTATCCCCTCGAGTGGAACAAGGTGGTTTATCCCCCAAAGTATAAACCACAAACACTCACGCCATACGACGGAAAGGACTCTCCACGTCGGTACCTGACATATTTCCAGTCACAGACGGGGCATCTTCCAAAGGAGGACGCGCTCCTCACCAGCATCTTTGTTGGGGCCCTAAAAGGGGTGGCGTATGACTGGTACTGCAGCCTCCCCGACAATTCTATATCGTCCTTCGACGACTTGACGTGCCTCTTCCTCGATCGCTTCTACGACGGCAGGAAGGACATGACGATGGCATCTCTCATAGAGATACGCCAGAAGGAGAAAGAAACGGTTCGGGTGTTCATCGAACGCTTCCGACAGGCCTGCTTCAGGCTACCTCCAGGCATGCCAGAACATGCGCTCCTCTCCTCTTGCAGCATGAACATGCTGCCTGCAGTGAAGCTCTGGCTCAACTCTACTCCCCCTCCCGACTGGAGCTCCCTGATCATCGAAGCTGAAGCCGCAGAAAAGAAGGCGGCCAATGCACGTCTTCTGGGTGTCAGCTTCCCCGCCTTTGATGATAAGGGGAAAAGATCTGCAGCCAACAACTCCGAACGAAAAGCAAAAGGGAAACATACATTGACTGTTAATGCCTCGAAAGGCGCATCTGTGCCTACTCAGAAGCCTCCACTGGCACCGAGACCCAAGGAGGTGTATTCATTCAATGACGAAGACACCCTACAACTCTTTGAAATACTGAAGCAGGGTGACAAGATCAAGCTCCCGGACCTAAAGCGGCCCGATGAAGTCGGGAAAGTGGACAGCCCGAGGTATAGTCACTACCATCGGTTTGTCGGACACCCGACCAAGGACTGCTACGTCCTCAAGAATTACATCCAGTGCATGATCAATGCCGATGTAATCTCCGTCGACTATGAAGAGAAGACAGTGTCAGCCAATATGGTGTCACTTCAGTTCGACACCTTTCCACCGACCACCACACAAGATGGTGTCGTCCCCATCCCTAAGGCGATAATAGAGGTGGTAAACTTGCCACCTACCCGTAACAATGCGAGTGGACTCATCCCACTCACCACATCTCGAGGAGAGGTCCTCTGGGTTCACCCCGACCTCGTCTCCGAGGTAACTCAACCGGAGGTACGCTCTACCTCCAAATCAAAAGGCAGGAAGATCAAGTCTTGCCGTACGGTCTCTTTCTCAACGGAAGAGGCACTTCCAGTGCAGACGCATGCACAACAGAACGCCCAGCCCGGCGAAGCTGCGGTCGAGGTGGTGCCTCCTGGCACCATCCCTGAGGAGGGCCCGTCTAAACCCTCAGTAGCCAATAAGCAGAAGCAGGTGGAGGCTCGTTTCGACAGACCTCTACGGAAGGAGAATGCTTCGGGGCTAGCCAAGCCCCACAACTTTGACATACTGGCACAACTGGCCAGTACTCCTGCACGCCTGTCTTTGTTTGAGCTCCTGCGTATTTTCAAAGACTCCCGAGAAGCTCTCTGCGAAGCTCTGAAGGACGCTGAATCCTTTCTCAGTCAGGTCAAGCAGTCTGAAGACCTCCCAACTACTTGTGCGTACTGTCATTGTACGGATGAAGTTATCCCAAACATAACTTTCACCCAACAAGACATGCTGTTCAAGCACCACCGACATAACCGACCGCTGTATTACACAGGGTATATCGGTTCAGTCAAGGTGAGTCGGATTCAGATCGATCCGGGGTCTTCCCTCAGCATCATCCCGAAGGCACTGCTATCAAAACTGGGGATCCCAATGTACCGGCTGGCGCCCTCTAACACGACCATCAGTGGCTTCAACGCTAGCAAAAGTGAGCCACGGGGCAAGATCCGACTGAAGTGTCACATCGGCAACCTCAAAACTGAGGTGACTTGTTATGTGGTGGATGCCGAGGTCAACTACAACATCCTGCTCGGCCGACCATGGCTACATGAGTACATGGTGGTGCCTTCCACGCTCCACCAATGCATAAAATATGTATCCACCAACGGCGTCATCCGGACGGAGTTCGCAGACATCGACCCTTTCAAAGGGATTGAAGCCTACTTCACCAATTCCGACTTGTACAAGCCACTTGACGAAGAGGAAGCCAACGACGCTGATGATGAGGCAGAGACGGCAACTGAGCCGGACACGGAGCCTGAGATGACTCCAGACGCCCCTTTGAAGATCCGACTGAAGGGCAAACCACCCCAGAAGGTGCCTCCAATGAGCATCAAACTATCAGGGAAAGCACCGACTCCTGAGGCTCCCCTGAAGATACGCCTCAAGGGAAAGCCACGTCAAACATCGGCTCCCCTGGTAGCAAAATTACAGGGGAAGGTACCACTTACAGGAGGCGCAGTTGAGGCACCTCTGAAGGTGCATCTTAAAGGCAAGCCCCCGCAGTCATCCAAGATGCCAGAGAGGGCTCACATAACCCTCTCAGACCCCAAAGACAAAGCTGTGGTGGATTCTCCTGATCCGACCCCAGTGCTTACAGATAAGGAGCTTGGCGAATATATCTCTGCTGATATAGATGCACCCTCCTTAGACAATATAATCCCACAGGATAAGATCTCGTATTTTATCAATAATAGAGTGTCTTTTAATTACTCTTGTCTTCCACACTGGAATGCCATGTATATATTAGATAACGCTCTACGGTCGTTGCAAACACAAATAACGACCGTCCATCATGTAAATCGAGTAGTCCCGTCTCAAGGAGTCTGTTTCATAGCTCCTCTACGAAGCCGAGACGAAGGATCCATCATTTTAGGCAAAGTCGAGCGTCATCAAGACCTCCCGCCACTCGAGCCAGAACCTGATACCGGCAGAGTACAAGTCCATCGGTACACGGATACGGCAAAGCACATCATCCAAAAGATGGACTACGGCAAAGGCCTAAACTACGGCAAGGGTCGACGTCTCCCTCTCCGGCTTCTGACACCTAAGGAAAAGCCGCAGGACTACTACAATCGGACTCGGCGGGGGGTAGGCTATGTCACGCCGCCAGCAACTCCAGAGAGTTTAGACGCAGAAGACGTAGAACATTCCCACTCGTCCGAAGCATCGACTTGGGATTCCGATACCAGTAACGGATCAGTCTTCAGGAAAGTGCTGTCAGCTAACATGACGTCAGCACAACCTCAAAAAGGTGAAGGCGAAGACCAAGCGCCGGAACCCTTCGAAGAAGAACCCTGGGCTCAACGCCTAGGAGAACAATGGGAATCTCGTTTTGAGTTACGTGAACCTTCCACCGAATACGAAGTCGAGCAGATCGACCTTGGGGACGGATCTTCTTCCAAACCCATCTTCATCAGCAAAAGCCTAGAAGGAAAAGACCGAAAGTCTCTAATCCAGCTGGCTAAAGAGTATATCGACGTCTTTGCCTGGAGCTACGAAGACATGCCGGGACTCGATCCACAGATCATAATGCATATTTTACCTGATGCCAAACCTATCAAACAACAACAGCGACGTTTCCGTCCGGATATTATGAATGCCATCGATCAGGAGGTGGACAAACTCTTGACCAGCGGCTTCATCCGTGAGGAACAGCACCCAGATTGGGTAGCCAACGTCTTACCTGTCACCAAGAAGAATGGGAAGATACGAGTCTGTATCGACTTCAGGGACCTCAACTCTGCTTGCCCGAAGGATGAATTCTCGCTTCCAATCACCGATGTGATGATCGACAACACATGTGGCTTTGAACGCATGTCCTTCATGGACGGATATTCAGGCTACAATCAAATCAAGATGTTCCCCGATGACGTAAAACACACATCATTCAGGACTCCGAAGGGTGTTTTCTGCTACACAGTAATGCCTTTCGGCTTGAAGAATGTCGGTACAATATACCAACGAGCCATGAGCACCATCTTCCGTCAACATCTTCGCAAGACAGTCGAATGCTATGTTGATGACATCGCAGAAGAGCCGCCTCAAAGGAGATCACTTACAGGATCTGAAGACAGTCTTCGATCTCATGCGGGCACATCAACTCAAAATAAACCCCGCTAAATCCTTCCTGGAGGTTTCTAGCGGCAAATTCTTAGGCTTTGTCATCACGGCGAAAGGCATTCATGTCGATCCCGAGAAGACCAAAGCCATCCTCAACATGGACCCTCCGAAGAATCATCGAGAACTTCGGGGCTAACAGGGACGTCTGGCATACATCCGGAGGTTCATAGCAAACCTCTCCGGTAAATGTCAACCCTTTACTCAGCTCATGAAGAAGGGAGTCTCTCATGTCTGGACAGAGGAGTGCCAAAAGGCTTTCGACGACATCAAAGCCAACTTGACGAGCCCACCAGTCCTGGTGGCACCTGTCGCCGGCAAACCATTTCTCCTCTACGTCCTTGCCATGGATCATTCTCTTGGTGCTCTGCTGGCTCAAAACAGCGATACAGGCTATGAGCAAGCAATCTAATACCTCAGTCGAACGCTCATCGGGGTCGAATACCGGTACAACTCCGTTGAAAAGGAGTGCTTGGCTTTGGTGTTTGCCATCCAGAAGACTCGTCATTATGTCTCGGGCCAGACAATTCATATCATTTCCCGAGTCAATCCGCTCAGAGTCCTCATGACGAAGCCAGGATCATTGAACTCCCGGCTAGCCACATGGGCGATCTTGCTAACACCGTATAATATGGTGTTTGTCCCGCAAAAAGCTGTTAAAGGTCAAGCTCTGCTGACTTTTTAGCTGCACACCCCATCCCAGAATCCTCAAAACTTTATGAAGACATCCCGGATGAGGTCCAAGAATCCAACGTCACCGAAGGAAGCTCCGTTTGGCGGATGTTTTTCGATGGCGCTTCAAGAACAGGCTCCAAAGGCCAAATCATCGCAGGAGTGGTTAGTCTTAGTCTCCTCCGATCAGTTGGTCATCCAGCGTGCTTACTCCCTTTCGGAGCCGTGCTCCAACAATGTTGTCGAGTATAACGCACTCATCATGGGACTCCAACTCATACAGCAGCTGGGGGTGGATCATCTGGAAGCCTACGGTGACTCAAAACTCGTCGTGAACCAGATTCGGGGGCAATACGAGGTTCGCCATGAAGATATGATCCCTTACCACGAAATTGCATTGAATATCATCTCAACCTTCACTGGGTTCTTCATCGAACATGTACCCCGTCTACAAAACTTGGAGGCCGACGCTCTGGCTGGCCTCGCGGCCTCATTGGCAGCGCCCCTTGGGACTCAACACTATGTTCCGGTAACTGGCCGAGACTTGGTTTGTCCTAGAAACAACCTATGCTTGCGAGTGGCTCACGCCATGCCGACGAACACTGGCGTTAATGTCCGAGACTGGAGGTTCCCGTTCATCGACTTTGCTGTCTACGGAATCCTTCCAGAGGACCCGAAGGAAGCCATCTCAGTCAGGAGACGCTCTCTTCGATTCTATTATGATACAGCTACCAAAACGCTGTACCGACGCTCCTTCGATGGACTCCTCCTTCGATGCCTATCCAACGAAGAAGCAGCCGAAGCTCTTCGAGAAGCTCATGACGGAACTTGCGGAGCTCATCAACCCGGTCCTAAGTTACAGGATCGACTGCGACGTATGGGCTACTACTGGCTAACTATGGCCACCGACGCTATTGAATATGCTAAGAAGTGTCACGCATGCCAACTTTATGCAGACTTCATACATACACCGTCTGAACCACTACATCCTACAGTCGCCTCCTGGCCCTTTGAAGCCTGGGGCATGGACATTGTGGGACCAATCACCCCTCCTTCATCAAGAAGACACCGCTTCATCCTGGCCATCACCGATTACTTCTCCAAATGGGCAGAGGCAGTCCCATTGGCGGAAGTAAAGAGCTCCAGGGTGGTCAGCTTTATCAAATACCACGTTATCTACCGCTTCGGAGTACCCCGGAGGATCATCTACGATAATGGTCCTCAGTTCATCAGCCATGTTTTCAGCAGATTCTGTGACAAGAATCGCATTCAAAACGTGACATCAACCGCCTACAATCTAGCAGCAAACGGATTGGCCGAGACGTTCAACAAGACTATCGTCAGGCTGCTCAAAAAAGTCGTGTCATCCAACAAACGCGACTGGGACGAAAAGCTTGGCGAATGCCTTTGGGCCTACCGTACAACGGTACGGACCCCAACAGGCAACACACCATTCTTTCTGGTCTACGAGAGCGAAGCGGTACTGCCTCTCGAGATCCAGATACCCTCACTCCGCGTAGCAATAACAAACAAACTCACAGAAGAGGACAATCAACGTCGTCGTCTGCGGGAACTGGAGGCACTCGATGAGAAGCGTCTCCTGGCACAACAACGCATCAAACTCTACCAAGCCCGTATATCATAGGCTTTCAACAAGAAGGTCAAACAGAGGACTTTCCAAGTTGGCGACCTGGTTCTAGCAGTCAGAAGGCCAATGGTGTTAACTCACAAGACACCAGGAAAGTTCGAGCCCAAGTGGGAAGGACCTTTCATCATTGAGACGGTATACTCAAACGGTGCTTACCGCCTCGCCAAACCCAATGGGGACTTGTTCATGATGCCCATCAACGGCAAGTTCCTGAAGAAGTACTACTCTTGACATCTTTCAAATATGTGCTTCCACAAGGGGATCTATGGACCCGATCATCAGGATTCACAGATAATTCCCTTCCAACAAAACCATACGCTTTCGGAACCCAGCTATTCCATGGCATCCTTCAGTAGAAAGACAACCACGTCCACATCACCTCTGAGTTGTTCATCTACACCCTACAAAGCAGAATCTTACACTACGTAAGCCGACGCTACCCTTCATGTTTACCACGTCCACATTACCTCTGAGTAAACATCTCGTACAAACAACCCCTGCGTTGTCGTACATTGATCGCAGAACTTCTACATCCACATCACCTCTGAGTTGTTCAGCGTATCCCCCAGGATCATTTCTACCACGTCCATAATACCTCTGAGTAGGAAGATTCTATCATTTTGAACCCAATGATTGCCATGTCCACATCACCTCTGAGCAAACATGTTGGTTCCTTCAAACTTATTATCTGTACCTAAAAACCAAGGTGTGCAAAAGATAATAGGTCCACACAAATCATCAAGTTCATAATAACAAAAATGAACACATCACAAAAAAGGTTGTGTGCTTCTTTATTTTCTAAAAAAAAGAGTACAGAACTACACTATCCCCCAGCAAGGGTTGCAAAAGAACATAAAAAAGGGGAGAAGCTACAGTCCCTGAACCTCTCCAGGGTGGGCTGAGAGCTCTCTGACTCGACGTCTTAAGTCGGCTGTACGGGTCTCCACAGTCGCCAGGACTCGACGCTCAGCTTCTTGACGCATCAATTCAATAGCCTCAGTGGAAGTTTCGCTCTCATGCTTCTCATCAAGCTGTTGTCGCTGCTGAGCCAAGACAAGAGTCCGCTGAGTAAAAGTCGCTTCCTCCTGCTTGAATGCTACGTGTTCAGCCCAGACACGTTCGGCATCTAATTGGAGTCGGGGCCGTTGGTCCTCAAGGAGGCGCATCTGGGTGTTGATCTCTGCGATGTTAGCATCCAACGCAGCTCGCGTTTCCATCGTCTTCTTCATGGACTGAGACAACTGCTCTACCACAGCCTCAGTCTCAGCCACCTCACGCTCCCAAATGCCCACAGTGGCCTGATAGGAAGACTCGGTCTCGGCAATCAACTTCCCCTTTTCCGTATTTATCAGGACGGAGAGGTCATTTCGCTGGATGCGCTGAAGTTCCGCAAGCCGCTCGTCCAGCTCGATCACCGAAGCCTCCAGAATTTCGGCCATATGGTCGTGGCCTTGGTGAACGCGGATTAGCTCGATACAGGGCATTGCCAGAGTTCTTGCCGTCGCAAAGCTCCCGTTGGCATCCATCACCGCAGATATACCCCTCTGCAGCATTTTGTACACCCCCTCGACGAGGAATTTCATATATTCGTCTGCATCTGCCAGTACCTACGGCGTCATAGCAGGAGCTGGAGGAGCTTCTACAGTTAGCGAACCGGAAGAAGATTCGCCAACCTCAACCTGCGAGGCTTGAACCTCGGCATCAATAGGCTCTTCATCAACAGGGGCTTGACTGCTAGCCCGAGGAGCCGAAGGAACAGAGGAAGTCGGCATAGGCGTCGAGATAGCACCCCAAGTAGAAGGAGTAACAGAGGGTTCCACACCCTTGCCCTTCTCAAGCCCGGAGGAACCACCGACGTCAACGGCCACCTCTTCTACCCCCAACGTCCTATCAGCGACCGGTACCTCCCCCGGCAGAACGGAGAGATCAACACTCATCTCCTGGCCCGCCCTGGAGACAGGATCGGCAGAAGGGTCTCATCCTTCTCAAGTCCCTCTACAGGGGCAGAATCTGTCGCTACCTCCTGATCGGTAGCCACCTCAACTTCCATGGTTGAAGCTGGGATAGGACTCGGCAATGATATAGCCAACCTCCCCTCATCATGACAAGAAGGGGAATCAACCCTCTCCTCTGTCCTAACCATATCTGTTGCCCCCGCAACAGACTCTTGCAGCTCTGGAGCAACGTTATCCGAAGGAGACGAACTCCAATCCACCTCATCATCAGGATGCCTCGAGTCCGTAGGACCCTCAACGTCCAAGGCCTCCACGGCAGACTGTACCTTCCCAGAATTTGTTGCAACCTCAAAGACAGGAGATACTAAAACATCCGCAGGAACGTCTTCGGGGCCCTCCTCCACGGGAGACATTATCATCGGTGGAATGCGCTCATCAGAAGAGCCTGCCACCTCCTTCGGTTTACTAGTACCCGATTTTGAAACACGGGACTTCTTCTTCGACGATCCCTGCAAGAAGAAAAGCATAAGTCACCACAATGACAAAATGAATTAGAATTACGGAGCACTCCTTACCTCAGCAGGAACTGATCCCGTTGGCGTTACGAGTGGCACTTCCGTAACCTTTGGAGTCAACGTCTTTCTTGACCTTTTTGGTACAAAAGAACCAGCTTCTGTGTCAGCCCGCCTCTTCCCAACAGACGGATCTCTCACTGGTGCTGTAGCAGCAGCCCGATATCCCGCCAATTCTGGTGGACGATATGATCGGGCTGCCATCAACATATTCGCCGTGGCCTCCAGCTGAGTTCCAATAATGAAACTAGTCTCCCTGTCATAACCAGGAGACGCGGCATTCATAATGCAATACAGCTTGGCGGCCGGATATAGGATCTGCGGCCGAGGGTTGCGGACTGGTGTAGTAAAATTAACGCTAGTGCATCCAGCGTTATAATATTGCCAGCCCCGGGCTCCATCCAGCAAACTCCTGATGAAGCCTAGACTGCTACTGGGATTCCGCAACATCAGCTGGGTATAGCCAAATTGACGAGCAAATCGGCTTGGCAGATATGGCTCCAGATAACATCTATTCTGGTTGCGGTAGACCAGGTGAGAAGGCCGGATACTTTGCAACCAACGAAAACTCCATTTCGGCAAAGTGACCGCATCTTCGCCAGAGTCAACTAAATCTTGGTCAGCCTCAAAATCTTTGAAGATCGGGCCAACCTTGACAATCTTCCACCCCTGAAGGTAGGACAAGACTCTCCTGCAAACGGGGACGCCAGTGTATAACTACTTCCTCTTGTAGAAGCGGCGGATGAAGGCATCCCCTTCAACATGATCCTCCTCCGGACCGGGACTCATCACGTTCGGATGATGCAAAATCAGCCATCCTATAAGATAATGGAAAGGCAGCTCGGCCCGGGGAAAGTTGTCATTGTTACCTTTCTCGTGGATCACATCATCAGCAAAAGACCTCAAACCGTGCAACAGGTTGCACACCATCGCGGGAAAGAGAGCTAAGGGTCATCCAAAAGCCAACTTCACGGCAGGCAAAATGAGATTCTGATGTACCCTCTCTACGGCACCGGATCCACCTGCAAACACGCAATCCCGGAGCCATATCATCAAGTAGGCTGTCAACACTGCCTTAGATGACATCCGGTGCCTACAGTGCCAGAAGCAGCTATATGTATCCTTGTCGCTCTCATCCGAACGTGGGGTCCTCTCGTCCAGCCGACTTATTTCAGAAGTCACCTCCGCGGGCTTCAGTCCCCACGGAGTCGCAAACCGGATCCTCGAAGGATCCGCCAAATCCTGCTTAAAGACATAGTCCCTCCAAGCAGTCACATGAGGCTGGGTCTTGTCCTTATCCCTCCGGTGCATCAGATAATGGTGGCTTGTCACCTCTTTGAACACAGCCATCATCTCCGGGTCCTTATCTTCCATAACCTGGATCTCCTCATTTGAGGGAAAATATTCCTCGTACGGCTCCGAGCCCCAAGGAAGCTTAGACACTTCGTACATCTCATGGAGAGCCAACCCCAACTCTCCTACCGGAGTAAAAAAGCTGCCAGTATGGGCATTGAATAATTCCAAGAGCGTAAGGAACATAGGCTTATTGAGATCCATGCCTGCCTGCGTAACCCGAATGGCGGCTGTCAGCCCGATCTCCTTAAGCTCAACTTTGAACCTTGAAAGCACCCAAGTGGTCAACTCGTCCCACCTCAGAATGTAGTGACACCAACCTTCAACTCTAAAGCCACCTGTAAGGTACATGACCTTCAATGTCAGCATCTGATTTGCGAAGGTCGGGGCACTGAAGGGAAATGTGTCATTTGGGACTTCACTGTAGAGGCTTCCGGGACGCAAGGCTCGGTAACTGAACGAGGAACCGGCTCGTGAAGCAGCCAAAGTATCTCGCTGGTTCGAGGTGGCGTCGATCGAAAGGGTACCTTCCAAGGCCCCTCCTTGAGAAGGAGTAAGTTCCCAACCCATCCTTCTCTTCGAAGCTAAACGATAAAAGGTCGTCAGCGGCAACTGGCGGTCAACCTGCCGCATGTATAGAACCATGCCTTTGGCAGGAAAGAAGCATCCAGGAGGACCTCATTCAACAAAGGGATCGTCATCGACACTGGCACAACAAAAGTGGAAGTCAGGCAAAAAGACAAAAGTGGTCAAATAGATTGACGCATCGTTAAGGTATAAACCCATGCGCGTCAGCTTCAGCGCATCATCAGGGCGTAAACCCATACGCGTCAGCATTGGAGCTTCGGCGCATCATCAAGGCGTGAGCCCATGTGCGTCAGCGAAGGCTTCGGCGCATCATTAGGGGATAAAACCCATGCGCGTCAGCAATTAAACCTCGGTGCATAATAAAGGCCTAAACCTATGCACGTCGGCGGGATAAAACCTTGGCGTATCATTAAGACAGAAGTCCATACGCGTTGGCAGTTTTGAGTTAGGGCACAGTAAGGCCCAAAACTTGTGTGAAAGAGACGATACCCACCCGACACCTCGGGACGAACGTCGGCTGGAGTCGCAAGGGTGATAGGTGCATCCTCCTCTACAGGCTCCTTTGCTTTCTCCTTTCCCTTGCCAGCACCGCCGTGAGGAGTCTTGGGAGCCATTTTCTCAAAGAGGAAAAAGTTAGGGTTTTTGAAGAAAGACTCTAACAAAGGCACAGAGCAGAAGAACTCTCTCTCTCTCTCTCTCTCTCTCCATCTCTCACCTATTTATAGGCTGCGGTCGCACACGTGAACTGATGACGAGTGATCTCAGCCGTCGCCTCGGGTCCTGTGAAGATAACAGCAGATAAAACCAAAAGATCATCATTAATCTTTTCGGTTACCAAGGCATCATCATATGTATTAACTGAGAGGAGCATGCGCCCGAACAGGCATGCGCCCAACCATTATGCGCCCTGACCTCCATGCTTCTTGTTCAAAGTATTCCAAAACTTATTCAAAAGTTTTGAAAACTTTGAAGGGGGTCTTGTAGAAGCATAGAATTTCACAACCAAGAAAGCCCATGTGCCAGACACTACATGCGCCAGAACTCGGACAGAACACTTCACAGCAAAGTCAATAAGTATAGACATTTGAAGAAGGACTTTTTATTTATATACAAAAGTCTATTATATGTCTAGAAAAGGTTGTACAAAGGAGAATTTCTACAAAGGAAAGATCCTAAGTCTACAGCCAGCGGCCACCATGCGCCTCCAGATAGGCGCAGCAGTCACCATACGCCGCCAGTTAGGCGTAGCAGATACCATGCGCCTCCAACCAGGCGCATCCCACCATCTCCTCAGCAGCTCAGTTATGTGCATCCAGCTCAGTTATGTGCATCCATTCAGCAGCCCAGTTATGTGTCGCTCTTCCAGCCAGGCTCACCTGATAAGCGCTTCGACTAAACAAAGCATTTAACCCTCTAGCTGGAACCAAAGAAGAGAAGAGCACCGTAAATCTGTGGCCAGGGGAGGCTTCGAAAGAGCCTCCAAAGACCAAGAAAGACCGTAATCGAAATACGGCTAAAGGAGCAGCTTTCAACACAACCAGAGTGGGCGACACCCACTTTGAAGGAAGAAAGAGCCTAGCACCGCCATTCCGATCTACGGCTCTTCCGGAACAACGGAGACGAGGCCCAAGCATCCCTATCTTTGGATGCAACAGGCACCTTCCGCCTACCTCGGAAGCCCTCGACTCCGCCTTTTGGATGTAACAGTCACCTTCAAGTGCATCAACGACGATATGGCGTCTCATCTTTACCCTCGGGAACACTTCGTCAACAGAATGCACCCGAATACCCAAGTTCATATTGGAGGTATGTGAGAGAGCGAGAAGCAAACCTTCTCTCCATGCCACTATTTATAGGCCGGGCAGATCAAACCCATACGCCAAGTGGATGGCTCTTCGAATTCCGTGCAATGAACTCACATTAAATGGATGAACCAGACGTCTCGACTTTAGCCAAACGGCTATTTAAAAGCACTCGAGAAGCGAAACAGCCACATCATTAAAGACGTGTCGGATGTGCCGGCTGGATAGCGTATCACACCCCTTCAAACACCAAGCGCCTCCCACAGATGCGCCCTGTACCGAACGCATCACAGAGGATGCACCCCCATACGTCCCCATACGCCTAGAAGAACGTCAACCAATGCGCCCACTCAGCTGTCCATCGAATGTCACTAACAGTAAATGCTGAACTGACAGAGTTGGCAGCACGCCTCCCCAAGTCAGAACGGTTGACAGCTTTTATAGAAAATGAAGCATCCACAACGTCAGCATCATCATGACTTTATCCCGACGGCTACTGCCACGTGGCTACCCAACCATCCGCATGCACCTCAAAAGCCATGTGCCTCAGACCCTTCACTGATCCCTAAAGACAGAAGAAGAGTCTCCAGTTGAAGCTTTGCATGCGCCTCAAAAGCCATGCACCCCAGACTGATCTCTGATCCCAAAAGACAGAAGGAAAGTTGCTCGCATGCGCCTCAAAAGCCATACACCTATAACGGTTTGTGACTCCTAAAGGTCACGAGCCAAAATCTCATCATGCGCCCAATCTAAGGTGCATCCCACCAAATCATCCCCCCATCAGATCCGAGATCTCCGAGCCATGAGTCGACGACACGTGTCCTTTGACTCAACTCATCCAAGATTTCAGCAATAGAAAGATCTTCTCCTCTGTTACGTGCCGGCTCACAACAGCAGTATGAAGAATTCAACCCCTCGAGTAGGGCGCATCATCCATGCACCTCCATCAACAATCTCCACGTGGCGTCCCCACGTACCGGCGCATCCTACATATACACGCATGAGCAGCCAACCTGCCCAGCTATAAATAGAGGGATTATTTCCTTCTTCCAGACAGACACATACGGACAACGTACAGAATCCACAGTGAACATACAGAGAATCACTAGAGAGGCAGAGACAGACACTCAACGTCTTCCTCCTCTCGGTAAGCTCCAGCACCCGGAGCAATCTACACCTTCAGAGAATCGATAACCGTCGTCAGCCCGTCAACGGAGTCAACGCATTACCATACTCAACGTCTTCCTTCTAAATCAACTTCTTTAATCCCATTCGAACCATTCCTCTAATTCCAAGCACGCTCATCTATAACACATCGACGATATCGTCGCTCGATAGCATCCCTATTGATAGTCATCCCACTTACCCAATCAAGTCTAACCCATCTCGTGCTTGAAATATTACGAATCCTGTATTCGACTTTGCTAAGGTCGACACGATCCTTGGTGTATATGTCCAGTCCGACTTAGCCAACCGTGCTTACGTGAACCATCTTTTTATTTTGACAAAAACTGTTCTTCTATGTTTTGTAAAATAGATAGACTTATTGTATGGACATCCCATGGGATATTTGAGAGAGAGCGCACCAACGATATCAATATGCGGAAGCAACATTCAGAGTTCGCAGAAACATCATAGTTAAAGAATTCAATCGATAGTCCAAGAACGTAAAGCCGTGCTCTGATACCATTATGTCACGTCCCGATCCCGTAGGAGCGATCGTCTTCGCTAAGGCGTGCCACGAGCCTAGATTGTGCTTGTGCAAGGCGGGTTCCATAACGGCCGATTTTAGCGGCTGCGACGGGGTCGTCGTACAGAAGTCCCATACAGAGACCTTAAAGAATAGCAGCAAAAATTAAAACAAATACAAGTTATTCAAAGAAGCTCTTTATTGATGTTGAAACAAAGATTACAATGGGCGCAAGGCCAAGATTATAAGTCTCTCAAGTTCACTCAAGCTCACATTACAAGTCATTCAGCTCTCTCTCATCTCTCAATACATGTCTTGATCCAGCGGATGCTTTGGAAGGCGATGTCCATACATTATGTCCTGTATAAGTCTTGAATACATACGGTCGTACGCTTCGAATCGCCAAGGAACTCCGTGCCTCGACACATCCAAGCGAGCTCCGTGCCACGAGCTTCTACCTATGCCTGCACATAAAAACTATGTGGGTGTCAGTACTCAACTGTACTGGTGGAGTGAGCTCCTCGTCCACCCATACAAAACCAACACGTTTGATTTACTTTGTACAACATAGTCCATTCTTATCAATTATCTTTCTAGTCTTGTCTTAGGATCAGTTTTATGATAAACGCATTGGCGTATTTGTGTCTGAGGACCATCCCGTACTTGCAACAGTAACGTCCACTCAACAACGTTAACCTATCAAGTCGTGCTTGCCTTATGGCCATAATCAAAGATGCAACTACACGATAGACTGTATTCCCTTGCTTTTAGACCTTTTTCGTGCTTGCATTGTCAATGCACCGACTCATACTTGTCTTTCGTGCCATACTCTGTGACGTAACGACTCGGTCGTGCCATGAACTCGATGTAACTTCATCCAACTTGCCCTACGGCCTTTCTCGACTTAACTTGCAATAGCTCAAGTCTAACTCATGCAACTTTATGCCAACGACTTAACACTCGATGCCACATCTCGTGTCGAAACACGCCGCCTTCGTTGTAGCCAAATCTTAGGCCCATACATTGTGTCTTCTAACTGTATACACATTCAAATCAACTCAGTCCAAAGGCACATACGCGGATTATCGCCCGTGCTGACACATCTATATGAATGGTCACTGGCATTAACTAGCCATCGTGGACATTGCCTGGCAATCAGGACCCTTGCACCGTAGGTAGCGATCCCTGATGTAAGTCCCCGAACTACCGGTTGCTTCATACCCAGCTCGGCTATAATTTGTTCTTCCTAGGCCGAGTCGGTCCCGTGGCCCCGGGTTGCCGCTCGAAGAACCATCGCCCTTGTCGACAAGTTGTCCATGACCACGCACCTACGCTAACTTCTAGACTTAACGTAATTGCATGGTCTCATCATCATCACATAGTTCCTTTGCTTTACTTCTTCCACTTTTCACACTTCTTTGCAGAGCCCAAACTAGGGTTGCCTCGGCGACTGAACTACAGTCCCGACATATTTTATGTCCTATTGCATGGTTTACATATTTTGGTATACGTGTACGTATTTTGACTCATATTGTATGTCCCATTGCATGGTTTACTTTCGTGTTTCATTGGTTGTGGTTTATCTTGGTTGGGTTGGCTTGGTTCGGTTTGCCTTGGGTTCATCATGAACCAAAAGAAAATCCCACCTACCACCACCATCATCATTTATTAGCCCAACACTCTTTCTCTCTCCTCATTCACTCTTCTTCTTCCTCACTATTACTCTCCACCTACCAGGAAGGTGTAGGCAAGTACAGCTTGCTTTATAGAGGAACTTCATTTTTATTGTTCCATTCTCCTTCTCACGAGATTCTAACACATTTTAACATTTATTATTTCTAATTTCCATGGCTAATTGCTTGTAGATCTAAGTTTATTTTATTTTTGGATTTCTTGGGTTTTGATCTATTTAATCTTGTCATTATCAAGTTTTGATGGTTCCATGTTGTAGAGAATCTCGTTCTGCCCCATCTTGACCTATGGAAGTCTGCATTTAGACTTGGGATGAAGGATTTATGAAGCTTTGAAGAAGGGAGTCCATGACTCTTCTTCTCGGATTCAGTGGAGAAGAAGAACAATACAGCCACATGGCAGTTCATGGCCGCATAGCCTTTCCTGGCCGCATGGATGTACTTGACCGCATGGACTTCCATGCGGCAAGCTTTCTCAGCCGCATAGGCCATGGGCTCCTTGCCAGCCGTATGAGACTTCTTTTTTCGTAGCCGCATGAACTTCTGTTCTTTCAGCCACATAAATCATTCATTTCGGCCGCAGGGCAATAAAGGCAGCGTGGCACTTCCAGCCGTATGAAGTCGATTCCTCCCGGCCGCATATGCCCCGCTCCCCCGCGAGCCGCATGAGACCCATTTACTTCCAGCCGTATAGGCCCCCATTTCCTCCAGCCGTATGGCGTTGCTCCTTTTCTTGCCGCATATGCTCATCACCCTTGCCGCATGAACTGTCCCCTTTCCAGCCGCATGAACTCGAAATTCCACAGCCGCATAAGCCTACTTTTCTTGGCCGCATAGACTGCGTCTCTTCCGAGCCGCATGGACTTCTCTTCCTGGCCGCATGAGACAGCTCTTCTGCAGCCGCATATGGCCTATTCCCTCCAGCCGCATAAGCTCATGCCCCTTTTTAGCCGCATAGCGTTGCTCTTTCGCAGCCGTATATGCGCCCGTCATCTTTGAGCAGCATATACATGTTCCCCCTGAGCCGTATGCACCCTGAACCGTCCTGAGCCGTATGCACTCCCTTTCCCTGGTCGTATATGCCCGATCCGTATGGCCCCTTCCATAGCCTTGTATTTTATGATTTAATGGTTATTATTAGGCTCATGTCTGGTAACTCTCAGTATAACTTGGGTCTCTTGATAGAATGCTTATACTATATTATTTTGTACATGTTCCCTGGACACGACAGTGACCTGTAGTGGTGCACTCTTGACAAGTAACATGACATGATAGTAGCCCGCCAGGGTGCACTCTTGACAAGAAAACCTGACATGATATATCTTGATATGCTGTTGCGACAGCTAGCCTGACATGACAAGTATAAATAACATGGACACCGTGGGCGATTGTGCTTGTACAAATGAACCAGTCTTGTCTTACATCATGTTTAGGATGGGACCCTGAGTGCCACGGTCAGGGGTACCTGTTGAAATGGACTAAGGCTAATAACTAGAATAACACAGTAGTCATGAAAAGATTTCCCAGCTACAGGCAATCTCGTTACCTGGGCGCGCTTGTGGATCTGTAGCCTGCCGACGAGTAGGGCACATTTCCAGCACAATATCATGGGTTGCACCCCCTCTTTTGAATAAATATTCGACCTGGGTAACCTGGATAGTCTGCAGGGCTTGTGGCTGTTGGAATAATCTCACTGCATCTTGCTAGTAACTAGGCATGTGATAACCCTAGTTAGTTAAAGTATCAAGTCGTACTTATTGTTTGGCCGTGATTGTTGGATGAGGCATAATCAGTCTAGTTTTGTCTTGATCCTGTATAAGATTATTACATGACCTGATTTCTTATGTTAGCTTGTCGATAAATGGTGGGAAACCAAGTTCCGTTCAGATGAAGGGTTACAACCCCAGTCCTTGTTTGGTTTACGGGTTGTAACCTGGTTATCTGAATAGTTCTATGGTTATTTTGCCGTATAACATCCTGATTTCTTTTCCATAATTCCAGTTTTACTATTTTTTTATACTCTTGTGCTAATTGCTGGTTTTAGTTCCTAAGTGAAGTCATCTTTGTGGCACTTGCTCTTTCTGGGATCTGACCCAGCTGGTTTTGTATGGCCAGATTATGGAGCAGCTCCAGAGGATCTATCGACTTTCCAGTCCGATGGTGAGCACCAAGCGTAACCAGGGCAACGAGTGGATTTATTTTTGGCTCTCCCACTCTATTGTAAAATTCTCATTTTGAGGCGTTTAGCCGGCGAGCACCTATTAGCTCGTATTGCATACCTTATTACTGTCTGCCTACGGGCTGTAACATGATTGACAGATCCTAGGATTGATCATGTATGACTGAACTCTTGCTAGTCCTCATATTTTGTAATGACTAGCTTCATGATCAGCTGAATATGTAATATTTGGGATGCCTTACTATTGTATATTTGGTGATCTTACATCTTGTAACTTTACTTGCTTGCTTGAGATTGAGACATTTAGGCTTATTATTGACCATAGGAGACTGATGGATTGTAGTTAAACCCTCATATATCTAGACAGCCATGACCGTATAGTGAGGTGGATTCTATTTCATTATACGCAGCTGGCTATGTATGCCCCCGCTCTCCAATATTCTGGTTCTGGGGCATTACAGCACTCGACTATACTTTTCGTGCCACAATTCCTAGTCATCTTGTACTCCAAAACTTAACCATGGCTAAGGTCATGTATAATAATAACTAAATAATTAAAAATATTCATAAAATCCATAAAATCCTATTTTAAATCAAATAAAAAAAATTTAAAAATTTAGGGGTGTTACATTCTACCTCCCTTAAAAGAATTTTTGTCCTCAAAATTAAAATTACTCACTACAGTAAAGGAAAAATATGTCTATGGTTCTAAGATGTCTCTAAAGTGTGCTATGTTTCTATGGTTGTTCCTAAGCAAGCAAAAAAGTATGTAACAAGCAAGTATAACTAGCATTCTATTACAAATTAAGTTATTACCTTCATTTTCTCCTTGGGTTGCTGCTCCGGCTTCAACTGTCATGGCAAAGGCCTGTCCTGGTCGCTGTGCTGCCTGCTGTCTCGCCTGCACAAACTGAGTTGCCGGGTCGGGAAGTGGTCCACGTGGATATCCTCCTTGTGTTGCGGGTTGAGCTTGAATTAGTGGTTCTGGGGGTGCTGGTCCTTCAGTACGTTTCTCGGGGCAAGTTTGAATATGGTGTTGATCAGAGCCACAACGCAAACAAAGCTTTAACCTCCGACGGCAATCTTTTTGGACATGTCCTCTTCTGTTGCAATATTGACAAATGGGAATTTCTGGAATTGGGTATGGAGCAGTTCTTGGTCGTGGATGTACGACGATGCGTCTTCCAGGTCCTCTCGTTGATGCTTTTGCTGATGGTGTTGTTGGATGTGGTCGTTTCTCGCTGGTTCCCTTTCGATGGACTCGCTCTAAACATCATGCTGCAGTAAGAACTCTGGAGTAAGTGGTAGGTGCAGCTGCTCCAATAAGCTCCTGTAGTGATCTGTAGTTCAGCCCTTCGTAAAAATTTTTGGCCTTCTCTTCTTCAGTCTGGATCAATGTAGGTGCGAAGCGGCTCAGTCGTAGAAACTCGGTGTTGTATTGTTCCACGGTTATGCTGCCTTGCTAGAGGTGCATAAATTGTCTTCGAAGCTCTGCTTTGAAAGTGGCAGGGATAAACATCTCTTGGAAGAGTTTGGAGAACTCCTCCCAAGTGACGTTATCCTGCCCAAGTCTTTTCTCCTCCGTAAGCCACCAGTGGTGTGCATTGTCGGTCAGCTGCATCCTGACGGCAATCATCCATCGATCTCTCGGTAAATCGGCTGCCTCCAATTGATGCTCAATGGTGGTGAGCCATTCATGAACTTCGGTAGGCTCCTCCTTGCCCGAGAACTTTTTTGGCTTCAGATGGTAGAAGTTTGCGATGGTTCCCGTCGTCGTCTGGGGAACTGGTGGAGTCGCTCTCTCTAGTGCTGACATGATGCGATCCTCGATGTGCTCCATCTGTCTTTGCTGGGCCTCTATCTGAACTTGTTGTTATGCTTGCATCATCACGTAAATGGTCTAGAAAAGCTGTTGGGGATCCATCGTCTGTCCAAGCTGGGGAAACATCATCGGTGGCATCGGTGGCAGTGCTGGCATGGATGGGATGTCGTCTCTCCTGACCCTCGGTGGGTGCGAAGCTGGTAGATCGTCCGGTTGGGTAGAAGAACCTCCAACCGGTGGCAGGGTCGTATCGACATGAGTCACTATAGCGCCCTGCGGGGTGACGGCGGGGTTCTCGTCACTGGCTTGCGGGTCCATTTCACTGCACTCGAACAAAACTTATAAGCTTAAAAAAATAATATCAAGCAGGATGCATGTCAAGGAAATAATTTCAAAGTAGAAATATAGAGTTCAAGGACGTAAAATAATATAAAGATGTGGATGAGATCCTAAGGGTCTTTTCTATCCTATTTGCAGGCTCACGTCGGTACAGTAACGTAACCGAAGTGATTAACGTAGACCTGCATGGGCCACCACAAAAATATGTAATGCTCCAATCCTAAAATACGTATAGGACCAGGATACGATACATGTCAGCAACACTTCACGAATGGGTCAAATCTCAAAGTAAGCCTATTAGCAAAATGCTTAAGCTGTAAATCATGATAACAACCCAGCAATACAATACAAGTCCCAGGTGACAGCTAATCTCATCCACACAGAAAATAAGACACGAGATATCAAGTACAATAAAATAATACTAAAGAGAAATATCTGTCCAACATGAAATAGAAATAATAACTGTGCGGGTAAGACATCCCGAAACCACAGTATAAAGAAATAAATAATCAACTACATGTCCACTGAAAAAGGAAAAAAATAAAGTATCAAGTCTAAAAGAGACATGTCTCAAAAGAAATCTTTAGCCACTTTCTCGTCCTTCTGCGAAGGTACGTCGCCTGCCTCGACTCCAGAACCATAAACCTCCGGGTAGTACTCGTCTCTAACTATGCCTGGAGAGATCACCAGGTCCTCAGAGGACTAGCAAGACACATAATATACATGCCAGCTATAACAGTAATAAAAGGCGTGGATAGATGAAAAGTGATATAAGAAAAAGAAGGATTAAAGGGAGCAGTGCTAGAACTAAAACATAAAAGAAATGGCATAACTGGAGAATCATGCTAATAAACATGACTACAAGTAAATCGAGGTAAACCGCAGCCCGGTGGTTGCTAATAGCCCTATAGATTGCAGCCCGGTGGTTGCTAACAACCTATAGTTAGTATCAATTGCAGCCCGGTGGTTGCTAACGATTGAGAGTGGTCAGGTATAGTCACATCTATAATAAGGACCTCGCCTAAAACTATGAGACAGTCAAGTCAACTCAAACATTTCAAGTCCAAGTCATGTCTAGGTCACACAGGTCAGGGATACATGACATAGACAAAGAAATTCTAACTCTAGACATGAACAAAATAAGAAAAATAAGACAAGTAATATGGAGAAAGAATAAAATCTACGTGCACGCAAAACTAGAAAGTAACTAGAACATGGAACATGAGAAGTATGGAACTAAGTAAGATATGAAAAACAATAATATAAAGAAAAAAAACTTATAAATACTGTAAAGCTTGGCAAGGTGTACTTGCCTGGTGTCGCACTGTGAATCTGAAACGTCGCTCATGCGTCCACTCCGCCGGAACCCGACGCTCCTCGATAATTAATTAACTAAATTAAGCCACTACTCATGAACTTACAATATGACTTAATTATTCAAGATAATGTTTTAAGATTATATTCAATTTCTCGTGGAACCCTTTAGACCCATACAATCACATACAGGCTCCACGAGACACCGAACACAGTTTTAGGGTTTCCAACTCCCAATTAGTCAGTTATGTTGCTACTTCAATCATATAATTAAAAATCATATAAAAATTATAAGAATATTATTTAAACTAATTTTTATAGATTTATCTCAGAATTTTCAGAATTTATATTTCTAAAGAATTATATTACTAGTTATCGGGTCGACTAGTCTACCCGAAATTTGTCTAGAACTTCATTAATTATCTAAAATTATGAAAATCCTCAAAAATATAATTTAAACAGAATTAAAATGCCCTAAATACTAGAATATGAAATAATGTAATACCCCTAAATTTTTGGAATTATTTTTTTATTTTATATTTCAGATTTAAATAGGATTTTATGGATTTTATGAATATTTTTGATTAAATAGTTATTATTATAGATGACCTTAGCCATGGTTCAGATTTGGAGTACAATACGACTAAAAATTATGACATGGATAGTGTACACGTGTGCTTTGACTAGTGTTTTAGTCACGGTAGGGAAGGCCGAGCCATAGGTGTGTTCTAACTAGAAAAACCAGGCCAAGTTGCGACTTAACCTCCACCGATGATTTATTTATTTAATTATTAGATTATTGACTTTCTAGGAGACCTGGTTGTACCAATTTAGCTCCGACTTGACCTAAACCAAATCCAAATCTAAATAGACAGGTAGTACTCTCAAATACCTTCATGTTGATAGATATTTTGTATATATATTTTATTAATATTAATATATTTTCTATTTTGGAAAGTTTCTATTTATAGAAAGTGTCTACGTGTAATCCTAGTGTAATCCTAGTTGGCATTAGTTTATATTTGACCCAAAGTCCAACCCAAACCTATGTAGGCATGATATATTAATAAATATATATATTGTATATTTAATTCAGATTTAGATTGCATTTATATTTAGAAATCTAACTAGTTCCATATTAGGAAACCTTTTATTTAAATGCTCAATCAAATCAACTAGCCAACACATCAAATAACCAAACCAATCCATATGGACCCCATATATAACCAAACAAAGATTATTTTCATATAATTTTCATCCAAAAATAATCCCCTGCATTGGCGGGCCATGCCATGCATGGAAATACCCTCCTACATATATAAACTCAACCCACAGGCCCATATATATATCAACCCTTATCAAAACCCTAACCCTAACACCAAAAACTCTTATTTATCACCCAAGAGCAGCTCCTTTACCATTAATTTTGAAAATAGCATCCCCTCCCCTCTACTACATCATCCCCTACATCACATAACTCATCCTCCTCCACAAAGGCTCTTTCTTTCATCCTTCTTCCATCCAAACTCTACCAAACCAACCCTAAAAACTCCATCTTTTCCATCCAACCAATTCTAACCATTGTCCACCCCTCAAAGCTCCTCAAGAAAGGATTGACGAGCAAGGACACCATCAACGAGGGAGCTTTGACAAGAATAAGCCTTCACAAAGCAAGGACCTTAGAGCGTCGGGTTCCGGCGTCGTGGACACAGGAGCGACGTTTCAGATTCACAGCATGACACCAGGCAAGTACACCTTGCCAAGGTTTACAGTATTTGCAAGTTTTTTTATATTATTGTTTTTCATATCTTACTTAGTTCCATACTTCTCATGTTCCATGTTCTGGTTACTTTCTAGTTTTGCGTGCACGTAGATTTTATTCTTTCTCCATATTACTTGTCTTATTTTTCTTACCTTGTTTATGTCTAGAGTTAGAATTTCTTTGTCTATGTCATGTATTCCTGACCTGTGTGACGTAGACATGACTTGGACTTGACATGTTTGAGATGACTTGACTGTTTCATAGTTTTAGGCGAGAACCTTGTTATAGATGTGACTATACCTAACCACTCTCAATCGTTAGCAACCACCGGGCTGCAGTTAAGACTAACTATAGGTTGTTAGCAACCACCGGGCTACAATCTATATGGCCGTTAGCAACCATTGGGCTGCGGTTTACCTCGATTTAATTGTAGTCATGTTCATTAGCACGATTCTCCAGGCATGTCATTTCTTTTATGTTTTAGTTCTACCACTGCTCCCTTTAATCCTTCTTGTCTTATATCACTTTTCATCTATCCATGCATTTTATTACTGTTATAGTAGGCATGTATATTATGTGTCTTGGTAGTCCTCTGAGGACCTGGTGATGTCTCCAGGCTTAGTTAGAGACGAGGACTACCCGGAGGTATACGGTTCTGGAGTCGAGGCAGGTGACGTACCTTTGCAGGAGGATGAGATAGTGGCTGAAGACTTCTCTTAAGACATGTCTCTTTTAGACTTGATACTTTATTTCTTCCTTTTTTCAGTGGACATGTAGTTGATTATTTATTTCTTTATACTGTGGTTTCGGGATGTCTTATCCGTACAGTTATTATTTATATTCATATTGGACAGATACTTCTCATTAGTATTATTTTATCAGACTTGATATATCGTGTCATATTTTTTGTGTGGTTGAGATTAGCTGTGACCTGTGACTTGTATTGTATTACTGTGTTATTATCATGATTTACAGCTTAAGCATTTTGCTAATGGGCTTATTATGAGATTTGGCCCATTGGTGAAGTGTTGCTGGCATGTACCGTATCCTGGCCTAATACATAATTTGGGACTGGGGTGTTACATATTTTTGTGGTGGCCCATTCAGGTCTACGTTAATCACTTCGGTTACGTTACTGTACCGACGTGAGCCTGCGAAAAGGATAGAAAAGACCCTTAGGATCTCATCCACATCTTTATATTATTTTACGTCCTTGAACTCTATATTTCGACTTCGAAATTATTTCCTTGACATGCATCCTTCTTGATATCATTTTTCCTTTAAGCTTATAAGTTTTGTTCGAGTGCAGTAAAATGGACCCACAAGATAGTGACGAGAACCTCGCCGTCATCCCGCAGGGCGCTATAGTGACTCATGTCGACATGACCCTGCTACCGGTTGGAGGTTCTTCTACCCAACCAGACGATCCAGCAGCTTCGCACCCACCGAGGGTCGGGAGAGACGACATCCCATCCATGCCAGCACTGCCACCGATGCCACCGACGATGTTTCTCCAGCTTGGACAGACGATAGACCCCAGCAGCTTTTCCAGACCACCTACGTGATGATGCAAGCACAACAACAAGTTCAGATGGAGGCCCAGCAAAGACAGATGAAGCACATCGAGGATCGCATCGTGTCAGTACTAGAGAGAACGACTCCACCAGTTCTCCAGACGACGACGGGAACCATCGTAAACTTTTGCCATCTGAAGCCAGACAAGTTCTCAGGCAAGAAGGAGCCCACCGAAGTTCATGAATGGATCACCAACATTGAGCATCAATTGGAGGAAGCCGAGTTACCGAGAGATCGATGGATGATTGCCGTCAAGATGCAGCTGACCGACAATGTGCACCACTGGTGGCTTACGGAGGAGAAAAGACTTGGACAGGATAAGGTCACTTGGGAGGAGTTCTCCAAACTCCTCCAAGAGATGTTTATCCCTGCCACTTTCAAAGCAGAGCTTCGAAGACAATTTATGCACCTCGAACAAGGCAGCATGACCGTGGAAGAATACAACGCCGAGTTTCTACGACTGAGCCGCTTCGTACCTACATTGATCCAAACTGAAGAAGAGAAGGCCAAAAATTCTACGAAGGGCTGAACTACAAACTACAGAAGCTTATTGGAGCAGTTGCACCTACCACTTACTCCAGAGTTCTTACTGCAGCATGACTTTTAGAGCGAGTCCATCGAAAGGGAACCAGCGAGAAGCGACCACATCCAACAACACCATCAGCAAAAGCATCAACGGGAGGACCTGAAAGACGCATCATCATACAACCACAAGCAAGGCAGCATGACCTTAAAGCTTTGTTTGCGTTGTGGCTCTGATCAACACCATATTCAAACTTGCCCTGAGAAACGTACTGAAGGACCAGCACCCCTAGCACCACTAATTCAAGCTCAACCCGCAACACAAGGAGGATATATGCGTGGACCACTTCCCGACCAGAAAACTCAGTTTGCGCAGGCTAGACAGCAGGCAGCACAGCGACCAGGACAGGCCTTTGTTATGACAGTTGAAGCCGGAGCAGCAACCCAAGGAGCAAATAAAGGTAATAACTTAGTTTATAATAGAATGCTAGTTATACTTGCTTGTTACATACTTGCTTGCTTGCTTAGGAACAACCATAGAAACATAGCACACTTTAGAGACATCTTAGAACCATAGACATGTTTTTCCTTTACTGTAGTGAGTGATTTTAATTTCGAGGACGAAATTCTTTTAAGGGGGTAGAATGTAATACCCCTGCATTTTTAGAATTTTTTTTATTTTTTTTATTAGATTTAAATAGGATTTTAGGGAATTTATGAATATTTTTGATTAAATAGTTATTATTATAGATGACCTTAGCCATGGTTCAGATTTGGAGTACAAGACGACTAAGAATTGTGACATGGATAGTGTACACGTGTGCTTTGACTAGTATTTTAGCCACGGTAGGGAAGGCCGAGCCATAGGTGTGTTCTAACTAGGAAAATCAGGCCAAGTTGCGACTTAACCTCTACCGATGATTTATTTATTTAATTATTAGATTATTGACTTTCTAGGAGACACGGTTGTACCAATTTAGCCCCGACTTGACCTGAACCAAATCCAAATCTAAATAGACAGTGTCTACGTGTAATCCTAGTTGGCATTAGTTTATATTTGACCCAAAGTCCGACCCAAACCTATGTAGGCATGTTGGGCATTAATGTATATTAAATATATATTTTTTATATTTATTCATATTTAGATTATATTTATATTTTGAAATCTAACTAGTTCCATATTAGAAAACCTTTTATTTAAATGCTCAATCAAATCAACTAGCCAACTCATCAAATAACCAAACCAATCCATGTGGACCCCACATATGACCAACCAAAGATTATTTTCATATAAATTTTGTCTAAAAATAATCCCCTACATTGGCGGGCCATGTCATGCATGGAAACACCCTCCTACATATATAAACTCAACCCATAGGCCCACATATATATCAACCCTTATCAAAACCCTAACCCTAACACCAAAAACTCTTATTTATCACCCAAGAGCAGCTCATTTACCATTAATTTCGAAAATAGCATTCCCTTCCCTCTACTACATCATCCCCTCCATCACATAACTCATCCTCCTCCGTAAAGGCTCCTTCTTTCATCCTTCTTCCATCCAAATTCCACCAAACCAACCCTAAAAACTTCATCTTTTCTATCCAACCAATCCTAACCATTGTCCACCCCGCAAATCTCATCAAGAAAGTATTGACGAGTAAGGACATCATCAAAGGAGGGAGCTTTGACAAGAATAAGCCTTCACAAAGCAAGGACCTTAGTAAGAAATCCTAACTTTTCCTTCTCAAACATATCTCATAAATCTGTAGAAATTATGGTATTAATTCTGTAGAAATAGTGTTTTGATGCCTCTTGGGTAGTATTTTCATCCATAAAAATTTCATGAATTATGATAGCTATTTTCATGTTTCGGTAGAGCCAAAACATACCACGTTGTGAAGGAACTATAAGTTTCTGTAGGAATTTTTCAAAAATGAATTTTATGTGTGTTCATATATAGAAATTAGGTTTTTAAATTATTTTTCCACGAATTTAGAAAGTCAATTCTGGTCAGAAAAATTATAGGTCAAAACTAGTCATTTTCGGGTGACTTGTTGACCTAGAAGATTCCAAACCATTAGTACCATAAAATCCTTGCATCAAAATTTAATATTCTGATATTTAGGAAATTTTAATTCTATTTAAATTGTATTTTTGAGGGTTTTCATAATTTTAGATAATTAATGAAGTTCTAGACAAATTTCGGGTAGACTAGTCGACCCGATAGACAACTAGTAGTATAATTCTTTAGAAATATAAATTCTGGAATTTCAGAGATAAATCTATAGAAAATTAGTTTAAATAATACTTTTTATGATTTTTATATAATTTTTAAGTATATGATTGAAGTAGGGACATAACTGACTAATTGGGAGTTGGAAACCCAAAAATTGTGTTTGGGGTCTCGTGGAGCCTGTATGTGATTGTATAGGTCTAAAGGGTCCCACGAGAAATTGAATATAATCTTAAAACAATATGTTGACTAATTAAGTCATATTGTAAGTTCATGAGTAGTGGGTTAATTTAGTTAATTAATTATCTATGAGCGTCGGGTTCCGGCGGCGTGGACGCGGGAGCGACGTTTCAGATTCACAGCGCGACGCCAGGCAAGTACACCTTGTCAAGCATTACAGTATTTACAAGTTTTTTCATATTATTGTTTTTCATATCTTACTTAGTTCCATACTTCTCATGTTCCATGTTCTGGTTACTTTCTAGTTTTACGTGCACGTAGATTTTATTCTTTCTCCATATTACTTGTCTTATCTTTCTTATCTTGTTCATGTCTAGAGTTAGAATTTCTTTGTTTATGTCATGCATCCCTGACCTGTGTGACCTAGACATGACTTGGACTTGACATATTTGAGTTAACTTGACTGTCTCATAGATTTAGACGAGGACCTTGTTATAGATGTGACTATACCTGATCACTCTCAATTGTTAGCAACCACCGGGCTGCAATTGATACTAACTATAGGTTGTTAGCAACCACCGGGTTGTAATCTATAGGGCCGTTAGCAACCACCGGGCAACGGTTGTAAAACCCCTAAATTTTTACTATTTTTTATTTATTAAATTTGGTACCGATTTAAAATTGTGTATTGTACGTCGCGTAGTCGTATTGTACGTCGTGCACGAAATTTCATTTTTCGTAATTGCTCGACGAGTGTGAATATGTGCGAGCATACATATTTTTAGAAAAACATTTTTCTTATTTTTATATTTTCAAAATAATATATGTAATATTTAATTTAGCTATCAAAATTTCCTAAATTTATGATTTTATTTATGAAAAGCCTTTTATTTAGAATAAATAATATTCTTAGTGCATACATATATTTCATAAATATTTTGCTAGTTTATTTTAAATAAAAATATAATTTTCGAGATTTATAAATATTAATATTTTATTATTCAAAAAGATATTTAAAAATATTAATATAATTTTTGAAATTATTATTATTAGTATTTTTGGAAAATATATTTCGAAATTATTGTGAAGATTTAAATCTTGGTTTAAATTTGTGGATTTATTTAAATAGTTAATATTTGAAATTTGATTTATCCCATTTGATTTTGAACTAAAATTTAATTAGATTTAAATTTGATTTGTATTTGGATTTGGATTGATTTTAAATTAAATTAGAAAATATCTAAATTGGGTTTAAAAGAATCCTAATTTTTATCCAATTGGGAATTCCCGCATCCTATAAATAGGCAGGTACTCCTCCAATTTCTATCATTCATTATATTCTACAAATTTCCACCGCAGAGTGCATCGTGTCGGTGTCCAACTCCAATAGATTAATTTTTGTACATATACATTCATTCTCTTCTTGGTGTCCGACAATCCCGGACCTCATCACCGTCCTCGTGTCCGACACTTGGACACAAGCCCTAAACTTAAACCTAACCCTAACCATAGTTTTCCCGCCTCCTGGCCCTATTCACCGCCACCACGCCACCCGGCCACTCACAGTCCCGGCGACCGACCTCCCCTGCTATCCCCACCGACCACGACAAACCAACCGCCCATCTCTGTCGCCACTCGACTGCATGCAACACCACCACCAACCTCATCACCCAGCACCTCCACCAGGTGCCAACACCCAGGCCGGCCAAACCTTCACCACCAATGCCACAAAACACATTCGACTCCACCTACACTGTTACCAGCCCCGACCAAAACCCCACATAACCACCATCACAGCCACCACCCTCACCAGCGACCGACACCACCACCCGGACCACGGCCATCGGCCGGAAAACCCCATCCGCCACCAAGAACAACAACAGAATAGAATAGAAAAAACCCTTACATGTCTCGACCCAGCCAGCCTTCACCTTCTCGCCGCTTCACGAGACTGGCTGCCGCACCTCCGCCGCGAGCCGGCCGTTTCCCCAATCTCCGACCATCACCGTCTTCTCCGCGCCCGCCGCCCAGATCTGGGACAGGCACCGGAGCATGCGTCAGCACCCCGCCTACGAGCACCGAGCGCTGCTGCGTCGACGAGCGTACGCCAGCCCCCATTTTCCCCTCCGGTCGGCCCCCACAACCGAACCAGACGACTGCGCCAAATCTTCCCCCAGTCCGACGGATCCCTTTCCCCAAACCCTTCTGCGCCAGCCCGCGTCGTCCTCCGGCGACCACACGCCGGACGCGAGCTCTCTCCGCCAAGCCACGCGTCGTCTCCTCAGAGGTGCTGCTCCGGCTCCCTTCTCATCTCTTTCCCCTTTCTCCGCCACGCGCGGCAGAAGTTTCCATCCCGCCCCCGGCCTTTCCCCCTTCCTCCGCTCGTCCCTCACCCTCTCGCTCACCCAATCTCTCTCACTCTCTCTCTCCCCCTCTTTCCCTATAAATCTCTTATATTTTTTTGGGTTCTTCATCTGCTGGATGAACCACAGGTTTTCTTTAGTTATTTCATTTTTTTGTTTATTATTATTATTATTATATTTACTATTATTATTATTATTATTATTATTATTATTATTATTTTAATTATTTATTTTAATGGTGTGTTTTGTATTTTAGCATTATTATTATTATCCTTATTACTATCATTATCATCATTATTATTATATGTCTATTATTTTCTTTCTTGTAGGAATATATACATCATTAATTATCAATAGTATTACCATCATTATTATTATCATCTTTATTATTATTATTATTATTATTATTATTATTATTATTATTATTATTTTGTTAAATATTTATGGCTAGCATAAAAAGATAGGTATTATTTTGCAAATATAGAGCTTTTTCTTAAAAATGATTTCTATATATTTTATTATTCATCTAAAATGTTTTACTAATAAATATATAGTGCTACCAAAAATTATATTTTTACTTAAAGTATTCTAGCCTAAAGGAAATGATTTTTCATATTTTCAATTATCTATCCAAAAACTATTTCGACTAATAAAATATATTCTCAAGTACTTATATAAAATATTTTTACTAAGTAAACTATAGTTTTTGACTTACATTGATTTTACTATTTATAAAATATTTTGGGATATTAAAATATAGTTTCAAAAAATATAAATAATCTTCAAAAATCATAATATATTATTATCCAATTTCCTTCAACTATCCTTCTGTCCGCGACCAATTCCATTCTCCCTATACCCTAGCCAACTCCATACCTTCATTATGTCCACCCTAACTAAATTGACCGTCCTAGACGCGATGGAACCATCCGTACCGCCAACAGAGGTCCCCTTGCATAGTTGTTGCACCCAGAGTCGCAGATCGTGCCACCTTGATCATTGCAGAACACCAGGCGTCCAACCAGGCAAGACACCTTGCCTTTACTGTTTAATTCCTTGCTCAATATTATGCATGTTTTTACTTATTCTAGAAAATATAAATTGTACTTGCAAATTATTATATTTTAGTTGTATATGGCTTAGAATTAAGGGACCACCTTTGTTTGTGTCGCATTCATTGGCCCGACACTTGTGTATCATGAGTCACGAGTCTCATATAGATCTCGGACGTACGTATCGACTGGCCATCGATGCGTACATGCCGTGCGATAGGCAATAACTGCTAAATAGTTATGGTTGTCTAGAAGACTTAGCGACTTAGCTGTTATTAGAAATGTCGTGATGTGGATTCAGCACGAGTAGTGCATGGGGAGGGTGAAGACAGTTATTAGTCGCAGGGGCTTTCACACCTTTACTTTTCTCTAGCTGCCATTTGTGACTCAGTCGAGAGCTAGTGGCCGTGCATTTATTTTCTTTTTTCTAGATGCCACTAGTGCCTCGGTTGAAACACAAATGTGCCGTGCATTTACTTTCCTCTAGCTGCCGTTAGTGACTCACCCAAGAGCTAGTGGCCGTGCATTTATTTTTCTCTAGCTGCCCCTTAGTTCTCGCTCAAGTGCTAATGGGCCATGCATTTACTTTTCTCTAGACACCACTAGTGCCTTGGTTGAAACGCTAACGTGCCGTATTTCTAGCTTCGGGAGCCCTTGTGTGGAACGTTGTCTTCAAAATGCATTAACACATAGAATGGTTAAGGACCTTTAATTGTGTAGTCACATTTACTTTTCTGTTGAGCTTTATTATTCAGTTAATGGCATGATATTATATGTCTTGTTACGTCCCTCTGAGGACCTGGTTATCTCGCCAGGTATGTGTTCTTGTCTTTCGCAGGAGTTATCGCCATTTCCTCGAGGATGATTGCATTTGGATTATTTTTGCTTCGCTCGCCAAATTTATTTTATTTTTCATGTATTTTCTCTTGCTTGTTGGTAGTGGATTTGTCTCCGCCCAACATATTGTATCAAGACAATTCATAATCATTATTTGAAATCTTTTATTCTTTTATCTTGTGTGGATGAGATTAGTTATGGTTTTACTGCATTTACAGCTTATGTATCCATACGAGTCCAATGTACTTCGTATGAATACAGCTGGCATGTCTACGTACTTGGTCCTACATATTTTGGGACTGGGGCGTTACATGTTTTTGTGGTGGCCCAGGCAGGTCGAGATAAATTGTTTGGTTACTTTACTGTACCAAGCAAGCCTGCGTATAGGATTAGAAGTCTAGGATCTCATCCACATATTTGACCTCTTTCCTTAATTTTATCTACCGTTTGACTCATCAATTGCATCTTGCTTGCTTCCTTCCATCCCTATTCTTATCTTCCCTTCGTGCTTGCTAGAGATTGACCCTACTAGTTAGTTGTCCTAAAACACCATTAGCTTAATTCTTTAAGTTGGGTAGAATACCTTATGAACTAGCCTTATAAACTAGCAACCCCTTTGACCTAGTGATCTATATTAGCAAGCTTATTTAGATCTTAGAATCTAGAGGACCTAACCCGTCTAGCCAACCAAGGACTTGGACAAGAAGACTATAGGACGACTGTATGACTTAGAATCATTTTACCTTCTTTAAATCTTAATCTCTCGTGCCTATATATTTACCATTTTGACTAATGATGCTAATGTAGCCTAGTTTTTGCAAGCTTATTCCTTATCGAGCTTGTCCAAGGCATATGTTAATTGGGTCGCTCCCACTAACATATTGTCTAATCAGAACCGGTGCATAATGGTCTAATCAACCGAGTGCACTTTGGTTCGCTTTTATCTATCGTTCTACGTGGATAGGGACATAGCTAAACTTGTCCTTTAGAGTCTCATCCGCGACTGCCTTGGCAACTCCTTTTTGAATTTTTTCGGTCGTCTTTGAATCACGTATTCGTACTCAATAATCTCGTCTTTGAACCCCTTAATGCTTTCGCCTTCACCTATTTTAGAAGGACGAAGGTGTTGTACTAGAACCTTCTCTAGCCTTCATATCAATTATGATTATTATCACTCGATGATGCTATATCTTCAACCTAACTACTCGACCTTTCCCTTAACCCTAAATCTACAAACTTGACTTTCTAATCACTTGAATTTAAGAAGTGATTACAATCGTCTCTTAATCATATCCTCAACCTAGACTACGACCAAGGAACCCTTCTACCGTTGTGCCTTCTCACCCCCTACGAATTCTTAATTTTGAGGACGAAATTCTTTTAAGTTGGGTAGGATGTAAAACCACTAAATTTCTACTATTTTTTATTTATTAAATTTGGTACCGATTTAAAATTTTGTATTGTACGTCGCGTAGTCGTATTGTACGTCGCGCACGAAATTTTATTTTTCGTAATTGCTCGACGAGTGCGAATATGTGCGAGCGTACATATTTTTAGAAAAACATTTTTCTTATTTTTATAGTTTCAAAATAATATATGTAATATTTAATTTAGCTATCAAAATTTCCTAAATTTATGATTTTATTTATGAAAAGCCTTTTATTTAGAATAAATAATATTCTTAGTGCATACATATATTTCATAAATATTTTGCTAGTTTATTTTAAATAAAAATATAATTTTTGAGATTTATAAATATTAATATTTTATTATTCAAAAAGATATTTAAAAATATTAATGTAACTTTTGAAATTATTATTATTAGTATTTTTGGAAAATATATTTCGAAATTATTGTGAAGATTTAAATCTTGATTTAAATTTGTGGATTTATTTAAATAGTTAATATTTGAAATTTGATTTATCCCATTTGATTTTGAACTAAAATTTAATTAGATTTAAATTTGATTTGTATTTGGATTTGGATTGATTTTAAATTAAATTAGAAAATATCTAAATTGGGTTTAAAGGAATCCTAATTTTTATCCAATTGGGAATTCCCACATCCTATAAATAGGCAGGTACTACTCCAATTTCTATCATTCATTATATTCCACAAATTTCTACCGCAGAGTGCATCGTGTCGGTATCCGACTCCAATAGATTAATTTTTGTACATATACATTCATTCTCTTCTTGGTGTCCGATAATCCCCGACCTCATCACCGTCCTCGTGTCCGACACTTGGACACAAGCCCTAAACTTAAACCTAACCCTAACCATAGTTTTCCCGCCTCCTGGCCCTATTCACCGCCACCACGCCACCCGGCCACTCACAGTCCCGGCGACCGACCTCCCCTGCTATCTCTACCGACCCCGACAAACCAACCGCCCAGCTCTGTCGCCACTCGACCGCACGCAACACCACCACCAACCTCATCACCCAGCACCTCCACCAGGTGCCAACACCCAGGCCGGCCAAACCTTCACCACCACTGCCACAAAATACATTCGACTCCACCTACACTGTTACCAGCCCCGACCAAAACCCTACATAACCACCATCACAGCCACCACCCTCACCAGCGATCGACACCACCCCCGGACCACGGCCATCGGCCGGAAAACCCCATCCGCCACCAAGAACAACAACATAATAGAATAGGAAAAATCCTTACCTGTCTCGACCCAGCCAGCCTTCACCTCATCGCCGCTTCACGAGACTGGCTGCCGCCCCTCTGCCGCGAGCCGACCGTTTCCCCAATCTCCGACCATCAGCGTCTTCTCCGCGCCCGCCGCCCAGATCTGGGACAGGCACCGGAGCATGCGTCAGCACCCCGCCTACGAGCACCGAGCGCTGCTGCGTCGGCGAGCGTGTGCCAGCCCCCATTTTCCCCTCCGGTCGGCCGCCACAACCGAACCGGACGACTGCGCCAAATCTTTCCCCAGTCCGACGGATCCCTTTTTCCAAACCCTCATGCGCCAGCCCGCGTCGTCCTCCGGCGACCACACGCCGGACGCGAGCTCTCTCCGCCAAGCCGCGCGCCGTCTCCTCAGAGGTGCTGCTCCGGCTCCCTTCTCATCTCTTTACCCTTCCTCTGCCACGCGCAGCAGAAGTCTCCAGCCCGCCGCTAGCCTTTCCCCTTCCTCCACTCGTCCCTCACCCTCTCGCTCACCCAATCTCTCTCACTCTCTCTCTCCCCCTCTTTCCCTATAAATCTCTTATATTTTTTTCGGTTCTTCATCTACTGGATGAACCACAGGTTTCTTTAGTTATTTCATTTTTTTTGTTTATTATTATTATTATATTTACTATTATTATTATTATTATTATTTTAATTGTTTATTTTAATGGTGTGTTTTGTATTTTATCATTATTATTATTATCCTTATTACTATCATTATCATCATTATTATTATATGTCTATTATTTTCTTTCTTGTAGGAATATATACATCATTAATTATCAATAGTATTACCATCATTATTATTATCATCTTTATTATTATTATTATTATTATTATTATTATTATTATTATTATTATTATTATTATTATTATTATTATTATTATTTTGTTAAATATTTATGGCTAGCAAAAAAAGATAGGTATTATTTTGCAAATATAGAGCTTTTTCTTAAAAATGATTTCTATATATTTTAGTATTCATCTAAAATGTTTTACTAATAAACATATAGTGCTACCAAAAATTATATTTTTACTTAAAGTATTCTAGCCTAAAGGAAATGATTTTTCATATTTTTAATTATCTATCCAAAAACTATTTCGACTAATAAAATATATTCTCAAGTACTTATATAAAATATTTTTACTAAGTAAACTATAGTTTTTGACTTACATTGATTTTACTATTTATAAAATATTTTGGGATATTAAAATATAGTTTTCAAAAATTATAAATAATCTTCAAAAATCATAATATATTATTATCCAATTTCCTTCAACTATCCTTCTGTCCGCGACCAATTCCATTCTTCCTATACCCTAGCCAACTCCATACCTTCATTATGTCCACTCTAACTAAATTGACCGTCCTAGACACGATGGAACCATCCGTACCGCCAACAGAGGTACCCTTGCATAGTTGTTGCACCAGAGTCGCAGATCGTGCCACCTTGATCATTGTAGCACACCAGGCGTCCAACCAGGCAAGACAACTTGCCTTTACTGTTTAATTCCTTGCTCAATATCATGCATATTTTTACTTATTCTAGAAAATATAAATTATACTTGCAAATTATTATATTTTAGTTGCATATGGCTTAGAGTTAAGGGACCACCTTTGTTTGTGTCGCATTCATTGGCCCGACACTTGTGTATCACGAGTCACGAGTCTCATATTGATCTCGGACGTACGTATCGACTGGCCATCGGTGCGCACATGCCGTACGATAGGCAATAACTGCTAAATAGTTATGGTTGTCTAGAAGACTTAGCGACTTAGCAGTTATTAGGAATGTCGTGATGTGGATTCAGCACGAGTAGTGCATGGGGAGGGTGAAGATAGTTATTAGTCGCAGGGGCTTTCACACCTTTACTTTTCTCTAGCTGCCATTTGTGACTCAGTCGAGAGCTAGTGGTCGTGCATTTATTTACTTTTCTCTAGATGCCACTAGTGCCTCGGTTGAAACACAAATGTGCCGTGCATTTACTTTCCTCTAGCTGCCGTTAGTGACTCACCCAAGAGCTAGTGGCCGTGCATTTATTTTTCTCTAGCTGCCCCTTAGTTCTCGCTCGAGTGCTAATGGGCCGTGCATTCTCTAGACGCCACTAGTGCCTTGGTTGAAACGCTAACGTGCCGTGTTTCTAGCTTCGGGAGCCCTTGCGTGGAACGTTGTCTTCAAAATGCATTAACACATAGAATGGTTAAGGACCTTTAATTGTGTAGTCACATTTACTTTTTTGTTGAGATTTATTATTCAGTTAATGGCATGATATTATGTGTCTTGTTACGTCCCTCTGAGGACCTGGTTATCTTGCCAGGTGTGTGTTCTTGTCTTTCGCAGGTGTTATCGTCATTTCCTCGAGGATGATTGCATTTGGATCATCTTCGCTTCGCTCGCCAAATTTATTTCATTTTTCATGTATTTTCTCTTGCTTGTTGGTAGTGGATTTGTCTCCGCCCAACATATTGTATCAAGACAATTCATAATCATTATTTGAAATCTTTTATTCTTTTACCTTGTGTAGATGAGATTAGTCATGGTTTTACTGCATTTACAGCTTATGTATCCATACGAGTCCTATGTACTTCGTATGAATACAGCTGACATGTCTACGTACTTGGTTCTACGTATTTTGGGACTGGGGCGTTACAACGGTTTACCTCGATTTACTTGTAGTCATGTTTATTAGCACGATTCTCCTGACATGCCATTTCTTTTAGGTTTTAGTTCTAGCACTGCTCCCTTTAATCCTTATTTTCTTATATCACTTTTCATCTATCCACGCATTTTATTACTGTTATAGCTGGCATGTATATTATGTGTCTTGCTAGTCCTCTGAGGACCTGGTGATCTCTCAAGGCTTAATTAGAGACGAGTACTACCCAGAGGTATACGGTTCTGGAGTCGAGGCGGGTGATGTACCTTCACAGGAGGACGAGATAGTGGCTGAAAACTTCTCTTGAGACATGTCTCTTTTAGACTTGATACTTTATTTTCTTTCTTTTTTCAGTGGACATGTAGTTGATTATTTATTTCTTTATACTGTGGTTTCGGGATGTCTTATCCGCACAGTTATTATTTTTATTTCATGTTGGACAGATATTTCTCATTTGTATTATTTTATTGGACTTGATATATCGGGTCATATTTTTTGTGTGGATGAGATTAGCTATGACCTGTGACTTGTATTGTATTGCTGGGTTGTTATCATGATTTACAGCTTAAGTATTTTGCTAATGGACTTATTGTGAGATTTGGCCTATTGGTGAAGTGTTGCTGGCATGTACCATATCCTGGCCCAATACATAATTTGGGACTGGGGCGTTACATATTTTTGTGGCAAAAATTTGTTTTTGTGTGGCGAAAACATGTAACGCTCCAGTCCCAAATTATGTATTAGGCCAGGATACGGTATATGTCAGCAACACTTCACCAATGGGCCAAATCTCATATAAGTCCATTAGCAAAATGCTTAAGCTGTAAATCATAATAATAACCCAGCAATACAATACAAGTCACAGGTCACAGCTAATCTCATCCACACAGAAAATATGACACGATATATCAAGTCCAATAAAATAATACTAATGAGAAATATATGTCCAACATGAAATAGAAATAATAACTGTGCGGGTAAGACATCCCGAAACCAAAGTATAAATAAATAAATAATCAACTACATGTCCACTAAAAAGGAAAAAAATAAAGTATCAAGTCTAAAATAAAGAGACATGTCTCAAGAGAAGTCCTCAGACACTATCTCGTCCTCCTACGAAGGTACATCACCCGCCTCGACTCCAGAACCGTATACCTCCGGGTAGTCCTCGTCTCTAACTAAGCTTGGAGAGATCACCAGGTCCTCAGAGGACTAGCAAGACACATAATATACATGCCAGCTATAACAGTAATAAAATACGTGGATAGATGAAAAGTGATATAAGAAAAGAAGGATTAAAGGGAGCAGTGCTAGAACTAAAACATAAAAGAAATGGCATGCCTGGAGAATCGTGCTAATAAACATGACTACAAGTAAATTGAGGTAAACCGCAGCCCGGTGGTTGCAAACGGCCCTATAGATTGCAGCCCGGTGGTTGCTAACAACCTATAGTTAGTCTCAATCGCAGCCCGGTGGTTGCTAACGATTGAGAGTGGTCAGGTACAGTCACATCTATAACAAGGTCCTCGCCTAAAACTATGAGACAGTCAAGTCAACTCAAACATGTCAAGTCCAAGTCATGTCTAGGTCACACAGGTGAGGGATATATGACATAGACAAAGAAATTCTAACTCTAGACATGAACAAGATAAGAAAAATAAGACAAGTAATATGGAGAAAGAATAAAATCTACGTGCACGCAAAACTAGAAAGTAACCAGAACATGGCGACTCTGCTGGGGACGACCTTCTCCTCTGACGAGGAGGCAATTACTCAATACGATAATGTGTCGATTGGATCGACAAAGAAGACTCTGGTTGTACACTTCGACCAGACTGCTTATGAAGAAATGCTCCGAACTGGGGGTGGTTCTCGCCGATCCAATGTTCAAAAATCTCGCAAAGCACGAAAAGTTTGGATTCCTAAATCTAAAATAGCTTCTGATCTCTCTGTTGCTTCTGAGGGGAAGGGAATTCTTCCCACTCATGTCGTAGGGGCTCCCGTTCGTAACGAGGCAGTCCTTACTTCAGCGTTGCACTCTAAGTGTGGCAAGTTATCTCCCGTCTGTGACGGTGAAGATAATCAGGTTTTACTCCCAGTGGGTAAAAACCAAATTTTACGCTCAGTGCATAATAACGAGTATCCCATTTGTAATGAGGCAGACTCTAATGCTTGTGCTTCTAAGTGTAAAAATAAATCTCCCGTCTGTGACGTGGTAGACACACAAAAATTACGCTCTTCGCGTAAAGGAAAATCTCCCGTCTGTGACGTGGTAGATAATCAATTTTTACGCTCTACGCGTAAAGGTAAGTCGCATGTCTGTGACAGTGTAGATAAAATTTGCAACGATGTTTTTACATCTAATGTGAATGTACCTAAATGCATACAGCATAAAAATGTTGTTGGTAAAGCTTTAGTTCTACACCAACAGCCTTCTTATACTGCTCTACGCAAAGTACCAAACCTACAAATCACACGCAATAAAAATGGAGTCCTTCGTGCTCAAAAATCTCAAGATTTGCGTACACAACTCCAAACGCGTAGAAATGTACAGTTTGGTTCTGCGAATGTAGACAGTAATCTTCTTTATACACAAGGGACTAAACGTTTTGCTATCCCAAATGTAATAAAGAAGACTACTCCTTCTACTCCTTCTGATTTACGTGAATTGCTAATGCAAAAGCGTAAAAATAGACAATCTCCCGTGACGCTCCCCCAAGAAAGTCATCACTGTGAGTGTCACCAGATTGTGATCAAATGTTGTTGCTCGACTTCCAGACAGTCAGTTTTTGATCGATTGAATTTTAATGCACCCCAACAACAAGCTGATGAGTTATCATATACGTCAGTCAACATGGCATCTCACACCAATAGAGGATGACGTCCTAGACGGAACACGTCCCAAACCCCAGGTCAACAATAATTCAACAGACTTCTTAATTCTTTTGAAGGAGTATATCAGAATACTCGATCAAGAAGACAAAGACAATTGCAGACTTCTGATTCTGAAGCTGGGGGTACTCAATCTCTTGAGTCCGAAACTGATAGTGTTAATTCATACTTCTATACTAATCCTTCTGTATCTTCAAGAGAGGTTGAATCCTACGCTATTGGAGACAAACCAGAGATGTCATCTGTTAATACAGAACAACGTCTCACTGCTGTTGAGCAATCATTGAAAGACATGCTTAACATGATGCAAAGCATGCACCAGATAATAACGGCTCAACAAACTGCTCAACCAGCAATTGTAACTCCGGTTCAGATAGCAGCACCAACTCAAGATAGCCAAGGGGTTAATATACCTTTGAATATCTAAGAGCCTACTGTTAACCAAAATTCTACATCTCCAGATCCCATCATTCCAGAAGATGTACCATCTCCAGTCGGGATTACGGTACAACCAACAACTTTTCTATCAAATGTGCTTCCACAAACCATTGAAGCCATTCAAGCAGTGCGTGAGCTCAAAGCACAGTTTGAAGTTTTGAAGCAAAAGGATCAACTCCAGAGGTTAGGGATTAAGCAACCTTATCCTCCTCATTGGAATGATGTACCTTTTCTACCGAAATTCAAGCCACAGTCCATGGTATTGTTTAATGGAAAGGCTTCTCCTAGTCAGTATATCAATTACTTTGATATTATGACTGTACATTTGCAGAAAAATGATGCTCTTCTCACTAGAGTATTCATTGGATGCTTGACGGGTTCAGCTTACGACTGGTATCATAGTTTACCCGACAATTGTATTTCGTCTTTTGACGAATTTAAGGCAATGTTTCTCTCCCGTTTCTATGAAGGAGGTATGGACATGAACATGTCCTCTTTAATAGAAATCAAGCAAAAGGAGAAAGAAGATACTCGGACGTTCATTGAACGTTTCCGACAGACAACTTTAAAGATGCCCCCTGGTATGCCAGATTCAGCGCTGATTGATACATGTAAGATGAATCTGCGACCATCCATCGCTGTCTTCACGGGTTCCTAATTCACAGATTGGGCTTCGTTTATCATAGCAGCAGTTTCCGTCGAGACCAATGGTAGGTTGGCTCGTGAACATGGGATGATTTTCGCCTCTGAGGATAAAGGAAAGAAAAGTAATCCTGGTAATAATTCCGGCAATCGTAATATGAAAGGAAAAGACACTCTTATGGTCAATCTTTCCAAGAATAAAACGACGCCGAATAATCAGGAATCTTCCAGGTCAAAAGAAGAATACTCTTTTGACGAAAGTGATATCCCAAGGATATTCCAATGTCTGGTGAAGAGTGGAAAACTCCAGATTTCGGAGCCAAAGAGGCCCAATGAGGTGAATCTGACTGGCAATCCCAAATATTGTATCTATCATAGATACATTAATCATCCTACCAGTGCTTTGTATATTTTGAAGAAGAAAATCTAAGAGCTGATAAATGGTGGTGTCATTGCTTTAACCAATGATGACCATACGGTTACAACCAATATGATTTCTCTTCAATTTGGAGATTTTCCTCCACAACAAGTACCAGATAGAATTGTCTTAATTCCGAAGGCGACGATGAAGATTTTGAATATCCCGCCTGCCAGGGAGGAAAATGAAGGATTGTTGTCTCTTACATTAAAGAATGGTGAAATTATGTGGGTACATCCTGACTTAATACCTGAAATGGAAGATGAAGGTAAAACTTCAAAATCCAAGAAAGGTAAGAAAGTCAAAACCTGCAACATGATTTCTCATGTTATTCCAGATCCTGATGATTTGGATCATCTATGGGACGACATTCCTTTGGAAGATAGACTGAGAGGATTGAACATATGTCCTCCAAGTCTGGCTCCTCCTACCAAGCTCAAGCTTACTCATCAGCAGTGGCTAGCCATGAATAGTGTTCCCTTATACAGAGCATAACAAGTCTTCGCTGCTTATGAAAAGGCTCCTACAGGGATTTTTCCTCGTATCCCGAATCTTTTTCCTCCCGTAGCTGCAGAGACGGTTATTCCTCATTCTCCCGTAGTTATAGGGATTTCTTCTTCTTCCTCTATGGAACCACCTGTTGAAAGTCCACTGCCTACTCACTTGAACAGTCAACAATCTATCCTTCTCATGAAGAAGATGGGTTATGATTTTCAAAAGGCAGAAGGTTTGAATTATGATAAAGGGATACGACTTTCTTTACAAGTTCAAAGTCAAAAATCTACTATTGGATTGGGTTCTGAGGTTCCTCATAACAATCCTCACAAGAAGAAGGCTAAGGAAAGGAAGATTAATCCTGCAATATGGTACTTCCTTCTTCTGAGTCTGAAGAAGAAACTTTTGCTGGTACAAGATCTGGAAAAGAGTACCACAAAGATTATGTGGGATCCTCCAAGGAAGCTGAGAATGTTGAAACACCATCAACTCAACCGTCTCTTGCTCCTGCTGTGGTTGAAAAGAGAAAACAGAAAGCGGTACACTTCGATGTCCCGTTGAAGTCTACTTCCAGTCAGGGGGTGGTGATGAAACCCTATAAATTTGATATTTTAGCCCAGTTAGCTAATACTTCGGCTAGATTATCTATTTTTGAGTTGCTTCGCCTTTCTAGAGAAAGCTGCAAAACTTTGAGTGAAGCTTTGCTGCAAGCTGATTCCTGCTTAGCTCAACTCAAGACTCCTGACAATATACCAGTATCATGCCCGCAATGTCATAGTGTGATGGAAGCAATTCTCAACATCACCTTCACATAAGAAGATATGTTGTTGAAGCATAACAAGCATGATAGGCCCTTGTGTTATACCGGGTATATCGAATCCATTGAAGTTGACAGAATTTACATTGATCCTGGGTCTTCCATTAGCATAATTCTTCAAAGTATGCTAAGACCATTGAGGATTCCTACTAGTGATCTGACTTACACTAGTACCACAATAGTTGGTTTCAACTCTGGAAAGAGCAAACCACTGGGAAAGATTCGTCTGAAGATTCAGATTGGTGATCTTCGAACCATGGCAATATTTTATGCTATTAACTCAGACGTATCCTATAATATTCTTCTTGGAAGACCATGGTTACATGAGCATAACATCGTGCCTTCAACTCTCTACCAATGCTTCAAGTATGTGGATCCCCAAGGGGTTATGAAGACTGAGTTTGCTGATATCAATCCTTTCAAAGGTGTTGAAGCCTATTTTTTCGACTCAAGGCTTTACAAACAAGAGCATGTGAAAGAGATATCAGAGATGGCTGAAGATCAATCATCTGCTGAAGATCAGTCTATTAACGAAGATCCGCCAGAAGAGCAACCTTTGAATATCAAAGTCAAAGGGCGAATCCAACCCCAATCTGTCAACAATCAACCTTTAATGATCAAGGTTAAAGGAAGAACTCAAGCTTCATCTGAGGAATTAGTAAATGTTCCTGTTAAAAGCTAAGTTCAACCTCTTGTGATCAAAGTCAAAGGGCATACATTTCGTACGAATGATCCAGAACCTCCTCTGATTGTCAATCTTGGCAAATCTACGCAGAAGACGGATGATAATCCACTAGTGATTAATCCAAAGCGTAGCAGTCAAATTGTAAATGATGTAAATATTGATCATTCTGTACTTTTTGATATCAATAAAGATTTCCTTTTCGAGTATATGGCTGTCAAGTTTATTGAAAGAATGACTTTATCTTCTGATAATCAAAGTCATCAATATAAAGACGACATAGACACAGAGGAAACCTTATACATTGACAATAAAGAAAATTCTTTTCCTCCTCATGTCAATATTGGACCTTATGCTCAAAGGTTTCTAACATCTTTTTCCTATCTTCTTCCTGTAGCCGCTTCATCGTAAGCTTGTGTAACTTATAGACGTCACAAAGAATCTTATTTCGTGGTTCCGTCTGATAAGAAAAATAAGCGCCAAATTGTGTTTGGCCTGGCTAGAAATATCCCTGTTGTTCAGACAGATGATTTGAGAGATAAAGATAAAGGAAGAATCCGAATTGACAGATATAGTCAACAATCTCTCAAAATTATCCAGAATATGGGATATGATTTAAAGACTATGCAAGGTCTCAATCAAGGCAAAGGTAGATGACTACTATTATGTGGTGATCCGTTTTACCAGAAAACTCGTCATAGATTAGGATATGATCCGTCCTACATGTTTAATGACGATATACAAGAGAAATTCTCTTCTAGCTCTTCAGATTCAGAAGAAGTCCAATTCATTGAATCTGATATTTCTCACTCCTCGTGTGTTAAAGGAGACTATTATGATGAATCTGAGCAAATATTTTTAGCTTACATGGTTCAAATTGATGATGAATCCGAGCCATTTGAGAATGATCCTTGGGCTCAACAGATGGACACTTAATGGGAACTTCGTTTTGAACAACGAAAACCACCTACAGAGGACGAGATTGTCCAAATTGACGTTGGAGATAGAACTACGCCCAAACCAATATTCATCAGTAAGAATCTTTCTGAAGATGAAAAGGAAGAATTGATAAAACTAATCAAAGAATATATTGATATTTTTGCATGGAGTTATGAGGATATGCCAGGTTTAGATCCCAAAGTTGCTACTCATAAACTCAATATTCTTCCTAATGTTAAGCCTGTAAAATAATAGCAACGACATTTTTGGCCAGACATGATGGATGCAATTGAAGCAGAAGTCAAAAAGCTGATCACGTGTGGTTTTGTTCGTGAAGAACAATATCCCGATTGGGTTGCCAATATTGTTCCTGTTATAAAGAAGAACGAAAAAGTTTGAGTTTGCATAGATTTTCGAGATCTTAATACAGCTTGTCCAAAAGACGAATTTCCACTTCCAATTACTGATGTCATGATAGGCAATACATGTGGTTTTGAACGCATGTCTTTCATGGATGGATTCTCAGGATATAATCAAATTAAGATGCATCCAGAAGATGAGAAGCATACCGCTTTTCGTACACCCCTTAGGGTTTACTGCTATACGGTGATGCCGTTTGGTCTTAAAAATACCGGTGCCACATATCAACGGGCCATGAGCAATATCTTTCAAGAACATCTACGGAAGACAGTAGAATATTATGTAGATGACATTGCTGTTAAGAGTCGCTCAAAAGATGATCACATTCAAGACTTGAAGACAGTATTTGAATTGATGCGCCAACATCAATTGAAAATGAACCCTACTAAGTCTTTCTTAGGGGTTTCCAGTGGCAAGTTTTTAGGATTTGTCATTACTTCTCAAGGTATCCATGTTGATCCTGATAAGGTTAAAGCAATTCTTGAAATGCATCCTCTACGCAATTTAAAAGAACTCCGTGGCTTCCAAGATCGCATTACATATATCAGGAGGTTCATATCCAATCTCTCTGGAAGATGCCAGCCTTTTTCCCGTCTATTGAAGAAGGGTGTATCATTTGTTTGGGATGAGGCATGTCAGAAAGTCTTCAATGACATCAAGCAATATCTTACAAATCCATCTGTTTTGGTACCTCCAGTGATAGGAAGACCATTTTTGCTATATGTTAGAGCTTTGGATCATTCACTTGGTGCTCTTCTTGCACAAAAAAGTGATATAGGGCATGAACAAGCGATTTATTATCTTAGCCGAATGATGGTCGGAGCAGAGCACAGGTATACTCCTGTAGAAAAGGAATGTCTGGCCTTGGTTTTTGCTGTCCAAAAGATAAGACATTATGTGACAGGACAGACTATCCATGTCATCTCCAGAATAAATCCCATTCGGGTATTGATGAGAAAACCGAGCATTCTTAACTCTAGGTTAGCTACCTGGATGATGCTGCTCACTCCTTATGACATGGTTTATATACCTCAAAAATTAGTGAAGGGTCAAGCATTAGCTGATTTCTTAGCTGCTCATCCTATACCTGAAACATCAAAGTTATATGAGGACATTCCAGATGAAGTTCTAGATTGCAATATGACTTTGAAAAATGACATTTGGTAATTATATTTTGACGGAGCATCACGGGTTGGGCCTAAAGGTAATATTGTCTCTGGGGTAGGAATCGTCTTGGTCTCTCCTGACAAAATGGTCATATATCGTGCCTATTCTCTCAATGAACCATGCTCCAATAATGTAGCAGAATATAATGCTCTATTGATTGGTCTCCAAGTCGCAAAACAATTAGATATTGAATTCCTAGAAGCCTATGGAGACTCTCAGTTGATTGTTAATCAAGTTAGAAGGACCTATGAAGTCAGAAATCCTGATCTCATCCCTTATCATCAAGTAGTAGTCGAATTGGTCCTTTCATTCAAAGGATTCTTCATTGAATTCGTACCACGTTCTCAGAATGTGGAGGCTGATGCTCTTGCTAGCCTAGCTGCAGATTTGGCTGTTCCAATCCGAAGGCAAAATACAATTACTTTGTTGGACCGATATTTATTCTGTGTCAAGAATAATTTGTGTCTTGAACAGAGTTATACTACAGAATCAAGTTCTCAGCAAAGGGATTGGAGAACTCCATTTATTGATTACGCGGTTCATGGGATTTTACCTGAAGATCCAAAAGAAGCTGCATCAATTAAAAGACGATCATTTCGATTCTATTATGATTCATCTTTACATATGTTATATCGTCGCTCATATGATGAACTCTTGCTGCGCTGTCTCTCAGAAAATGAAGCTAAACTGATACTCCGTGAGACTCATGATGGTGTCTGTGGTGCTCATCAACCAGGTCCGAAATTACAGGATCATATTCGAAGAATGGGATACTATTGGCCTTCCATGATAGCAGATGCTGTGGATTACGCCAGAAGATGTAAAGCATGTCAGATTCGTGCCAATTTTATTCACCAACCTTCTGAATTCCTACATCCTACAGCAGCTTTTTGGCCCTTCGAAGCTTGGGGTATGGATGTCATTGGTCCTATTAACCCTCCTTCTGTTAAAGGACATCGGTTCATATTAGCTATAACCGATTATTTTTCTAAGTGGGAAGAAGCAATTCCCCTTGCTGAAGTGAAAACATCTAATGTGATCAGCTTCATCAAACATCATGTCATTTATCGCTTCGGGATTCCTCGACGGATAATTCATGACAATGGTCCACAATTTGCCAGTCAGGCATTTTATCGATTCTGTGATAAGAATCAAATTCAAAATTTGGCTTCTACGGCTTATAATCCAGCTGCTAATGGTCTAGCCGAAGCCTTCAATAAAACTATCATTAAACTTCTCAAAAAATTTGTCTCTTCTAATAAACGTGATTGGAATGAGAAACTTGGAGAATGTTTATGGGCTTATCGAACAACAGTCCGAACTCCTACTGGTTTTACACCATTTTCATTGGTTTATAGATGTGAGGCTGTTCTTCCCTTAGAAATCCAGATTCCATCTCTTCGAATAGCTATTGCTAATGAGCTAACTATAGAGAACAATGATCGCTTATGACTCCAAGAACTTGAAGGATTGGACGAGAAGCATCTTCAAGCACAACAGCATATTGAACTATATCAAGCCCGTATATCTCGAACTTTCAATCGTAAAGTTAAAGAGAGGGTATTCAAGATTGGCGAGTTAGTATTAGCCGTTCGAAGACCGATGATTATGACTCACAAAAGCAAAAGGAAATTCCAAGCGAAATGGAAAGGTCCTTATATAATTGAGACCGTGTTTTCTAATGGCGCCTATCGGTTATCAAAGCCTAATGGAGATCTACTCATGATGCCAATCAATGGCAAATTTCTTAAGAAGTACTATGTATAAAGAAAAATGATAATGAAAATAAAGTTTTTTTTATTATTATTTTTTGTTCAAGACAAAAGATTAAGGACGAGGGCCACTGCCTTCGCCTTCCTTATTGAATACATAGTCAGCCAATGCATAGAAAACATCGTTGCCAAAACTCATAAAAAATTTGCAGACAGCCATCCTCAGTGCTTCTTCTTCAGGAGTTTTCCTTGGCTCCACTAAGAAAGCAAGGATATCTTGTGGTGGCTTGGGCGTAGAAGAGTTCTCGCTTACTTCGGTTGGGCCTGACACAATTGGCTCGACGGGGTGTGTCTCGATGACGTCCTCAACCTTTATGGAGACTTCATTCTTTTGCTGCATATCCTTGGAAGACATTTCCAATAGAGGAGTGGAAATAAGAATAAAAAGTTACAAAGAGCTTTCGCCTGTTTATAGGAGAGATCTGTTGATGAACTGGTCTTTGAAAACAACCTTTCATTCCCGAAAAGGTCTGTCCGTTTATTTTATCAGGTTCATCCATTTTGGAATTGAATCTATATTTTCTTTTCTCGAGAGTTATGTTGGTTCATTCATCCATTAATATGGACATATATGCTCATGACGTATGTCTCCTTATTCCACAGCTACCAAGATTTGGTTAAGCTGATTTCTTGTTTCCTTGGAGAGGGATTTTAAATCTTCTATTTTTTTAATTGATCAAAAAAAATGGGATTCATTATTTATCATGTTTTCATGACCTCTGGATAAATATTAAATCTACTTACTTTTCTTATCTATCATTTCCATTTGACCTCTACATAGATATTAATCTATTTTTTCTCTGAGTTCTTACATGCTGTCATGTCCATAATACCTCTGATAGTATTGTATAATCTAAACAGAAAACAAGACTTTATTATCTATCATGTCCATACTACTTTTGGATAGATACAAATCATTGAGTATAGAAGACTTGTCATTTCCATTCTCATTTCATCATAAAAGTCCATTACATTTCTTAAACTTTCTTACAAATCAAAATGGAAATCTATTACAATCTTGGATTTTCATTCTATACAACAACGATGACCTAATCGAGATCTATTTCTTCTTTGGATCTTCTTCATCGGATTCGTTGTTGGTGTCAATTCCTTGCTGTCTGAGCCTCAGTGGCAACCAGAGCAGTAGGAATCAAACTCTGGTCTTCTCTCTCAGACGAGAGGAGAATCCCAGAGTATGGCAGCCCGAAGACATGTTGCTGCCAATACAACTGGTGGAGGAGTGGCGGCCTCTCAAAGGAGATAGGAATGTATCCAGTATTGGGATACGATTCCTAGTTCTGCCGTGAAAGGAACTCTACTACCCAATTTCTTGGGTTAGAGTTGACTCCACCATCCAACTCTTCTTGTATAAAGGCTCTTCCTACCAACAGAGGAAGACCCTTCTATCCCACGAAGAGTTCTGAGTTGTCTGATTTGTGCGTCAAAAGCGCATGAGTTTCCTGATGTTGATGTCAGAAGAACGCTCCTCACAGCATCAAAGTCGCCAATACCGGTTCTGGAAAAGCTCTTCAGCCAAACTTCTGCAGAAAACAACAAAGAAGAAGTGTTTTAGACAGAAGTATCATCAGACACGTATTAGTTAATTAAAACTGAAAACAGATGCTTACGCATCTTGTTTTATCTTTAACAGGCAACAAGACTTTATGCTTGATGTTTTTACGCCCGTGATTCATGAGCATTCAATCAACAGGGCTCTCTATGCCAGTGTCTCATGTGCACCCTATTCAACAAGGCTTTTACGCTATTGTTTCATGTGCTCCTCATTCAACAAGGCTTTTTACGCCAACGTTTCAGGGGTATATTATTCAACAAAGCTTTTTACGCCCGTACATCTTTCCTATGAGATTCTACATCTATCAAGGATTTACGCTCGTGAGTATCTGTTTTTCAACAAAAAGATCAAAGGCAAACAATGGTTTATGACCAAACTTACCATAAAGGCCAAATAGTTCGGCTCTGGTTGAATCAATATCTGGTGACCGAGCGTACAGAAGAATGACATCAGAAAGGATAGTCATTTGTTGAAGAGTGAATTCTTGCAAAGAGGCAGAAAGCTATCTCCAGAAAAATAACAATGAGAATGAGGATGTATAAAACATTCTCTAAACTCAGCTATTTATAAGGGTTGAGGAAACGGTTGGCATGAGTCTATTTCGGGAAAGATCCTACTAGATAGGCGCTCGTGACCACAAAGCGGATGCCACGTGTTGTTTTGTTTCTCTTGAGAATAAACAACCATAAATGCAGTTAAAGAAGTGTTGAACAATTCTATGTACCAACAGATGAGATTAACATCAAGATTTTATTTATAAAAAGGGGGGAGTGGACCCCTACACATAAAAGAGTCGCAATACATGGAATATTATTTTTTCTCTCCTTCGTTGGGCTGACGAAGGGAGGCACCTAAGTCGTGCATGTTGCGAATTCCGGAGCGACGCATCAAATTAAGAAACGCTTCTGCATCTCCTGATCCCTCATACGCAGTTGGAGGACCACCATCGATGCGACTGAAGACTGCTGGAGTCAGTCCAAAGCACCCTACAAAATTACGTGCTCGCTCAAAATCAATCCTGGAGCTAGAAGCCTCTTCATTGTTAATCTCTTTCTTTGGCGCCATGTCACTATGAAGATGAATGGCAAGAATGAAGAATTCTTCTTTATTTATACAATCAAATCAACTCTTCATATTCCTTATGGGAAACTGCTCATTATTAATGCAAACTCGGGGAGGTGAAAAGGCATTCGAAAGTTTCGAGAAGAAAATTCATTATGACGGTTAAGTGTTGACCGACACTATTTCTTGATTTTACGCCGACTGTTGGATATCCCCACTTTTACGCGGATGACTGTTGAGTATCCCGAATTTTACGCTGACTGGTCAAATCTCAACTTTTACGCTTCTGTTCAAAGTGTTTCAAATTTTGAAGATATTTAAAAACTTTGAAGGGGGTCTTGTAGGAGCGTAAAAAGTGCTTCATAAGAATGAGTCAAAGAGATGGATCATTCCATTCAAATTGATCTACTTTACGCCAAAGAGCGGCTAATCACTTTACGCCTGAAGCAGGCTAATCATTTTACGCCCGGGTCAAAGCTAATGATTTTATGCCCAAGACAGACTAGCCATTTTTACGCTGGAAAAAGCTATCAAGTCTTGCATTTAATGCAAAATCTGACATGAAGATTTAATGATGGCATATATCACAGAAATCAAAGGGATTTGTTTTACACAGAGGCCCATTTGTCGTTTAGTATGTGGACTGAGCCACTTTTACGCTCATAATATGGCTTCTTTTACGCACGGAGACTATACGAGTTTTTACGCTCAACGGTTGACGTGTGCGTAAGGTTTATTTGGGCTACTTTTATGCTCAAGGTTATTTAACAACCACTTTACGCGGGAAGTCTACATCAGGGCTATTGTACGCCTAGTCTACTACTTTACACTCAGGGTATATTTGGGTTGTTTTTACGCCCTATTCCAATTCAGAACGTGGTTTGCCTACATGGCTTTCATGCCACACATCTCGAAGAACGTGTGTACGTGCATCCTATTCTTATTGAAATGATGGGACACGTGTCAACGTATGTAGAGGATGACTTCGGTCATGAGTGGCAGTTGTTAGCGTAAAGACGGAACTTTTGCTGAATTTTTACGCACAAGAAGCCAAGTCTATAAATAGACTGATTTTTCTCATATAGACAGACAGAGAGAAAGGAGAGAATACATAGAGATCAGAGCCCAGAGACTTTGATTTTTCGGAGCATTCTTCTTCAACTTTTCTTCCAGAACAGAGTGAAGCAAAGCAGGAAAGCATTCGGCCTCGCCATCAGTGCCCAAGTGCGTCGATACCTTTCTGGTAACTTAGTTGTTCCAATTGTTCATCTTCTAGCAGTGATCTTCATCATCATCCTATGGTCCAAGGAACAAAGTGATCATTTACAGATCAGACTTCCATAGCAATACTTCCCAGAATCAAATTTGTACTTCTTGTACTTTTTCTCGTTTTATTTTCAAAATCCGATTTCCAGGCATTTTATTAAGTGAAACAATATTCAATTTCTCGTGGAACCCTTTAGACCCATACAATCACACACCAAGTTTTAGGGTTTTCGACTTTTCAATTAATCAGTTATGTTCCTACTTCAATCATATACTTAAAAATCATATAAAAATCATAAGAATTTTATTTAAACTAATTTTCTATAGATTTATCTCAAAATTTCCAGAATTTATATTTCTAAAGAATTATACTACTAGTTGTCCATCGGGTCGACTAGTCTACCCGAAATTTGTCTAGAACTTCATTAATTATCTAAAATTATAAAAACCCTCAAAAATACAATTTAAACATAATTAAAATTTCCTAAATATCAGAATATGAAATTTTGATGCAAGGATTTCATGGTACTAATGGTTTGAAATCTTCTAGGTCAACAAGTCACCCGAAAATGACAAGTTTTGACCTATAATTTTCTCGACCAGAATTGACTTGCTAAATTCGTGAAAAAATACTTTAAAATCCTAATTTATATATATGAACACACATAAAATTCAGTTTTAAAAAATTCTTACAGAAACTTATAGTTCCTTCACAACGTGGTATGTTTTGGCTCTACCGAAACATGAAAATAACTATCATAATTCATGAAATTTTTGTGGGTAAAAATACTACCCAAGAGAAATCAAAACACTATTTCTACAGAAATAATACCATAATTTCTATAGATTTATGAGATGTGTTTGAGAAGAAAAAGTTAGGGTTTCTTACTAAGGTCATTGCTTTGTGAATGCTTATTCTTGTCAAAGCTTCCTCCTTTGATGATGTCCTTGCTCGTCAATCTTTTCTTGATGAGATTTGAGGGGTGGACAACGGTTAGGATTGGTTGGATGGAAAAGATGGAGTTTTTAGGGTTGGTTTTGTGGAGTTTGGATGAAAAAGGATGAAAGAATGAGCCTTTATGGAGGAGGATGAGTTATGTGATGGAGGAGATGATGTAGTAGAGGGGAGGGGATGCTATTTTCGAAATTAATGGTAAAGGAGCTGCTCTTGGGTGATAAATAAGAGTTTTTGGTGTTAGGGTTAGGGTTTTGATAAGGGTTGATATATATATATATATATATATATATATATATATATATATATATATATATATATATATATATATAGGCCTATTGGTTGAGTTTATATATGTAGGAGGGTGTTTCCATGCATGGCATGGCCCGCCAATGTAGGGGATTATTTTTGGACGAAAATTACATGAAAATAATCTTTGGTTGGTCATATGTGGGGTCCACATGGATTGGTTTGGTTATTTGATGAGTTGGCTAGTTGATTTGATTGAGCATTTAAATAAAATGTTTCCTAATATGGAACTAGTTAGATTTCTAAATATAAATGCAATCTAAATCTGAATCAAATATACAATATATATATATATATATATATATATATATATATATATATATATATATATATATATATATATATATATATTTATTAATATATATTAATGCCCAACACGCCTACATGGGTTTGGATTGGACTTTGGACCAAATATAAACTAATGCCAACTAGGATTACACTTGGATGACACGTAGACACTTTCTATATATAGAAACTTTCCAAAATAGAAAACATATTAATATTAATAAAATATATATACAAAATATATATCAACATGAAGGTATTTGAGAGTACTACATGTCTATTTAGATTTGGATTTGGTTCGGGTCAAGTCGGGACTAAATTGGTACAACCGGGTCTCCTAGAAAGTCAATAATCTAATAATTAAATAAATAAATCATCGGTGGGGGTTAAGTCGCAACTTGGCCTGGTTTTTCTAGTTAGAACATACTTATGGCTCGGCCTTCTACCATGGCCAAAATACTAGTCAATGCACTCAACTATGCTTTTCGTGCCACAATTTCTAGCCATCTTGTACTCCAAAACTTAACCTTGGCTAAGGTCATGTATAATAATAACTAAATAATTAAAAATATTCATAAAATCCATGAAATCCTATTTTAAATGAAATAAATAAAAAATTCAAAAATTCAGGGGTGTTACATTCTACCTCCCTTAAAAGAATTTCGTCCTCGAAATTAAAATCACTCACTACAGTAAAGGAAAAATATGTCTATGGTTCTAAGATGTCTCTAAAGTGTGCTATGTTTCTATGGTTGTTCCTAAGCAAGCAAGTAAGTATAACTAGCATTCTATTACAAACTAAGTTATTACCTTCATTTGCTCCTTGGGTTGCTGCTCCGGCTTCAACTGTCATGGCAATGGCCTGTCCTGGTCGCTGTGCTGCCTGCTGTCTTACCTGCGTAAACCGAGTTGCCTGGTCGGGAAGTGGTCTACGCGGATATCCTCCTTGTGTTGCGGTTTGAGCTTGAATTAGTTGTGCTGGGGGTGCTGGTCCTTCAGTACGTTTCTCGGGGCAAGTTTGAATATGGTGTTGATCAGAGCCACAACGCAAACAAAGCTTTAACCTCCGACGGTAATCTTTTTGGACATGTCCTCTTCTGTTACAATATTGACAAATGGAAATTTCTGGAATTGGGTATGGAGCAGTTCTTGGTCGTGGATGTACGATGATGCGTCTTTCAAGTCCTCCCGTTGATGCTTTTGCTGATGGTGTTGTTGGATGTGGTCGCTTCTCGTTGGTTCCCTTTCGATGGACTCGCTCTAAACGTCGTGCTGCAGTAAGAACTCCGGAGTAAGTGGTAGGTGTAGCTGCTCCAATAAGCTCATATAGTCTGTAGTTCAGCCTTTCGTAGAATTTTTCGGCCTTCTCTTCTTCAGTCTGGATCAATGTAGGTGCGAAGCGGCTCAGTCGTAGAAACTCGATGTTGTATTGTTCCACGGTCATGCTGTCTTGCTCAAGGTGCATAAATTGTCTTCGAAGCTCTGCTTTGAAAGTGGCAGGGATAAACATCTCTTGGAAGAGTTTGGAGAACTCTTCCCAAGTGACCTTATCCTGTCCAAATCTTTTCTCCTCCGTAAGCCACCAGTGGTGCGCATTGCCGGTCAGCTGCATCCTGACGGCAATCATCCATCGATCTCTCAGTAACTCGGCTGCCTCCAATTGATGCTCAATGTTGGTGAGCCATTCATGAACTTCGGTGGGCTCCTCCATGCCCGAGAACTTGTTTGGCTTCAGATGGCAGAAGTTTGCGATAGTTCCCGTCGTCTGGGGAACTGGTGGAGTCGCTCTCTCTAGTGCTGACACGATACGATCCTCGATGTGCTCCATCTGTCTTTGCTGGGCCTCCATCTGAACTTGTTGTTGTGCTTGCATCATCACGTAGATGGTCTAGAAAAGCTGCTGGGGATCCATCGTCTGTCCAAGCTGGGGAAACATCGTCGGTGGCATCGGTGGCAGTGCTGGCATGGATGGGATGTCATCTCTCCTGACCCTCGGTGGGTGCGAAGCTGCTGGATCGTCTGGTTGGTTAGAAGAACCTCCAACCGGTAGCAGGGTCGTATCGACATGAGTCACTATAGCGCCCTGCGGGATGACGGCGGGGTTCTCGTCACTGGCTTGCGGGTCCATTTCACTGCACTCGAACAAAACTTATAAGCTTAAAGGAAAAATGATATCAAGCAGGATGCATGTCAAGGAAATAATTTTAAAGTAGAAATATAGAGTTCAAGGACGTGAAACAATATAAAAATGTGGATGAGATCCTAAGGGTCTTTTCTATCATATTTGCAGGCTCACGTCGGTACAGTAACGTAACCGAAGTGATTAACGTAGACCTACATGGGCTACCACAAAAACATGTAACGCTCCAATTCCAAAATACGTATAGGACCAGGATACGATACATGCCAGCAACACTTCACCAATGGGTCAAATCTCAAAGTAAGCCCATTAGTGAAATGCTTAAGCTGTAAATCATGATAACAACCCAGCAATACAATACAAGTCACAGGTCACAGCTAATCTCATCCACACAGAAATAAGACACGAGATATCAAGTCCAATAAAATAATACTAAAGAGAAATATATGTCCAACATGAAATAGAAATAATAACTGTACGGGTAAGACATCCCGAAACCATAGTATAAAGAAATAAATAATCAACTACATGTCCACTAAAAAAGGAAGAAAATAAAGTATCAAGTCTAAAAGAGACATGTCTCAAGAGAAGTCTTCAGCCACTATCTCGTCCTCCTGCGAAGGTACGTCGCCTGCCTCGACTCCAGAACCATAAACCTCCGGGTAGTACTCGTCTCTAACTATGCCTGGAGAGATCACCAGGTCCTCAGAGGACTAGCAAGACACATAATAGACATGCCAGCTATAACAGTAATAAAAGGCGTGGATAGATGAAAAGTGATATAAGAAAAGGTGGATTAAAGGGAGCAGTGCTAGAACTAAAACATAAAAGAAATGGCATGCCTGGAGAATCGTGCTAATAAATATGACTACAAGTAAATCGAGGTAAACCGCAGCCCGATGGTTGCTAACGGCCCTATAGATTGCAGCCCGGTGGTTGCTAACAACGTATAGTTAGTATCAATCGCAGCCCGGTGGTTGCTAACGATTGAGAGTGGTCAGGTATAGTCACATCTATAACAAGGTCCTCGCCTAAAACTATGAGACAGTCAAGTCAACTCAAACATGTCAAGTCCAAGTCATGTCTAGGTCACACAGGTCAGGGATACATGACATAGACAAAGAAATTCTAACTCTAGACATGAACAAGATAAGAAAAATAAGACAAGTAATATGGAGAAAGAATAAAATCTACGTGCACGCAAAACTAGAAAGTAACCAGAACATGGAACATGATAAGTATGAACTAAGTAAGGTATGAAAAATAATAATAATAAAAAAACTTATAAATACTGTAAAGCTTGGCAAGGTGTACTTGCCTGGTGTCGCGCTGTGAATCTGAAACGTCGTTCCTGCGTCCACGCCACCGAAAACCGTTGCTCCTAGATAATTAATTAACTAAATTAAGCCACTACTCATGAACTTACAATATGACTTAGTTAGTCAAGATAATGTTTTAAGATTATATTTAATTTCTTGTGGAACCCTTTAGACCCATACAATCACACACAGGCTCCACGAGACACCGAACACAGTTTTAGGGTTTCCAACACCCAATTAGTCAGTTATGTTCCTACTTCAATCATATACTTAAAAATCATATAAAAATCATAAGAATATTATTTAAACAAATTTTCTATAGATTTATCTCAGAATTTTCAGAATTTATATTTCTAAAGAATTATACTACTAGTTGTCTATCGGGTCGACTAGTCTACCCGAAATTTGTCTAGAACTTCATTAACTATCTAAATTTATGAAAATCCTCAAAAATAAAATTTAAACAGAATTAAAATGCACTAAATATTAGAATATGAAATAATATAATACCCCTGAATTTTTGGAATTATTTTTTTATTTTATATATCAGATTTAAATAGGATTTTATGGAATTTATGAATATTTTTGATTAAATAGTTATTATTATAGAGGACCTTAGCCATGGTTCAGATTTGGAGTACAAGACGACTAAGAATTGTGACATGGATAGTGTACGCGTGTGCTTTGACTAGTGTTTTAGTCACGGTAGGGAAGGCCGAGCCATAGGTGTTCTAACTAGAAAAACCAGGCCAAGTTGCGACTTAACCTCCACAATTGATTTATTTATTTAATTATTAGATTATTGACTTTCTAGGAGACCCGATTGTACCAATTTAGCCCCGACTTGACCTAAACCAAATCTAAATCTAAATAGACAGGTAGTACTCTCAAATACCTTCATATTGATATATATTTTGTATATATATTTTATTAATATTAATATATTTTCTATTTTGGAAAGTTTCTATTTATAGAAAGTGTCTACGTGTAATCCTAGTGTAATTCTAGTTGACATTAGTTTATATTTGACCCAAAGTCCAACCCAAACCTATGTAGGCATGTCGGACATTAATATATATTAATAAATATATATATAATGTATATTTAATTCAGATTTAGATTGCATTTATATTTCCATATTAGGAAACCTTTTATTTAAATGCTCAATCAAATCAACTAGCCAACACATCAAATAACCAAACCAATCCATGTGGACCCCACATATGACCAACCAAAGATTATTTTCATATAATTTTCATCCAAAAATAATCCCCTACATTGGCGGGCCATGCCATGCATGGAAACACCCTCCTACATATATAAACTCAACCCACAGGCCCATATATATATCAAAAACTCTTATTTATCACCCAAGAGCAGTTCTTTTACCATTAATTTTAAAAATAGCATCCCCTCCCCTCTACTACATCATCCCCTCCATCATATAACTCATCCTCCTCCATAAAGGCTCCTTCTTTTATCCTTCTTCCATCCAAACTCCACCAAACCAACCCTACAAACTCCATCTTTTCCATCCAACCAATTCTAACCATTTTCCACCCCTCAAAGCTCCTCAAGAAAGGATTGACGAGCAAGGACATCATCAACGTAGGGAGCTTTGACAAGAATAAGCTTTCACAAAGCAACCAGAACATGGAACATGAGAAGTATGGAACTAATTAAGATATGAAAAATAATAATATAAAAAAACTTGTAAATACTATAAAGCTTGGCAAGGTGTACTTGCCTGGTGTCGCGCTGTGAATCTGAAACGTCGCTCCTGCGTCCACGCCGCCGGAACCCGACGCTCCTAGATAATTAATTAACTAAATTAACCCACTACTCATGAACTTATAATATACTTAATTAGTCAAAATAATATTTTAAGATTATATTCAATTTCTCATGGAACCATTTAGACCCATACAATCACACACAGACTCCACGAGACACCAAACATAGTTTTAGGGTTTTCGACTTTCCAATTAATCGGTTATGTTCCTACTTCAATCATATACTTAAAAATCATATAAAAATCATAAGAATATTATTTAAACTATTTTTCTATATATTTATCTCAGAATTTCTAGAATTTATATTTCTAAAGAATTATACTACTAGTAGTCTATCAGGTCGACTAGTCTACCCAAAATTTGTCTAGAACTTCATTAATTATCTAAAATTATGAAAACCCTCAAAAATACAATTTAAACAGAATTAAAATGTCCTAAATATCAGAATATAAAATTTTGATGCAAGGGTTTCATGGTACTAATGGTTTGGAATCTTCTAGGTCAACAAGTCACCCGAAAATGACTAGTTTGGACCTATAATTTTTCCGACCAGAATTGACTTGCTAAATTCGTGGAAAAATACTTTAAAATCTAAATTTCTATATATGAACACACATAAAATTAAGTTTTGAAAAATTCCTACAGAAACTTATAGTTCCTTCACAACGTGGTATGTTTTAGCTCTACCGAAACATGAAAATAGCTATCATAATTCATGAAATTTTTATGGATGAAAATACTACCCAAGAGGAATCAAAACACTATTTCTACAGAAATAATACCACAATTTCTACAGATTTATGAGATGTGTTTGAGAAGAAAAAGTTAGAGTTTCTTACTAAGGTCCTTGCTTTGTGAAGGCTTATTTTGTCAAAGCTCCCTCCTTTGATGATGTCCTTGCTTTTCAATCCTTTTTTGATGAGCTTTGAGGGGTGGACAATGGTTAGGATTGGTTGGATGGAAAAGATGGAGTTTATAGGGTTGGTTTGGTGGAGTTTGAATGGAAGAAGGATGAAAGAAGGAGCCTTTATGGAGGAGGATGAGTTATGTGATGGAGGGGATGATGTAGTAGAGGAAAGGGGATACTATTTTCGAAATTAATGGTAAAGGAGCTGCTCTTGGGTGATAAATAAGAGTTTTTGGTGTTAGGGTTAGGGTTTTGATGAGGGTTGATATATATATAGGCCTATGGGTTGAGTTTATATATATAGGAGGGTGTTTCCATGCATGGCATGGCCCGCCAATGTAGAAGATTATTTTTGGACAAAAATTACATGAAAATATTCTTTGGTTGGTCATATATGGGGTCCACATGGATTGGTTTGGTCATTTGATGAGTTGGCTAGTTGATTTGATTGAGCATTTAAATAGAAGGTTTCCTAATATGGAACTAGTTAGATTTCTAAATATAAATACAATCTAAATCTGAATTAAATATACAATATATATTTATTAATATATATTAATGTCCAACATGCCTACATGGGTTTGGATTGGACTTTGAGTCAAATGTAAACTAATGCCAACTAGGATTACACTAGGATGACACGTAGACACTTTCTATAAATAGAAACTTTCCAAAATAGAAAACATATTAATATTAATAAAATATATATACAAAATATATATCAACATGAAGGTATTTGAGAGTACTACATGTCTATTTAGATTTAGATTTGGTTCGGGTCAAGTCGGGGCTAAATTGGTACAACCGGGTCTCCTAGAAAGTCAATAATCTAATAATTAAATAAATAAATCATCGGTGGAGGTTAAGTCACAACTCGGCCTGGGTTTCCTAGTTAGAACATACTTATGGCTCAGCCTTTCCTACCATGGCTAAAATACTAGTCAAAGAACTCGACTATACTTTTCGTGCCACAATTCCTAGTCATCTTGTACTCCAAAACTTAACCATAGCTAAGGTCATGTATAATAATAACTAAATAATTAAAAATATTCATAAAATCCATAAAATCCTATTTTAAATCAAATAAATAATAATAAATAATTCAAAAATTCAGTGGTGTTACAAAGTGTACCGTCCTCATGAATACATAACTCTGCTGTCCATCCTGCTACACATTCTGCCCTAAGCCGCTGAAGCTTAGAATCCGTTGACTGAGCTAACTTAATCCTCTCAACTATACTGGACTAAACTTGCATACTAGCCATCAATGCCACTTGGTAGGAAGAATAACTTCAATACCCATCTTTTGAAGATCTGCTAACAACTCTGGTTGTGCTGTTAGAAAATAAACTCTGGCTCTTCTGCTCAATGCATCTGCAATAACGTTGTTCTTCCCAGGATGATACTGCAGGTTGATGTCGTAATCCATAAGTAGCTCTAGCCATCTTCTCTGATGCATGTTAAGGTCCTTCTGCGTAAACACATACTTAAGACTCTTGTAGTCGGTAAAAATCTCCACCCGATCTCTATACAAATAATGCCTCCACAACTTAAGTGCGAAAACCACCGCTGCTAATTCCAAGTCATGAGTTAGATAATTCCTCTCACCATCACGAAGCTGACGTGATGCATAAGCTACTACCTTACCATGCTGCATCAAGACACATTCCAATCCTCTGTTGAAAGTATCACAATAAACCGAAAATCCTCCAGTCCCATCTGGAAGCGTGAGAATGGGGGCCATCAACAATCATTTCTTTAACTTCTCGAATGAACTCTGACATTCTGCTATCCAATCAAACTGTACATCCTTGCGGGTCAACTGTGTCAATGGTGATGAAATCCGAGAAAAGTCTGATACAAACCGCCGGTAATAGCCGGCCAATCCTAGGAAACTCTGAACTTCTGCGATGGTACTGGGTACTGGCCATGTCTCTATAGCCACTATCTTCTAGGGGTCCACTTTCACTCCACCTCCGGTAATGATATGACCTAAGTACGAAATACGATCCAGCTAAAATTTGTACTTACTGAACTTCGCGTACAACTGGTACTTCCTGAGAATCTGAAGAACTATACGGAGATGCTGTTCATTCTCTACCTCATTCTTGCTATAGACTAAGATGTCGTCTATAAACACTATCACGAACTAGTCCAAATAGGACATAAAGATACGATTCATGAGGTCCATGAATACAGCTGGCGTATTGGTCGCTCCAAATGGCATAACAAGGAACTCCCAATGTCCATATCTAGATCTGAATACTGTCTTCGGGATGTCTTGCTCTCTGACTCTGATCTGATGGTACCCTGATCGTAAGTCAATCTTCGAGAATACTGTTGCTCCTCTTAGTTGATCAAATAAATTATCTATCCTTGGTAGGGGATATCTATTCTTGATTTTTACATAGTTCAAGGTACGATAATCAACACATAATCTTGATGTACCATCCTTCGTTTTCACAAGAAGTATCAGAGTTCCCCAAGATGATCTACTAGCACGGATGAGTCCCTTGGTTCTGAGTTCTTCAATCATCTTGTACAAGATCTCTAACTCTGAAGGTGCCATCCTGTAGACTCTCTCTGACATTGGTGCCGTCCCTGGAAGCAAATCAATGGTGAACTCTCTCTCTCTCACTCTGGGGGCATGCCTGGAAGCTCTTCAGGGAATACATCAGAAAACACTTCTACTACTCTGAAAAACTGAACTGCTACTGCTACTGCCATCTGCAAGACTGGTGGAGAAGGTTCTACTTTGCCTCTAAAAAATAAAAACTCTGGTTCACCGGGAATACCAAAAATAATTCTACCAATATGGCAGTCTATTCTTGCATATTGATCCTTCAACCAATCCATTCCTAGGACCACATCATAGTCGACCGTTGAAAATTCTATCAATCTAGCGAAAAACTCTCTACCGCTAACTACGATTCGACACGAGGAAAATACTCTATCTACCCCCACAAGACCGTTATCAGTAAGTATATTGAGCCTTATTGATAATGACACGGGCTCCAGTCCTATCCGTGTAGCAAATCGTGCAGAAATAAATGAATGCGATGTACCTGAATCAAATAATACCGATGCTAAAAAATAGTTGACGAGAATGGTACCTGCCACCACCTCACCTGATGCCAATTCTTCTGCCACGGTCAGAGCCATAGCCTGACCTTGTCCTCTTGGTGCTGGTCTCCTCTGCTGGTAACCTCTCTGCCCGTTCTGAATTTGAGCTTGGGCATACTGTTGAACCTGAGGCGGCAATGGCCTCGGAGGCTGGTACTGCTGCTGTACTGGTGCTAGACCCCTAACCGATGGACTGGTTAGGTTTGATGATGATTTACTGGCTCTATTCGGACAGGACCCTATCTTGTGATCCGGTGCCCCACAAGCCAAGCACATCCCTGTGCTCTACGACACTCTGATACTACATGTCCTGGCTTTCCACAATAAGTGCAGCCTATTGCGGAAGACTGTTTCTGCTTCTGCTGCTGAGGATACGTCGGTGTCGAGTGCTGAACCGACGAGACTGGGGTCATCCTCCTAGGAGCTCCAATAGTCAAAGTCCTAGCTGCCGGGACTGGTGCTGATGACTGGAATATCTATCCATGGGACCTCTTTCTTCCTCCGGTTCGATCTACTATCCTCTGAGAAGTATATTCATACCTCTTCACTGCTCGCAAGACGGCATCAAACGTCTGGTGCTCGAACTGCTCTACTGATATAATGATCTCTAGGTGGAGTTCCTGCTGGAATCGCTGCGCTCGGTCCAATTCGGTTGCCACTAAGGTGGGAGCAAACCGACTAAGCCTAGAAAACTCGGTCGCATATCCATCGACCATCCTTTCCATCTGCTTGAAATTAGTGAATCTCGTCTGCAGATCATACCGAGCTACTGCATCAAAATTTTGTTATACGTATTTCCAGTATACGTGTACGGAATCCCGACCCGTAGTTAGACTTGTCTTGCTTAGCTTGACCCTGGTTTAATCTTGCCTTGGTTTATTTTGGGTTCATCCTGGTTTGGCTTGGCTTGGCTTGGTGTATTTGGTTGGGCTCGGTTGTTAGGACTTGGCCCAACTTGTTAACCCCTCTTTATAAGCCACCAACCCCTTTCTCTCTCCTCATTCACTCTTCATTTACTTCTTCTTCCTCCACCATTAACTCTCTCCACCTACCAAGAGCTTAGGCAAGTGCAACTTGCTTCATGGAGGAACTCAATTTTTATTGTTCCATTGTCTTCCTCATGAGATTCTAACACACTTTAGTACTTAGCATTTTTAATTTCCATGGTTCATTTCATGTAGATCTAAGTTGTTTTATTTTCAGATTTCTTGGGTTTTGATCTATCAAACTATATTATTTTCAAGTTTTGATGGTTCCATGTTGTAGAGTAGATCATTCTACCCGATTTTGACCTTTGGAAGTCCAGATTTGGGCTTGGATTGAAGGTTAGGAAGTTTGGGAACCCCCAACTTCCCAGGTTCCTCTTCTCGAAAAAGTAGAAGAGAAGAACAGTGCTTCCCGCTTGACCCTTGTCGCATGGCTTCAGTTGACCCTTGGCCGCATGGCTTCGGTTGACTCTTGCCGCATAAGCCTGTTCCTCTTGCCGTATAAGCTTGTTTCCCCCTTGTCGCATGGCTACCTCTAGCCTTGCCGCATGAGCCTGTTCCCCTTGCCGCATAAGCCTGTTCCTCTTGCCGCATAAGCCTGTTCCCCCTTGCTGTATGGCTACCTCTAGCCTTACCGCATGAGCCTGTTTTTTACTTGTCGCATAAGCATATTTCCCCCGAGCCGCATAATTTTTGGCAGTCTTGCCGCATGACCCTGTCTTTCCCCTTTAGCCGCATGCTGCATGGCCGTTAGGCCCTTGCCGCATGGCGATTCTTGGTCGCATAGGCCATGGCCCTTGGCTCTCGGGCCGTATGGCTCTTCCCATAGCCTTTGCACCCTTTTACTATTTGATTGTTACATGTATGCTTATGTATCATGACCCTCTGTGTAACTTGGATCCTTGATGGAAATGCTTATACCATGTTAATTCTGAACATGTTCCATGAACACCATAGTGATCCATCGGGGTGCACTCTTGACAAGTAGCATGACATGATAGTGGCCCGTCGTGACTCACTCTTGATAAGTAAACCTAACATGATATACCTCGATATGCTGTTGCGACGGCTAGCATGATATGACAAGAATGAATGGCTTGGACACCGTGGGCGATTGTGTTTGTACAAATGAACCAGTATTGTCTTACATCATGTCTAGGACAGGGACCCCTGAGTACCACGGTCAGGGGTACCTACTGAAACTGACTAAGCTAATAACTAGAATAATCCAGTAGTCATGAAGAGATTTTCCAGCTACAGGCAATCCCGTTATCTGGGCGCCCCATCATGGGATTTATAGCCTGCCGTCGAGTAGGCACATTTCCAGCACACTGTCATGTGTTGCATCCTTCAAGCTACTTAAGGGTACATGCGTTTCTTGGACGATGTAACTACATGAACTCAACCCCTAATTGTGTCCGGGTAACCTCGATGGTCAATAGGACTTGTGGCTGTTGGGATAATCTTATTGCATCTTGTTAGTAATTAGGCCTGTGATAACCCTAGTTAGTTAAAGTATCAAGTCGTACTTATTGCTTGGCCGTGAATGTTGGATGGAGTCTAACCAGTCTAGTCTTGTCCTGATCTTGTATAAGATTGTTACACGACCCGATTGCTTGTGTTACCTTATCGATAAATGGTAGAAAACCAAGTTCCGTTCAGATGAAGGGTTACAACCCTGGTCTTTGTTTGGTTTACGGGTTGTAACTTGGTTATCTGAATAGTCCTATGGTTATCTTATCGTATATCATCATGATTTTCCATATTTCCAGTCCTTTATTATATAATTATGTTCTTGTGCTAATTGTTGGTTTTAGTTCTTAATTAAAGTCTCCTTTGTAGCACTTGCTCTTTCTGGGATATGACCCAGCTGGTTTTGTATGGCCAAATACCGGAGCAGCTCCAGAGGATCTCCCAACCTTCCAGCCAGAGGGTGACCACCAGACGTAACCCTGGCAACGAGTGGGTTTTATTTTTGCTCTTCCACTCTATTGTAAAAATAATCTTTTGAGGCATTTAGCCGACGAACACGTGTTAGCTCGATTGTACTTTACTTACTGTCTGCCTACGGGCTGTAGCATGATTAACGAATCCTAGGGTTGATCATGTGTGACTGAAACTCTTGCTAGTCTTCACCTTTTGTATGACTAGCTTCATGATCATCCAAATATGTAATATATGGGACGCCTTACTATTATATATTTGGTGCTCTGACATCTTGTAAACTGCTATTATTTGCTTGAGATTAAGACAATAGGCTTGTTCATGACCATAAGAGACTGACGGCTTGTAGTTAAACCCTCATGTATCTAGACAGCCGTGACCGTATAGCGAGGTGGGTTGCACTTCAATATATGTAGCTGGCTGTGTCCGCCCCCGCTCTCCAGTATTCTGGTTCTGGGGCGTGACACGATTTAAGTGGTGACCCATGCAGGTCTTGTAAATCAAGATATGTGAGGGTTTACCGAATATATGTCTCAATCAGCACTCACCCTTGATCTCTTCTCGTACCCTCTAAATTCTTGAAATCTTGACCTGATCACATGCTTGTATCTTTGATCTATCCTGGTCCTTCCTTATTGTTCTCTGTGTCGTCTTCTTCAGCGGCATTGCTCCTGGTCCTGCCAATTAGTTGGAAGGAGCTCAACGAGTACCCCCGCAACAAGAGGATCAAGCTCAGTACTCAGGAGCAGCTTCCCGAGTCATGCTTTTCGGAGGTCCAGAACCCCCAGTGCAGCCAGCCCAGCCTGCAAGGCAGGATGATGAAGTCTTGGTTGGACTCATCAGGGAGTTGCTTGCATCACAGGATCGTCGAGGTGATGCATTGCACCAGGCAGTACAAGATGCTTTGAACAGAGGTGGTCATCAAGGTAACAGTGCGGCCAACAGCTTTAAGCGCTTGAACCCTCCCTTCTTCTATGGCAGCGAAGATATTATTGCCGCAGACGCTTGGCTGCAGGACACTGAGGTTATTCTAGAAGCAGCCAAGACTCCAGACGACGTGAAGGTGGCCGTAGTGCGCCTGCAATTATTGGATCTGGCCCGCAGGTGGTGGGTGGCACAGGCCGTTGGATTAGTGGCACCTATTGTCTGGACAGTATTCCATGAGAGATTCCAGACCAAGTACTTTGACACTGTAGCTCGGTATGATCTACAGACGAGGTTCACTAATTTGAAGCAGATAGGCAGGACGGTCGATGGATATACGGTCGAGTTTTCTAGACTTAGTCGGTTTGCTCCCACCTTGGTGGCGACCGAGTTCGACAGAGCTCAGCGGTTCCAGAAGGGACTTCACCTGGAGATTTTACTGGCAGTAGAGCAGTTTGAGCATCAGACTTTCGATGCAGTATTAAGAGCAGCTAGGAGGCATGAGTATACCTCCCAGAGGATTGTGGACCGGACCGAAAGTCGAAAGCGGTCTCATGGCCAGATGAACCAGTCTTTAGCACCAGCCCCGGCAGCTAGGGCTTTGACTATTGGAGCTCTGAGGCGGGCAACTTTCGTTACGTCGAGTCAGCATTCGACCCCAGCATTTCTCCAGCAGCAGAAGCAGAAGCAGTCTTCCGTAATGGATTGCACTCATTGTGGGAAGCCAGGGCACGTAGTATCGGAATGTCGTAGAGCACAGGGCTTGTGCTTTGTTTGTGGGGCACCGGACCACAGGGTTGGGAACTGCCCGAATAGGGGGAGTTCATCTTCTTCAACCTTTTCTAGTCCCTCGGTTAGGGGACCAGCCCTAGTATCAGTCCAGCAGCAGCAGCATCCGTTCCCCAGGTGTCACAACCCGCACCCACTTTTCAGATGCGAGCACGTGAGCAAGCCAGCTACGAATCGAACGGACTCCAGCCCGACTCGAATACGTAAACGCTGTCAAGGCTATGGTATACTGCCAAATCATGGCAAACAAATCTATATCTCAATCCACAATAAGAATATGAAACATGAATGAACACTATGGGTCGTAGTCTGCAGCCCACTAGCATAAATGCCCGATAAGACTCTAAAGGAAATAACAAGAGTCTAAAACTGAATCAAGAAATAGGATAACTCATGATAAGGTATGAAAGCACGAGCGGATAATAAACACGATAACGATACCTGAATCCTGTAAGCACCGCAAATCCTCCGCCATCCAGAACTACTAGCTAACTCCATACAATCGCTAAACCTGAGGAGATCATCAGGTCCTCAGAGGACATAGCAAGATACATAATATACATGCCTATCTAACAGTTTTATCATGCACAAGAAATAAATAAGAAAGAACAAGGAACACGACAAATGACTACAAACATGAACACTAACACAAACACGAACACTAGAACAACTACGTATAAATGAACTGTCGGATGAACGATAATCACGAGATCAATGGAAAAAACCAAACCCTCATCCCAAGTGTGGACTCACGGGTTTGAACTAAACGCTAACCCTCATCCCGAGTGTGGACTCTCTGGTTAGTACTAACCCTCGTCCCGAATGTGGACTCTCTGGTTAGTTTACGGCATGGCACCCTCGTCCCGAGTGTGGACTCTCTGGTGCAAGTACTACATCTTCGTCCCGAGTATGGACTCTCTGATGTAAACACCCTCGTCCCAAGTATGGACTCTCTGGTGTAAGTCAAGTCAAATCAAGTCAACACCTTCGTCCCGAGTGTGGACTCTCTGGTGCAATAATCGACATCCTCGTCCCGAGTGTGGACTCACGGATGTAAACAGATCAAGAAAAACACCCTCATCCCGAGTGTGGACTCTCTGGTACCAAGGAAACAATATCAAGGATTTAGCAGTTCAATTACACGTATTCGTTCTATGACACGACTCAAACAAGGTACTGACGAGAACATCTCCAAACACAAGGTCAAACATGGACACGGCTATATGCAACAAGAACAACTCCACAGGAAATAACACGAAAAGCACATGTCCATAAATAATCCAAAGACTGTAAAATGAAAAGAAATGCATGTAAATAAAACTGTAGAGGAAGGTAAGGTATACTTGCCCGGAGGGTGCACGCAGATCCCACAAAATATAGTCAACAGGTGAGCCGTAAAGTCCAAGTCATCACAACTGTCTCCAAAAGCTGAAATAAATATTACCATTGTTCTCAGAATAGTCAAATTAGCTAGGATTGCCTGTCCTTAAGTCCAATTCTGGACACAGAAGCAAAACGGTAATTTCGGGCAAAAACGATGTCCGCCGTTGGACCCGCTTTGTACCGAAAAGTGTGCCAGAGTCAATGGTCTCTAAAATCATCAAACTATATGCCTACGGATCCGATTTTTTGATACAAACCCAACCGTATGTCCAAAGTTGAATTTCGGCGGGCCGTGCACAAAATCACCCGTTGAGTCGGATCGTGGGGCCCGCAAAACGATGATTTTATTAACTGTCTCAGAATCGGACCAAACTTGGCATACAGGACCAAAAAAATGATACGGTCCTACTGACATAAGTTTCGTCTCGATCTGACGAGCGTGCACGAAGTAATTGAGAAACTTGCACAGAGGCCGATACGGTAAATTTCGACGGATACGCATCAAATTCGTCGCGCACACGCGACCAATTTGAATTCCGTCAAAGCCCACACGACCACGAAGCCGTTACGCACCTTATGATGCTTACGGTGTGTGACCGCGTCGCCCGGAATGGCGAGACGCACGTCGTATCCGAGGGTTTTCGTAAATTTTACTATTTTAGAAAACGGTTTTTGGTCAACTTTCATCCCGATTTATACAGAATATAATAGATGAAAAAATAAACCAATTACTATGTTTTGATCACGGTTAGGTTGTTTATAAATCCCTTCTAGTGGATTTTCAAAACTGTCGATGGTTTCGTCGAAAACTGTCTTCCAAAGGGGGTCCAAGGACTGACTTTGGCTCTATTTTGAGACAAGACTTTTCGTCGACTTTGAGTCGATTTTATGGACTGATGGGTTCTCTAGATCCAAACCTATGAACTAAGATTTCTAGATGGTCATACAGGCTTCTTGCAACATCTTACGGAAACGAGTTTCGTTGAGCGAAGAGGACGAAAACTTACCGCGAAGTCGCGCCCATAACGTACTGCTGCTGCTATTACTGCTCCTCTGTTTTGAGCGGCCTGGCCGATTCCGGCGCTGGTGCGGTGGCGGTGGCCGGCCAGCACAGTTGCGGCGGCGCGCATGGCCACGGGGTCGGCGCTCGTGTGGAGGGCTAGGGTTTTCGTTCGAGAGAATGTCCCTATATATACACATTTGTGTATATACGGCTTAATAGCCTGGGGGGTCGGGGCTATGCTGGGGATGGCTCGGGTATCGGTAGCTTGGGCCGGCTTTGGCTAGTTGGGCCGGCTGGCTGCCTTGGGCTGGGATTGAAGGGGAAACAATTAGTTTTATTCTTTCTCCTTTTTCTTTTATTATTCTGCATTAATAGCCTATATAAATCTATTTACATACCAGCACCTATGTACATATATACATTTACATTTATTTACACACTCATACACCTATATATGTATTTATACATATACATGCACATATATACCTATATAATATATATATATATATATATATATATATATATATATATATATATATATATATATTTATATATATCACTTACACACACATATATATTTATTTATTTATTTATATATACATACATACATATACACGCATATACAATATCTATGTATATACATATACATAAACATATATACACTCATATACATATATACACAATATATATTTATACATAAATACACATATACAATATTTATATATACATACATATGCACATATTTAATATATTATATTTGTGCATAAATTATAAATCACATGATAATAATTTAATATAATAATTAAATATAACCATTAAATATAACCAATAAAATAATAATATTAAATAACAACCCCAATAAAATAATAATAGTAATAATAATAATAACAAAATCTAATAAACCAATAATGGCGTATATACCATTTTGCACCGTCTAATAATTCCAGAAAATATACAAGGCCTATCTTATACAAATATTATTGAATATCAACTAATAACAATATTTATAATATTTATTTAAGAATATTTAGAAATATTCATTAGATCACTAAAATGGAATACGACACAAGCATACCAAAAATGCATCAACACGAATGTCATTGGACGTACAGCATGACTACATAGGCTTGGGCTCAGTTCGGGTTCGGTTTTACTAGTTTGGTGCGACCGGGTCACCTAGATGTCAAATAATATTAATAATGAATAATTAAAATATTTATAATGGTCATGTCACAACTTGGCCTGGTTTTCCTAGTTAGGACATCTCTATGGCTCGGCCTTCCTTGGCATGGCTAATACACTGGTCAAGGCACGCCACTGCACTATTCGTGCCATGATTCCTAGTCGTCTTGTACTTCAAAACTCCATCATGGCTAAAGTCATCTACCGTAATAATTAACTAAATAATTATTTAATAAAATCCAAAAATCCCTATTTAAATCAAATAAATAATAATAAAAAAATAATTTAAATTTTTTCGGGAAGGGGAGCTACACCAGGCCCTTGCCGCCTCAGGCCCAAGCATTTCAGCAGCAGAACCCCCAGCAGTATGCACAAGTCCAAGCTCAGACCCAAAACCGCCAGAGAGGTTTCCAGCAGAGAGGACCAGCACCCAGAGGGCAAGGTCAGGCTATGGCCTTGACCGTGGAGGAAGTGTTAGCTTCAGGTGAGGTGGTGGCAGGTACCATTCTCGTCAACTCTTTTCCAGCATCAATATTATTTGATTCTGGTGCATCGCATTCATTTATGTCTACACGGTTCGCTACACGGATAGGACAGGAGTCCGAGTCATTATCAGTAAGGCTCAATATACTTATTGGTAACGGACTTGTGAGAGTAGATAAAGTATTTTCCTCGTGTCGAATCGTAGTTAGCGGTAGAGAATTTCCCGCTAGGTTGATAGAATTCCCGATGGCCGATTATGACGTGGTCTTAGGGATGGATTGGTTGAGGGACCAGTATGCTAGAATAGATTTCCATATCGGCAAGATTATTTTTAGTATTCCTGGTGAGCCAAAGTTTTCATTTTTCGAGGCAGAATAGAACCTTCTCCTCCAGTATTGCGGATGGCAGTTGCAGGGGCAATTCGATTTCCCAGAGTTGTAGAGGAGTTTTTCGATGTTTTTCCCGAGGAGCTTCCAAGTATGCCACCAGAAAAAGAGAGAGAGATTGAGTTCACCATAGACTTGATCCCCGGAATAGCACCAGTGCCAGAGAGAGTCTACCGGATGGCACCGTCAGAATTGGAGATCTTGTATAAGATGATTGAAGAACTCAGGACCAAGGGATTCATCCGTGCTAGTGGATCGCCTTGGGGAGCCCTATGCTTCTTGTGAAAAAGAAGGATGGTACGTCCAGATTATATGTTGACTCTTGTACCTTGAACTCAGTGACAATCAAGAACAGATATCCTCTCCCGAGGATAGATGACTTGTTTGATCAACTCAGAGGAGCGACAGTATTCTCGAAGATTGATTTGCGGTCAGGATATCACCAGATCAGAGTCAGAGAGCAGGACATCCCGAAGACGGCATTTAGATCCAGGTATGGGCATTAGGAGTTCCTTATTATACCCTTTGGAGCAACCAATGTGCCGGCTGTATTCATGGACCTCATGAATCGTATCTTCATGCCTTATTTGGATCAGTTCGTAATTATGTTCATAGACGACATCCTGGTCTACAGCAAGAATGAAGCGGAGCATGAGCAACATCTCAGAGTTGTCCTCCAGATTCTCAGAGAGCACCAGTTGTATGCGAAGTTCAGTAAATGCGAGTTCTGGCTCGGTCGTATTTCATACTTGGGTCATATCATCACCAGAGGAGGAGTAGAAGTAGATCCCCAGAAGATCGTGGCTATTGAGACGTGGCCGGTACCCAGCACAGTTGCAGAAGTTCGCAATTTTCTTGGCTTGGCCGGCTACTACCGACGATTTGTTTCAGACTTTGCTCGGATTTCAGCACCACTAACGCAGTTGAACCACAATGATGTGCAGTTTACTTGGACCGCAGAATGTCAGGATTCTTTTGAGAAGTTGAAGCGAGGTTTGATGACGGCACCCATTCTTATGCTTCCAGATGGGACCGGGGGATTCTCAGTGTATTGTGACGCTTCAGGCAGAGGTTTAGGATACGTTTTGATGCAGCATAGGAAGGTAATAGCTTATGCGTCATGTCAACTTCGTGATCATGAGAGAAATTATCCAACCCATGACTTGGAACTGACAGCAGTAGTGTTTGCACTTAAGCTTTAGAGACAATACTTGTATGGAGATAGGGTAGAGATTTTCACTGACCACAAGAGCCTGAAGTATGTGTTTACTTAGAAGGATCTTAACATGCGCCAGAGGAGATGGTTAGAGCTGCTTGTGGATTACGACATCAACCTGCAGTATCATCCTGGGAAGGCCAACGTCGTTGCAGATGCATTGAGCAGAAGAGCTGTAACGCCCCAGTCCCAAAATACATAGGACTAAGTACGTAGACATGCCAGCTGTATACATACGATGTACAGGGGCCTTGTATGTATACATAAGCTGTAAAATATAGTAATCCAAGACAAACTAAATCTCATCCACAATGAAAAGAATAATAATATAAAAATCAACTTAAATAATTATGGTACAATCGTTGGGCGGAGACAAAGTCCACTACCAACTATCTCAATGAAAAAAATGTACAAGAATCAAAAAATGGCAAGACAAACCAAACGAAATCGTCTTCGAAGGAATGGAGAAGACCACCGCCTTGGCTAGGATACCTGCGGAAGACATGAACACACACCTGGGGAAAAACTAGGTCCTCAGACAGACGTAGCAAGATACAGGAAGAACAAGCTAATATGAACTGTCAGAATAATAAAATAATATATAAAAGACTACCCTAGACACAAATATGCAAAGGAGATTCTAACCGCCTAATGTGCAATTTAGAAGAGAACTTTCATGTGCATGGGTGGGATTTTAGGCTATGTGTACGTAACTGGCATCCAGTCATCTGTATCCGGCCATAACGTCCAAAACGTGAGAGGGTATCTGGAAATATATCGCCACAGTTCCATCCGGAGACTGTGGTTTACCTGTTTGGATTCCCATACGCACTAGCGACTGTCCTCCCCTAATATTTCCCATACTATTCAAGTCATGTCCATGGCTCGTCCAGTTTTGTAATTGCTTGAGTCTCTAAAACCCTAGTCATAGCAGTTACGATCGTCTATCCCTCACAGGACTTTAGAGAGGGCCAGTCCATAAGTCGTGCCCCTAACAACATGTCTCCAACCGTGTAGTATGAGTGTCACAGCCAAAAGAGATATAAGGATATCCCCCAACAAGAAGGTAGTCCGCTAACACTAAGTTAACCTGCATATAATAAAGTAACGACTAATAGAGTCGCTTGCACCCAAGTACAGCTTGGACGCGCAGTTTATAACAAAGAAAACTAACAATATAAAACAAAATAAATAATATAGAAAATAAATAATTTGACAGTTAATTAGCAAGGTATACTTGCCTGGTAGGACTCCTGGTGAGCTGCCTGGTGTGGTACAATAAAGGTGGCACAAGATCAACTTTGGTGTTACAACTACGCAAGGGAGCCTCTGTTGACGACACGGAGTATTCCATCGGGTCTAGGATGGCCAGAATAGCGAAGGTCGACATAGGGTAGTCTAGAATTGGCGAGGGAATGGGAGTGGACAGGGTGATAATCGAAGGAATTTGGGGAGAAAGTACTTATACTATTTTAGGAAATATTTATATTAATATACTTGAGAAACGGAAAAAGAAAAACTAAAAATAAATTTTTACGTAAATATATGAAAACAAATTGGAAACTACATTTGTATTAGTCAAATGTACTTTTAGATAAATATTTTAAAAAAAAACTTAAAAAATTGCTTTACAAAAACCTTAAGTTTGTCAGAAAGGGATATTTTGGTAGAAGGCTAAGTTTTCATCATTGTAAATATATTAGAAATTCAGGAAGTCATATTTAAGATATTATAAAATAATCTAACATTATATTCCTAATTTCTTTTGAAATCTCGTTTGAACTTACATATAGGGTTAACCTCGATACTATGATAAAATCCAATATTGAATAATAAAATATAATAGTATGATATACATTCTCTTTTGCAAAGGTCAGTGTCGTATTAATAATAGTAATAAATTAATATAATAATTATAACAATAGTAAAAGAATAAAGAACCCAATCCTGAAACAAACTACAAAAATAAAAATAATGCTACAAAACAGGGACTAACAGAACCATTTAGTCAACAACACAGCAAAACAAATATAAAAATATTTCAAATGAAACAAAATTAAAAGAAACATAATATAAAAATAATAATAATAATAGTGATTTTAACCAATGAAATGAAACACAACAAAATAAAGTAACTAAAATAACACTTAACCAAAAGGGGGGAGACCTGAATATGAAGGAGAAAGAGAAAAAAGAAATTTGGGGAAAGTAATCGAATGAGCGGCGGAGTCGGGCGACAAGGGGCGGAGTTGGGCGGTGAGCGGGGCGGAGAGAAGGGAGAGTGTTCGGAGGGGGAAGCGGGTTCGGAGCAGCGCCGGCGACAAGGGGCGGCGCGTGACGCGTAGCGTTGGTGGAGGAGAAGGCTACGACGGAGGAAGTGGAAGAGCGGGGAAGAAAGGAGGCGGAGGGATAGGCGGCGGGAAGCTCGCTCCAGAGCGAAGCTACGTGCGACGGCGGATGGCGAGCGCCGCACGGCGACGGGGGCGGTCGCGATGGCGGGAGGACAACGCACGCGGGGAGGTCGGCCGAGATGGGCGGAGCGGACCGGAGGCGTGGGGCAAGCGCGGCTGGATGGCCTGGCCGGATCTGGCACGCTTGGCGGTGCACGGCCAACTCGTGGAGAGGCACGGCAGCAGGCGTCCGGAGGTGAGTAATTGGGCGGTCGTTTTAAATTTTAGGGTTTTTGTTTGGGGGGTTCTGGTGGTTGTTACTGTGGCGTGGCTGTGGTGGGCTGGGAGTTGGCCGGAGTTGGCCAGGGTGGTCGGGACAAGGTGGAGATGGCGACGGTGGTCCCTGTAAAGTTTTGGTGTTGGTGACGATGGGGTGTGTTGGAGTCGGACATGGTGGTCTGTCGAGGTAGTGGGTTTGGCGAGTCTGGCCGGAGTCGAGGGTACGGCGAAGTTGTGTGTATCGGGGTGGTTTAAGGGTGACGGGGTTGTTGGTGGCATGTGGTACGGAAGTATTGATGGTGGTGGCGTAGGTTTTGATGGCTATGGATTTAGTGGTGGTGTTGGCGAGGAACCCGACGAGGGAACGGGGATGGGGTATGAGATGGTTGCGTCGGGACGACAATGGTGGAGGAGGTTCGGTCGACGCCGACGGGGATTAGGATAGGGTTTAGGGTTTGTATTATGTCGGAGTGTCCGACACGGGCTGGGTTTGTGTCCTACATGACACGGGTGGAGTCAAAGTCGTGTCGGAGATGTGTCCGACACGAGGAATTGATGTAACTGTAAAAAATAGAATAAGAATATGGATGGTGGAACATGGACACGAAGCACGCACGATGAGATGTTGGTCACGGACACGATGCACTTATTTTTGGTTGTGGGGAATTTGTGGATGATAAATTATAGAGAAAATAATATGGAGGAGTACCTGCCTATTTATAGGATGTGGGAATTCCCAGTTGGATAAGGATTAGAATAGTTTAAACCCAATTTAGATAATTCAATCTATTAATTTAAAATCAATCAAATCCAAATCCAAATACAAATCCAATTTAAATCTAATTAAATTTTTAGTTTAAAATCAAATGGGATAAATCAAATTTCAAATATTTAACTATTTAAATAAATCCATAAATTTAAATCACGATTTAAATCGCCACAATAATTTTGAAATATATTTTTCAAAAATACTAATAATAATAATTTCGAAAATTACATTATTATTTAAAATAAACTAATAAATAATTATGAAAAATATATGTATGTACAAATAATATTTACATAAATATACTTTTCTAATATACCATTTTATACTAAAAATTATTTATTATTATAACTGTATAACTGAAAGGCTTTTCATAATTAAAATCACAAACTTGAAAATGATAGCTAGAAATAATTATTATCTATATTATTTCAAAATTATAAAATAGAAAAAAATGTGTTTTCAAAAATATGTACGCTCACACATATTCGCACTCGTCGAGCAATTACGAAAAATAAAATTTTGCACACGACGTACAATACGACTACGTGACGTACAATACAAAATTTTAAATCAGTACCAAATTTAATAAAAAATATAGTAGAAATTTAGGGGTTTTACAAGAGCCAAAGTTTATTTTCTAACAGCACAACCAGAGTTATTTGCAGATCTTCAGAAGATGGGTATAGAAGTTGTCCTTCCTACCAATGTGGCATTGATGGCCAGTATGCAAGTTTAGTCCAGTATAGTTGAAAGGATTAAGTTAGCTCAGTCATCAGATTCCAAGCTTCAGCGGCTTAGGGCAGAATGTGTAGCAGGACGAAGACCAGAGTTATGTATCCATGAGGACAGTACACTTCGACATAGGAGGCATCTTTGTGTACCTAGTGGTGATATCAGATAAGAGATCATGGCATAAGCTCACAGTTCTCAGTATTCGATTCATCCGGGCGGTACGAAGATGTATCGTGATATCCGGCAGCATTTTTGGTAGAATGGCATGAAGAGGAAGATAGCTCGGTTTGTCTCCCGATGTTTAGTTTGCCAACAAGTTAAAGCTGAACATCAAAGACCGGCTGGACTTCTTCAACCTTTACCGATCCCAGAATGGAAATGGGGGCACATTACAATAGATTTTGTAACTGGATTGCCTAGATCCCCAGCTGGGAGAGATGCTATTTGGGTTATAGTTGACAGACTCACCAAGGTAGCGCATTTTCTTCTCTTCAGGATTGGTCAGTCGACGGATCAGCTTGCAGAGATGTACCTTAGGCAGATAGTCAGGTTGCATGGAGTACCAGTCAGTATCGTATCCGACAGAGATTCAAGATTCATATCGCACTTTTGGCAGAGTCTTCAGAAAAGTTTGGGGACTCGTCTCAAGTTCAGTTCAGCTTATCACCCGCAGACAAATGGTCAGTCGGAGCGCACGATCCAGGCTCTTGAAGATATGTTACGGTCATGTACACTCGACTTCGGTAGTTTGTGGGAAGATCACTTGTATCTCGTGGAATTCTCCTACAACAACAGTTTCCAGGTTAGTATCCAGATGGCACCCTTTGAGGCCTTGTACGGCAGGAAGTGCAGATCTCCGTTAGCGTGGGATGATATAAACAAGAGGCAGATGCTTGGTCCAAAGATGATCACACGGACTATTGAGGTGGTCAGGCAGGTCAGAGATCATCTTCGAGTTGCGCAAGATAGCCAGCGCCATTGGGCCGATTCTCATCGACGTTCCCTTGAATTTTCTGTCGGCGACTATGTATTCTTTAAAATCTCGCCTACCCATGGCGTCATTCGTTTCGGCGTACGGGAAAAGCTTAGTCCTAGGTATATAGGGCCATTCGACATTCTAGAACGAGTAGGAGATGTATCCTATCATCTCGCTTATTCGCCATCGTTACATGAGGTGCATGATGTCTTCCATGTATACCAATTGCGACGGTATATCCCGGATTCGAGTCATGTCCTTGATCATTCGGAATTGGTTGTTGGTACCAACCTTTCGTATGAGGAGAGACCCGTATCCATATTGGACCGAAGAGAGAAGATACTCAAGAACAAGACTATCAAGTTAGTCCATGTTGCTTGGGGTCATCACTCCTTGGGTGAGTCAACGTGGGAGCGTGAGGATGATATCCGATCGCAATATCCCGATCTGTTCGACTCGTAAGGTATAATGTCTTTCTTATGCCTTATGCCCTCAACTTCCTTGCTTGCATGAATGATTGCTCTATTAATTGCCTAGTTATAACTTGCTTGTGATTAGTATAGCTTGCTCGACATCTCTAGCCTCTTGATTAAATTTCGAGGACGGAATTCTTTTAAGGTGGGTAGAGTTGTCACCTCCGTTTTTCGTTATACGTATTTCCAGTACACGTGTACGGAATCCCGACCCGTAGTTAGACTTGTCTTGCTTAGCTTGATCCTGGTTTAATCTTGCCTTGGTTTATTTTGCGTTCATCCTGGTTCGGCTTGGCTTGGCTTGGTGTATTTGGTTAGGCTCGGTTGTTAGGACTTGGCCCAACTTGCTAGCCCCTCTTTATAAGCCACCATCCCATTTCTCTCTCCTCATTCACTCTTTATTTACTTTTACTTCTTCCTCCATTAACTCTCTCCACCTACCAAGAGCTTAGGCAAGTACAACTTGCTTCATGGAGGAACTCAATTTTTATTGTTCCATTGTCTTCTTTACGAGATTTTAAGACACTTTAGTACTTAGCATTTTTAATTTTCATGGTTCATTTCATGTAGATCTAAGTTGTTACATTTTCAGATTTCTTAGATTTTGATCTATCAAACTTTATTATTTTCAAGTTTTGATGGTTCCATGTTGTAGAGTAGATCATTCTACCCGATTTTGACCTTTTGAAGTCCATATTTGAGCTTGGATTAAAGGTTGGAAAGTTTGGGAACCCCCAACTTCCCAGGTTCTTCTTCTCTGAAAAGTTGGAGAGAAGAACAGTGCTTCCCGCTTGACACTTGCCGCATGCTTCGGTTGACCCTTGGTCGCATGGCTTCGGTTGACCCTTGGCCGCATGGCTTCGGTTGACTCTTGCCGCATAAGCCTGTTCCTCTTGCCGCATAATCCTGTTTCCCCCTTGCCGTATGGCTACCTCTAGCATTGCCGCATGAGCTTGTTCCCCTTGTCGCATAAGCCTGTTCCTCTTGCCGCATAAGCCTTTCCTCTTGCCGTATAAGCATGTTCCCCCTTGCCGCATGGCTACCTCTAGCCTTGTCGTATGAGCCTGCTTCCCCCTTGCCGCATAAGCCTATTTTCCCCGAGCTGCATGATTCTTGGCAGTCTTGCTGCATGACCCTGTCTCCCCCCTTTAGCCGCATGTTGCATGGCCGTTAGGCCCTTGCCGTATGGCGATTCTTGGCCGCATAGGCCATGGCCCTTGGCTCTCGGGCCGCATGGCTCTTCCCATAGCCTTTGCACCCTTTTACTATTTGATTGTTACATGTATGCTTATGTCTTATGACCCTCTGTGTAACTTGGGTCCTTGATGAAAATGCTTATACTATGTTAATTCTGAACATGTTTCATGAACACGATAGTGACCCGTCGGGGTGCACTCTTGACAAGTAGCATGACATGATAGTGGCCCGTCGTGGCGCACTCTTGATAAGTAAACCTAACATGATATACCTCGATATGTTGTTGCGACGGCTAGCATGATGTGACAAGAATGAATGGCCTGGACACCGTGGGCGATTGTGTTTGTACAAATGAACCAGTATTATCTTGCATCATGTCTAGGACAGGGACCCCTGAGTACCACGGTCAGGGGTACCTACTGAAACTGACTAAGGCTAATAACTAGAATAATCCAGTAGTCATGAAGAGATTTTCCAGCTACAGGCAATTTTGCTACCTGGGTGCCCCATCATGGAATTTGTAGCCTGCCGTCGAGTATGGCACATTTTCAGCACACTGTCATGTGTTACACCCTTCAAGCTACTTAAGGTTACATACGTTTCTTGGACGATGTACCCACATGAACTCAACCCCTAATTGCGTCCGGATAACCTGGATGGTCTGCAGGACTTGTGGCTGTTGGGATAATCTCATTGCATCTTGTTAGTAACTAGGCCTGTGATAACCCTATTTAGTTAAAGTATCAAGCTGTACGTATTGCTTGGCCGTGAATGTTGGATAGAGTCTAACCAGTCTAGTCTTGTCCTGATCTTGTACAAGATTGTTACATGACCCGATTGCTTGTGTTACCTTATCGATAAATGGTGGGAAACCAAGTTCCGTTCAGATGAAGGGTTACAACCCCAGTCCTTGTTTGGTTTACGGGTTGTAACTTGGTTATCTGAATAGTCCCATGGTTATCTTATCGTATATCATCATGATTTTCCATATTTTCGATCATTTATTATATAATTATGTTCTTGTGCTAATTGCTGGTTTTAGTTTTTAGGTGAAGCCTCCTTTGTGGCACTTGCTCTTTCTGGAATCTGACCCAGTTGGTTTTGTATGGCCAGATACCAGAGCAGCTCCAGAGGATCTCCCTACCTTCCAGCCAGATGGTGACCACCAAGTAGGAGTGAGCATTCGGTTTATTCGGTTCCAACCGAACCGAATAAGCAAAAACCGAATTGGAACGAAATCGAATAAGCAAAACCGAAACCGAACCGAATTGGTCAATAACCGAACCGAATTAAATCGGTTCAGTTTTTGGTTTATTCGGTTTTCGGGTTTTTTTTGTATTTTTTTGGTTAATATATATAATAACTAAATATACCTAGATATATTCAATATATATCTATAACATATACCTATATATATTTAGTATATACCTATAATTAACACACACACACAAATATATATATATATATATATATATATATATATATATATATATATATATATATATATATATATAAACTAAATTTTCTTATTCGGTTTTCGGTTTTGGACCGAAATCGAATCCCAAAACCGAAACCGAAATCGAATAAGAAAAATTAGTATTTTCAAAACCGAAACCGAACCGAATTATTTCAAAACCGAACCGAATTCCTTATTCGGTTCGGTTCGGTTCGATTTTCGGTCTAAAACCGAATAATGCTCACCCCTACTACCAGGCGTAACCCTGGCAACGAATGGGTTTTATTTTTGTTCTCCCACTCTATTGTAAAAATAATCTTCTGAGGCATTTAGCCGACGAGCACGTGTTAGCTTGATTGCACTTTACTTACTGTCTGCCTACGGGCTGTAGCATGATTAACAAATCCTAGGGTTGATCATGTGTGACTGAAACACTTGCTAGTCTTCACATTTTGTATGACTAGCTTTATGATCATCCAAATATTAAATGTATGGGACGCCTTACTATTGTATACTTGGTGCTCTGACATCTTGTAAACTGCTATTATTTGCTTGAGATTGAGACAATAGGCTTGTTCATGACCATAAGAGACTGACGGCTTGTAGTTAAACCCTCATGTATCTAGACAGTCGTGACCGTATAGCGAGGTGGGTTGCACTTCAATATACGTAGCTGGCTGTGTCCGCCCCTACTCTCCAGTATTCTGGTTCTAGGGCGTGACAACTTCGTCTGGAACTTGTTGCTAAATACCGTCCATAAAACAGGCGTTGCTAATCCAACTGCTAGCATCGCCCACCAGCTGCAGGCTAAGTCCAATAACTGTAGGCGCACAACGGCCACCTTCTCATCCTCAAGAATCCTAGTTGCCTCTAGGATAACTTCTATGTCCTGAAGCCAAGCATCGGCAGCAATAGCATCTTCACTGCCATCAAAGAAGGAAGGGTTCAGACGCTTGAAGCTGTTGGCCGTGTTGTTCCCTGGATAACCAACTCTGTCCATGGCATCTTGTACTGTCTGGTGCAGGGCGTCGCCCCGACGATCTTGTGACGCAAGCAATACTCGGATGAGTCCCACCAGGGTTCCATTGTCAGGCTCTGCAGGCTGGACTGGATGAACCGGGGGCTCTGGGTTCCCAGAATATATGACTCGGGAAGCTGCTCCAGAATGCTGGACTTGGTCCCCAGGTTGCTACTGGTCCACTGGAGGTGCACCACCTTGCTGATCGGTGGGACCAGGAGTAATGCCACTGAAGAAATGACATGGGGAACAATAAGGAAGGACCAAGATAAATCGAGGATATAAGCATGTGATCATGTCTAGATTTTAGAAAGATTAGAAGACACGAGTAGAGATCAAGGACGAATGTTGATTGAGACATCTATCTGGTAAAACTCTCACACACCTTGATTTACAAGACCTGCATGGGCTACCACTTAAAATGTGTCATGCCCCAGAACCAGAATACTGGAGAACGGGGGACAGACACAGCCAGCTACGTACATTGAAATGAATCCCACCTCGTAATACGGTCACGACTGTCTAGATGTATGAGGATTTATCTACAAGCCAACAGTCTCTTATGGTCAAGTACAAGCCTAGTGTCTCAATCTCAAGCAAGCAAGTAAATGTAACAAGATGGTAGATCATCTGACATACAAGGTAAGGCGTCACAAACATTACATATTCAGACGATCATGAAGCTAGTCATACAAAATACGAAGACTAGCAAGAGTTTAAGTCATACAAGATCAATCCCAGGATTTGTCAATCATGTTACAGCCCTTAGGCAGACAGGAATGTAAGCTTTCAACACGAGCTAACACTTGCTCGACGGCTAAACGTCTCAAAAGAATAATTTACAATAGAGTGGAAGAGCAAAATAAAATCCATTCGTTGCCAGGATTACGTCTAGTGTTCACCATATAGCTGGAAGGCTGTAAGATCCTCGGGTGCTACTCCAAAATTTGGCCATACAAAACTAGCTGGGTCAGAACCCAGAAAGAGCAAGTGCCACAAGGGAGGCTTCACATAAGAACTAAAACCAGCATGTTAGATCACAAGGCATAATAATGACAAGAAAACTTAGAGTTAAAAATTCAGGGGATAAACGATAAGATAACTAAGAAACTACTCCGGTAACCAAGTTACAACTCGTAAACTAAACAAGGACCGGGGTTGTAACCCTTCACCTGAACAAAACTTAGTCTCTGACCGATTATCGATAAGGTAAAGCATAAACAGTAATGTGCTAAAGTAACCATGTACTGGCCTTGTCTAGACAAGACTAGACGGGACTCCATCCATCAATCACGGCCAAGCAATGAGTACGGCTTGATACTTTAACTAACTAGGGTTATCACAAGCCTAGTTACTAACAAGATGTATTGAGATGTTCCAACAGCCACAAGCCCTGCAGACTTAATCCAGGTTATCCAGTTGCAAGTTGAGAGAGTTGGATTTGGTGACTTGGGGGTGCAACACATGACAGTGTTCTAGAAATGTGCCATACTCGACGGTAGGCTACAAGTCCAATTAAAGCGCCTAGATAACGGGACTGCCTGTAGCTGGGAAATCTCTTCATGAACTACTTGATCAATCTAGTCATTATCCTAGTCAAATTAAGTATGAATCCCTGGCAGTGGTAACCAGGAATCCATGTCCTAGACATGATGCAAGACGAGACATATAGCTTATACAAGCACAAATACCCACGGTGTCAAGACAAGAGTTACTTAGCAAGTCAAGATAGCCGTCGCAACAGCATATCAAGATTATCATGTTAGGTTACTTATCAAGATTATTTGTCAAGGGTGCGCCTCGGCGGGCCACTATCAAGTTTATTCATGTCATGTTGCTAGTCAAGAGTGTGCCACGACGGGTCACTATCAAGTGTTATCATGTAAAGTCATATTGTCATGTCGTGTTCATGTTAAGTGCACTTGTATGCCAAGAACTTACTGGTCAAGAGTGGGCCACGACGGGCCACTGAAGGAGTTATCAGAGAGTGTACGTGACATACCAAGATCATGTTTAAAGCTCAGAGTATATGTACAACATGAAAAATAACATTATAGGACCAGTCAAGTAAAGTGTACAAGCAAGGTCACAACTCACACTAAGGACCATGGAGATAAATATGGATAATTGCAAGAGATGGCACAAGGGGTCAATAGGGTGACATGGAGAGCATGCGCCCAAGGCTATGCGCCCACACACATGCGCCCATGGTCTATGCGCTTGAGGTTATGTGCCTAGGGCTAGTCGTTTCATGGAGAGTCAAGTGTTTAGGGAAGGCATGCGCCAAGAGTTATGCGCCTACAGGGTGGAGACAGGGTGCATTGAAAAGATAAGTCAGGAGACTATCTTTCATGGCAAGTGGGCATATAACAAAAGCTATGCGCCCACAGGGTGGAGACTATCTTTTATGGCAAGTGGGCAGATAAGGAAAACTATGCGCCCAAGCAGGGAACACAGGGTGCAATTGGCCGCATATAAAAGCTATACGCCCAGGCAGGGGAGTTATTGGGCGCATATACAGGGCTATGCGCCCAAGCAGGGAGCATGGGGCCTTGGGTGCATACAAATGGCTATGCGCCCAAAGGAAAGCAGCTGTGGGCTCATGAAAATGCTATGAGCCCAGCACTGTTCTTCTTCCCCAATCCTAGAACTTGTGTTCATGGAACCCATGAACTTCCCAAGTTCATAAATCACTCAAAACAAATCGAAATTCAGGTTTTCAAAGGTCCATTTTGAGTAAAATCAAATTCTCTACAACATGGAACAATCAAAACTTAAAAATAAAAAAGTTTGATAGATCAAAACCCAAGAAAACCAAGATTTAAGAAAACTTAGATCTACAAGAATTAATCCTGCAAAACTAAAAATGCTAAGTACTAAATAGTCTTAGAAGCTTGTAGGGAAGACAATGGAACTGGAGTTCTTCCAAGTTACACTTGCCTAAGGGTTTGGGAGAGAATTAATAGACAAGAGAAATAAATGAAAGAGTAATGAGGAGAGAGAGAGTGGAGTTGGGTTATAAAGGGGGGTTTATCATGATGAACCACTTCACCCAAACCAAACCAAAATAAACCAAGCCAAGCTAAACCAAGACCAAACCAAGCCATACTAGACAAGTCAAAATACAGGTCAGAAATCCGTACACGTATAATGGAAATACGTATAACGAAAAACGGGAATGACATGCGGTCACAAATCGCGAGCAAAATGTCAGTGTCGTGTTTTGTCTGAGAGTGGAAGATTAGGAAGAAAAGCCATAAAGGGTAAGTTGGTTTTTTTTATCCATGTTCTTAACCCTAAATCGGAAGGTTAATAAGGAAAAGTGAGGGGTTCTTGTTTAAAAAGTCATGAATACATCTTGTTTGTCATAAGAAATATTATGACATTTTCTTCCACTTTTTTTTTGCTTTTGCTCCGTCTTTCCGAGTTTCAACCTGTTGTCGTCTAGATGCATCCTCTCTTCTCTTTTTCTCTTATTACTCATCATTAAAATTACAAGAAAGAAAGAAAATCTATGGCCATGTTTTTGATGCATCTATTGAATTGATGACAACATATGTTTAATGCATAAAAAGAATCGTCCATGTGTGTCAAAAAATTGGAGAAGAGATAGTTCATGACCACATCTATTTAATACATCTATTGAGTTGATGAGCACATATATTTTGTACAACAATGCTAGATATAATAAAGGTATTTTGATAACTGTTATATTTTTTAATTTTTCTCTCACTCAAAATCTCTAATCCAAACAAGAGTTATTAAGGGACTGTTTGGGTTGTGGTATGCGAGATGCATTTGGTTCACTTGTAAAACCACCCACTTAACTTTTTCTCAAATTCAAGCTAGGTTATATATATTGATTCACCTCTCCCTTTCACTTAACTCTGCTCATTTTTCCTCTCAATCCAAACAGATCATGAAATCTCGCTTTGGTTGGACGGAAGTATAATAATGTGGTATAAGTGAAAAAAAGGGTTGGAGAGTAGAATATTTTTTCTGTGTTTAGAAGTTAAAAGTTTTAACAGGATAGGAAGTGAGTAGAAAAATTGACTATTTGTGTGTTTATGTTCTATTGATGGTTAAAACTGGAAGAAGAAAGAGTAATGTTTTTTATTTAGAGCCTATTTGGATCGCGGGAGGTCTTCGAAAGTGCGAAAGTGGCACTTTCCACATGATGTAATGCATGTCACTTTCAATGCATTTCACTTTCCAAAATGTGTTTGGATACGTAGGATTTTGTCCCCCGCAAGTGAGAAGTTTCAGTACGTTGTGTTTGGATACCACTTGACAGTGTAGATGGAAACTAAAATATGACTTTGATTGGAGATGTTTAACCAGAAGTAGATTTACCCCCAAATAACACCAAAATAATTATTATTTAAATCGAAATATTGCAGTTTAAAATTTATCATATAATTATTTTAATTAACATATACTAAAGGTAAATTTATTAAAATAAAAACTAAAATTCTCATCTCATAAGTGACATATAATTACAAACTTAAAATTCTCACAAAGCAATAAAACCTACCATATGGTATCAAAATGGTTATAGTTGGAAAGAAAGCAAAAAGAATAAAAGTCTACCACACCACAGAGTTATAAATCCCCACTCTTCTCCATATTCACCTTCTTCCTCCCCAAAGGTACCAAGCTACCAAAGAATACTTGATACAAAACCACAAAGACGATACGAAGCCACCAAAATAAAATCCCCATTCTTCTCCATCTTCTCCTTCTTCCTCCCCAAAGGTTCTACCGGCCCTTCATCCCTCTTGACGACGTCGTGTCCGGGGGAGATCTCGAGAACGTAGAGCCACATGACGGAGGCGGGCTCGTACTCGCGGGCAGGGCCGGCCCTGGGGCCGTGCGAATAGTGCGGCCGCACAGGGCCTCCAGTTTTTGTGGGCCTCAAAAAAATTATTATAGTTAGTTTTGTAATTTTGTATTTCAAGTTATTCCATTTCTTCCTCAATTCCTACTCTACAATCCCTCAAAGACCTCCAATTCTTAGATCCCTATTCCCTACTGCCTCTAAGATTCATATTTATAATCATACAAAAAAATTAGGATTTCAAAGATATTGCTCTGACCGGTGTGTTAATTGCTATTTTGATTCTAAAGATCCCTCAATTGTTAGATAAATTTATTTTCTACAATAATGATCAGATTTTATATATATATATAATTTAAGAATTTGGATGTGCATGCTTAGTATTTATTTAAGAAATAATGATGTCGAAGACCGGAGCTCTTGGTCTTGCATCAGGTGACTCAGGTCCATAGCCGGTCCTATTATTTACGGGACCTATGACAAAATCTAAAATTTGGACCATTTTTCTCACATAAATAAAAAAATTAGCATTTTTACAAGCAAAATCGTCAATTAAGCTATCAAAATCATCAATCAAGCTATCATATTTTTTTCAGATTGGAGCGCTGACTTTTTGTTGCTTCCAAATTGGGTCTTTTTTTAATATACCTAGTCTATTGTAAAATTACGAAACTTCCAAAATTGGGGGCCCATGACGGTCGCTCACCTCGTCCGTGCCCTAGGCTAGCCTTGCTCAGGTCTTGGAGGCTCTAAATTGTGTGGTTATTCATTTTATTATATGTTTTCATCAACAGAAAAATTTGAGGCCAGATTTAGACAATTTAACGGTCAGTACGTCTTCTATCTAAAACATCTTTATTATACTATGTAATGTACTTGAATATAGATAATTTGAGCTTTAGTTATTTTGTTTAGTAACTACCTATAGATTCAGTTATAATATATAATCAAGAGCATCTCCAGAGATTTTGATAAAGATATATAATAATATATTTAAAAAATATGAATAAATAAATATAGGGCCACATTTTGAAACTCGTACAGGGCCTTTAATTATTAAGGACCGGCCCTGCTCGCGGGCGATGATCACAGGAGGCTTCGGCATGTCGGACGAGGACTTCGGGATCCTCCTGGACGTCTTCTGCAACAAGCTCCCTCCGTGGGCTGCGTCGAGCACACCCTCCTGTTCAACTGGCTGCTACGCGAGGGGTAGAAGGTGACCAGAGATCTACTGGCATAGCTTGTAAATAGCAGGATGAACAAGACTTTCGATGGAGTTACTCTACTTTTTCAGCTGCAAGTGAGAAGGGAAAGAGCGAGGGAGGGGGGACAAAAGGCTATTTTGTGTCAGTACTTGGACACTTGCTTGACACTTACAAAGTGCACCAAACACAAAACTCCTATTTTCTGTGCTCAGTTGCAGCAAAAGTGGCATATTCCCTCCACTTTCTTCCCACCTACAGCGATCTAAACAGCCCCTTAGTTGAATTGAAATCAAGTGATATAGTACTTCTTCTTTTTAAGTAGTAGGTGATTTTTTCCTTTCTTAACCATATATTAAAATCACATTAATTTAAGAAAAAATAGAAAATATATTGATATTTTATTCAGTATATCAGACGAAAAATATTATAATAATATCATCCTTAACTAATATATAGGTTTATACATAATAATTTGGTAAAAGATAAAATGTAGTCATGATTAAAGATATGAGGTATTTCAAACAACTATAAGAAATTAAAAGATAAGAGTATGAGAAATTGTCAAAAAACACACAATATAATGGTTTTAAACTTTTATCCCATATGATGCTTCCTAATATTAAGATGTAGAATATTAAATGTAGAATTTTATGATTTAGTTTGAAAGATGGAAAATATTAATTAGAGAATTTTATGATTTAGTATGAAAGTGGGTCAATATTAAGATGAAAATTTTCTATGAGAGTACATAGAAACCTTCATAGAAATTGGCCATCCTAAATCAGTGCCACGCAGTAGCCACATATAATAAAAATTGAGATATAAACTATGGTTGGGGTGTAGAAGATTTTTCTAAAAATGATTTCTACCATATAAATGCATAGAAATATGAGAGATAGAAACTTCCATTGGAGATGGACTCGAAACTCTCATAGAATTAGGGAAGAAGTTGAAACCCGTGGTTTTTATACGTAAAAACTCTAATTGAAATTCTTAATTTTAATATAGACCCTACTTTCAAACTAAATTATCAAATTTTCCATCTTAATATTAGACAACTCTATGACTTGTTAGGTTGACGGAATCATGGGGTTGGAAAATGAATGTCATTCATTTTCTATGTTTGGATGTCAAAAGAAACTATGACGAAAGTTAAATGATTCCCACGGAAAAGAAAATAAGGAAAAAATGGTTCCCCCATCCAAACAAGGATTAACTTTTCCTTCGTTTTCTTGTCATATCCTGTAATGCCCCGTCCCACTTAGTTCAACCGGAGGAATCGAAACGCAACGACATTTGGACTTAGCCATACAATAGCTTGCTCGAAGTCTTGCTCGGCCGAGGCAGCTCCTCGCTTAGGTAGGTGGCTTCGGTGAACTTACTTCTGCTTGGCCTTCACACTAATAAACTGGATATTTTCATTGCACTGAATAGACTTGAATAAAAGAGATGAATCCACATAGCTAAGAAAATAATTCCATTGAGTCAAGTATGTATGTATGTATAACATGGAAAAAAGTGTCAAATGTTGCTTAGATGTTCTCCACGATGGTTTTCAAAGTTGGCACTAGGTCTTTCGACCGCACAATTGAGTTATGCAAAGTTATTCCACGGGCTATCTAAGTTATAGCAGGCATGTCCCCACGACCCTACTGCTTGTCATAGCAAAAATGTCACACGGTCTTACAGTTAGTCATATAGAAGACGCCATGGGTAAGACGTTCAAAGCAAACAGTTGTTCAAGTTGAACACGTGCACGGTCCCACGGTTCTATGCTGGATGTAACCATATGTTCCTACGATCTCGAGGCTCATCATATAGAGTATGACTTGGGCGGTAGTGTCGCACAGGACACAATTGGTTTAAGGATGAAACACGATTGTTTTAATGATAAGTATGCCACGGTCTATGGCACATATGGAACACATTTAGTTCAAGTTAAGTAGGTAGGCTATGCAGTAGCTGTTTCCTGGGTTTCGAAGAATAGAAAGTTCAAGCGATGGTTTGTCGTCGAGGCGGTCCCCTGTTTGGGAGTCTCCAAAGATAAAAGGACCCTAATTTTTAGAAATTATTTTTTATTTATTTTATATGATTTCTATTTATTAAATTAGATTTTTATATTTAATTATGATTATACATGTACTTTTCCGTAGCTTCAATTTTTGGAGCACAAGAAACGCCAATCTTTCGATACATCCTTCATAAGTTTTGAAGAAGACAAGCCCACCTTCAATTTGATATATCATGTCCCATCCAAAAATTGTTTTCTAACATTCTTTTGACTTCGCATAACTTCGGGTCAACTTAGACCATTTGACCATTTACTGTAATTATAGACCTAACTTTCAACTTGAGTTCGGGGCTTGATATCGATCAAAACTATTTGACCCAATATATGGTTTTAATCCATTTTGAATCTACGACACACATGCTAAGGATGTGCCTCTCAATTGAGTTTTTCATGTGCTATTTATTTTTAAATGACACATAAGTCGAAACTATAGACATATTAGACTCAAATCGATCACAAAAATTTTATCGACCTAAAACTAGTCCAAGTAGGGTTCGTATAGTCTATTCTAGGGTGCCATAACCTCTTTTTTAACCTATTTTTAGATTAATTTTTTTTGAATTAATATGCAACCATATTATTTAAATCTAATTTAAATTAAATCCTATAACCACTTTTCTAATAAATAATAATATTTCTTGCTCATTAATGAAAATGATTATAACATCTATATTTAAAGAAATAATGCTCATAAAATTGATTACAACATCTATATTTAAATAATAATATTTCTTGCTCATAAAATTGATTACAACATGTTTCTTGCTCATTAATAAATAATAATGCTCATAAATAATAATGTTTCTTGCTCATTCACATTTCTAAAATTGATTACAACATCTATATTTAAAGAAAGTACAAGGTTCTTACAATTAATGAAAATGATACCACATCTATCTAATTTCTAGGTTTTGGCCTGCAAGTACACCCGTATCTCACAATGCTAAGGGAAGCCAGGCTAACCTGAAAAATGTTGGTTTCCAGTCAGGAATGGAACAAGCACACAAACCGACGGCAATACGAAAACACAATAGAATTCACAAGACATGAAAATAACATATGTGAGATGATCTAAAAAATAAGACCGATATCATGGCAAATCACGAAAGAAAGTAGATAACTCTACAACATGATATATCAGCTAGAAAAAGAACATGTAACTAGGATGACATGACAAGTGGTAAAAAATGAGAAAAATAAGTAAAGACAACTATCTATGTGTTTTGAAATACCAGTTTCAACATGTGAACAACTAGAGGGTAAATCAGGCACCCTGCACGTGTCGTGTACAGCTGCTATTCTCCACGAAAGATACGGAGGATAGTTCTGGGTAGTCCACATGTCTACTAAGATATTTTTCCTCCCGACTAGTACTTATGGACTCGAACAAGTCACGAAACACGAAAACACGACAATCACAAAATAAAGTATGTAGAGATCCATGACACTAATCCGTGTAACAATGTGTCAACAAGCAAGAGAGCATATGCATAAACATGAAATGGAAAGACTATTATGAATCGAAAGCAATAAGAAAGTATACTTGCCTGAATCCTTGCACAAACCGTAGTCACAAGTCGGAGATGAGGGGATTGCCAATCTAGAAGCTGTCAACCTATAACATACAACGTGCCACAAACCATGCACGAAAACTACAAGTCAATTCTAAGGTTCTAGTTCTAAATTCATGGAATAAGTGGTTAATGGGTTAACTAATCTAATAATAGTTAATTCTGGAATAAATTACTTAAAAACCTAATTTAACCTAATAATAATCTGAATATAATCTAAACATATAATTTTGGCCATAAAAAGTCATGTTTCCAATTTTGGAAACCATGGCACGCAAATCGAGGTGTGCCGTTGACTATCTAGTCAAACATCGTGAACTGTAGATTTTGAAAATGCATCTTGGTAGATTTCAGCACCACAAGTGTGCTGGAATCAACCGTGCCACAAATTCATGTTTTGGTCAAAATATATCTCCGTTATGGCTAACCGTGACCAAAACGGTGATTCATCGATCAATTCCGAGTTCAACAGAATAACTAAAATACTAGATGAACGAATTAATTTGTGGAAAAAATATATGTAGTAGAGCTCTGTGTTAGATTTCTGAAACTTCAAACGGTTCGTGATTTCGATTTTCGGTCCTTCCGAAATCTCGAAAACACCGAAACGTGTCAAGTTTTGGACAACCGACACTCTACGATTTTTACAGAAATTTAGGTTCAGAGATAATAAAACTAAATTTGATATTCGAAAAGTATACCTCAATACGAATCAAAAAAAAATGGCACGCAAAAAGGAGGTCGGAGTTGTCCGCAATCGCCTCGGGAATTCAGGGGTCTCCTTGGAACAAGCTTCCTCAAAATCGGCAAGAATTAAATTAGGGTTTACTATTCAGCGAAAATATATATATAGGGCAGGTACAGTCAGCACCCGCTGACTGGGCACTGCAATGGCTGACGGGTGGGCCCGGCCAGCGCTGACTGGGTATGACTGGATAATTAATTACAGAAAATGATTTAAAAATTATTTTAAGGCCAAATAAACTCAAATAAAATCCTAAAAATTCCTAAGAATTGTAAAAAATTACAGAAAATATATTTAACCTCCTAGAATATAAATAAATTTTTTTACCTCATATTAGTCTCAAATGGCCTCATAATAAATATTGAAAGCCTTTAAAATATATAAAACTTAATAAAATAAATATCTAAAAATTGCAGAAAAATTCTATAAAATTATAAAAAAATTATAACCTACTAGAGCCTATATAAAATACTGGGTCTCAAAATAGTCTCAAATAAACCTATTGTAAAATCTTGAAAGTCATTAAAAATATTAAACCTTAATAAATAAATATCTAAAAATCTCTAAAAATTATAATAAGCTATAAAATAATTAAACAATGCTTATATAAACCATATAAGCGCCAAATGACCATAATATGATCATAGCTCTCTTATGAGCTTAGGTACAAATCCTAATGACCATAAAAGTTAATTATAATCAAAATAAAATTAAAAAAATCGGAAAGTAGGCTTACACAAACATTTTCCCAAGACATTCCCATAACACCCCGAAACCTTTTCGAGGAGCCTCAGCCCCTAATTTGGTCGATACGAGGCACGGAAGGCACCCGAAGTAGACCGAACTTGTGCTGAATTTATCACAACAGGTTAGTCGACTTTTAGACTAGGTTTCATCTACTTTTTTCGTCCGATTCTCCTCAAACCAAAACTATAAGTTACCTCTATGTGTTTACTTTAACCTTTAATCACTGGGTCACATAGTTCCAAGCGATTTGTCCGTGGCGTCGATTCTACGACAAGGTGTCCAGAACCGACAAGATCTCTTACGAGCAGCTTTTCACCTACCTAAGTTCATATTTGATCCTTCTAAACTCATAAACTAGAATCGAGAGCTTTCTAGCTCATATCTATTTATTAGGTTTTGAGTTCGTTTGTTATTTTTTAAAATTCCTGACATTTGTCGTAACTACGTAAAAATCCTATGTTCTTTGTGTCCAGTAGTTCCAATATTTCATAAAACTCTACTACACTATTTATTGTGCAAGGTTTAATGTTAAACCACTATTTTAGCTATATTTTTTTTAATTATTTGTTGTTTCATGACTTAACTAGTAGGCCAATTGTGATATTAATGTTGTAGTATCGACATAGGACTATTATGCTTGAGTTTCCACCATTAAAATAATATTATTAGTAATATAAATATATTTATATGTATTTTTTAGAAGTTAAATTATTATTTTATATTAGTTATAAACTATTTTGATAATAAAGTTTGGTTAAAAATTAGTTTAAAAACCAAAGAAAAATAATTTTTTAAAAACCCCAAAAAATATCGATACAGGATCCGTCCCAAAAAATCGGACGATTTGGTCACAAACCGTGAGCATTAGAAGACGTGTATGTATGTTACGAATGCGTGGACTTTGACAGAACTCAAATTAGTTGCGTGTGCACATGAATTCGATGCGTATCCGTCAAAATTGTTCGTATCGGCCTCTTTGCAAAAACTCCAATTATTTTTTGCACATTCGTCGTCTTGCGACGAAACTTACACCACTAGATTTGTATTATTTTTTGGTCATATGATCCAATTTTGGTCTGATTATGAGAAGGTCGACCGAAATGCTATTTTGGCGGGCCTACGATCCGACTCAACGGACAATTTTGTGCACGGCTCCTCGAAATCCAAATTTGGACATACCGTTGAGCTTGTATCAAAATTTTGGACTCGTAGATATATAATTTGTCGACTTTAGAGACCATAAGTTCTGGCATTTTTTTTTGGTTCAAAGCGGGTCCAACGACGGACATTATTTTGGTCCAAAATTATCGTTTTACCTCTGTGCCCATAATTGGACTTATGGGTAGTCAAACTTAGACATTTTTTTATGCCAGCCACGTTGGTGATGTCTGTTTCAGCATCCAAGGACGTTTGTGAAAGTTCAGCTTTCGTGGCTATTTGATTTGATGAGTGCTTATTTGGACATGGTCGATTCCTCACTAGACAAGTATACTTTGCCTATTTGTACAATATTTTTATGCATGCTTATTTTCTGCTACTATTATTTATACATGTTGTTATATTCTTGTCATTCATTGTCACATAATTCTTGTATACGATTCACGTCGCACGCACACTATTTGTCTCATATATCTCATGGTTCTTATTTGTTTTATGATTTACTTTGTTAGTGTATATGTTTTCTCTCTTGTGCGTGACCTATCCCGATCATGTTTTATGTTACTTGGATTTGACTTGAACTGAGTATACTTGACTTGACTCGGACTTGACCTGAACCTGTTTTCCTGTATTACTTGACTTGATTCCTTAGTTCCCTAGGCGAGGATGCCGTTATTAGGCGTTGGCTACTGTGCTCAAATCTTTACTCGTTAGTGCTTCGTCGGGCTACGATAGAGATTTGTTTACTTAACCCATCGATCGTTAGTGCCTCACCGGGCTATGATAGAGACTAGTGATATGACTGTTAGTGCCTCACTGGACTGCAGTTACTATTATCCGATTTACCTATAGCCATGACTAATACCGTTGTTTTCATGGCATGCCACCCTCTTAGGTGTCGACCCCTTCATAGTGTTCTTAGATGACGTCCTTCCATTGTATTTATTTTTTCTTTCAGTTACATGTTCATTTGTTGTTACATTCGACATGTATATTATGTATCTTGCTAGTCCCCTGAGGACCTGATGATCTCTCTAGGGTTGCTAAGCTCATTTGTAGATTTGATGGAGGATTGATGACTGTTTCTTCAGGATTACATGTATATATTTAGTCAATACCTTTCATATTCGTCCTATTTTATATATTTTATTTTACTGACCATGCTGTTGTATAGCCTAGTTTTGCAAGCTTATTTCTTATTCAGAAGTTTGTTCAAGATAATTGTAATAGAGTCTGGTCCACTTTATTGTATATTATTTTTTCTGTTACTTGTAGGAACCGGTATGTTAATACCTGACCAACATTAGTATATTTGGTTTATACAATAGTTTATCTTCAGTGATTTGGGATATAGATATGTGTTATAACGTTGTAGTTTATTTTAGACATCTTATAGTATTCGAGCTGGGCTGGAATCAACTCGATACCTAGCTGACATGTATACGTCTCCTAGTTCTACGTATTTTGGGACTGGGGCGTTACAAAAGAAGTATGATTTATGAGCACGATATGCAAAGGGTTTGAGTCGTACCACAAATTAGGCCATATATTTACGTGAGTTTAGATGAAGTCTCGTAGATGCGTGGTCATGGACAACTTGTGCACAAGGACAATATTTCTTTGGACGACAACTTGGGGCCATAGGACCGATCCGGTCGTGGATGAAACGCGGTATAGCTAATGCTTGGTAGGCAATCATGAATTCGATGGGCTTTCGTTGGAGCTAGCTACTTGTATTGATCGACCCACCGTCTTCCTAGCTATGTCCACGATGACTTGAATTGTCAGTGACCTTTCATATAGATAAAATTGGTGTGTTGAGCGGTAGTTCGCATGTACGGTGTCAGTCAAATCAAAGAAGATGCAAGCACGACACGAATTGAGTCAAGAAGGTATGCACGGTTGCAACACCAGTATGGAGCCTAAGATTTGGATATAGTAAAGACACGTGCTTCGGCATGAGATGTGGCGTCGAGTATTGAGTCATTGACACAGAGTTGCATAAATTGGGATTGAGTCATTTCAAGTTTAAGACTGGAAGGACCTTTATAGCAAAGTTTGGATAAGTTATGTTGAATTGAGAGGCACGACCTCGATAATTGAAGCACAAACAGAGTTTACGACACGACCATGTTCTTGCGTCTCAAGTATGAGCCAAAGGGCAAGCATGAGTCGATATGTCATTGTTGTTGGCACGAGAATGGTCTAGTGGTAAAAAAATAAGTTATCGCTAGAAGGCACGACCACAATATTTGCACGACTGGGTTTTGTAAGCACGATCTTAAAAAATCTAATAGTATGATCACGTTGGTTGCAACACGAATAGGCCAGTAGTCAAAGAATGAAATTGATCCTAAGGCAAGAATAAAAAGATAATCAAAAGGTAGTTGTACTAAATAAATGAACATGCTAGTTTTATATGGATCGACGAAGATCTCACACCACCAAACGGTTGTGTACTGACCACCCAACAGTTTTCATGCGTAGGCTACATGTACTTGCTCGTCGAGGCGGAGCTCACTTAGACGGGCCGATGCATGGAGTTCCTTGGCATTTCGAGCCATACGACCGCATTGAAAACTTCACCTATACGGGACATAATGTATGGAAATCGCATTCCGAAACATCCGCAGTGGCAAGCCTTGAAACTTTGTATTGAGAGATGAGAGAGAGAGAGCTGAGTGATTGTATTCAAAGAGATTGTGAGATTGTAATCTTGGCCATGTGTCCCCTTTGTAATTCCGCTGATTATAAATAAAAGTTCTCATTTTGTTTGTAACACTTATATTTTAATACTAGTGTTTCCTTTATGTTATTCAACATTTTGCTCGGGACTTATGCGCGATGACCCCGTCGCTTAACCTGTAATCGGCTGTTATAAAATTGTCTTGCGCAAGTGCAACCTAGGCTCGCGCGACATCACGTCCTAGCGAGGACGATCGGTTCTGCGGAACCGGGACGTGACATATCCAAACACATAACTGTAAAACCCCTAAATTTCTACTATATTTTTTTATCGATTTTGGTACTGAATTAAAATTTTTGTATTGTACGTCGCGTAGTCGTATTGTACGTTGTGCGCAAACGACGTATTTCGTAATTACTCGTCAAGTACGAATATGGACGAGCGTACATATTTTTAGAAAAATATTTTAATTTTAATTTTTATAGTTCAAAATAATTTATATAATAAATACTTTGCTATCATACAAGAATTGCTAAGTTTGTTCTTTTCTTTTTAAAAGGCCTTTCAACTACTAATAATAAATAATATTTTTATTGTATACTAGAAAAATATATTTATGTAAATCTTATTTGTGCATACATATATCATAATTAATTATTACCTTATTTTTAAATAAATAGTGTAATTTTCGAAATTATTATTATTAGCATTTTTGGAAAACATATTTTCGAAATATTTGTGATAATTAAAATTTTGATTTGATTCCATGGATACATTTAAATAGTAAACTAATATCTATATTTGAAATTGATTTGATTTTAAACTAAAAGAATTTAATTTGATTTAAATTAGATTTGTATTTGGAATTGGATTTGATTGCTTTTGAATTTAAACTACGAATTATCTATTTTGGGGTTTAAAATATTCCTAGTCCATATCCAATTGGAAATTCCTACATCCTATAAATAGGCAGGTACTCCTCCAATATTTTTCACATTATTCCTCCACAAACTCCTCAACCAAAAAGTGAGTGCATCGTGTCCATGACCGTGTCCGTGTCCCATCCACTACTTATCTTCCTTTATATATACATATGACTCTTTCCGTCCGATACACCCGGACATTCAAATCCGTGTCTCGCAGGACACAACCCCGACTCGATACAGCCTAAAACCCAATTCCTAGCAATCCACAAACCCATAAGCAAACCCTAACCCTAATTCCCAAATCCTCTCTGTCCTTCTGTCCGTGTCTCGCAGGACACGACACGAATCCCAAGCCCTAACCCTGATCCCTAATTTCGCTGTGTCACCGTGTCCCCGTCGACTCCATCCCTACACATTATCTACGTGCCGAAGAACACTGCCACCGTCGTGCCCAAAACACCGACGCACCACCACCTCCATCATCCCGGCAAAACCACCACAGCCTCTGTCAAGATCAAACCACCGAGACCAAATAATCCCCGGCACCACCATTACCGAAACCACCACCACTGTCTTAGCCGTCACCACTACCGTCGTCAGCAAACCATCCCCATCGTCCCAGCCACATCCCCGCCACCATGACCGGTGTGGTCGACCACTGCCACCACATCAAAACCCACCATAAACAAATGGCAAGAGTCGAACTGGACTTACCTCCGCAGACCCGTCGGCGGCCTCCGGCTGCCGCGCCAACCGCCTCTCCCTCTCTCGCCCGACCTGTCCCCGACACCGGCCGTCGTCCGTGCGCACGAGAACCCAGCGCGCCGCCCGAGGCCATCTCTGCCGAGCCTGCCGTCCTCTGCCCTTCGAAACCCCTTCCTCTTCCTCTGCCCTAGTACGCCCGTCAGACCAACCCACTTCGACCCCTGCTTCCCGCCTTCAACCGCCGCCGCGTCGCCAAGTCTGCCGGGAAACCCCCGTCTGGAACCGTCGATCCAGCACCTCGCCGACCTCTCCTTCTGAATTTCCTCAGCCACCTTACTCTCACCGCCGCCCCTATCCTCCGTGCGCACCCCGCGGTGCCTCTCCGGCTGCCCTAGCCGCTGCGCCGACGCCGATCGAGCCCAGGCGAAAACCCCCCAAATGACCTTTCTCCGGAGCCCCCGACCACCTTTCCTCCGCCTGCCGACCTAAGCTCCGCCCCGCTTTCTCTTTCGCCATCGCAGCTCCTCTCCGCGGCCGAGCACCGCTCCCCACCGCGTCCGCCGCGCGCCGAGCCCAGCTCCGATCGTCGAGCCCCTCACTCCCTCCGGTCATCTCTCGCTCTCGCCTCTCTCTTTCGCTCTTGCCTCTCTCTTCTCACTCTCAGTTTCTTTCTCTCTTCTTCAACAGCACTCTCTCTTATTTTATTTTTTTACTTTTTCGATCTAATCCTTCCTTTAGACGACAGTGCTGCTGTCCTTTGGTTGTGATCTGTAATATTTATTTCATTCTTTTTGTTTTATTTTTTTTTATTGTTTTCTAGTTGGTAGCTTTAGTTTGCTTTATTAAAAAAAATATTATTATTATTATTATTATTATTATTATTATTATTATTACTATTATTATTATTTTGTTGCAAATATACATTTTTAAGTATCTTCCAAACAGTGGCATGTATACATGTTTTACATATTAATTTTAAAAAGAGTATTAGTAGTATTATTAGTATTTTACCATTAAAATGAGCGTAATCTTGTAGATGTATTTTGCGTTCACTATTTGGGGTTACCAATATCTAATTATATTTTTAAAACCATAATAATTGCATCTCTCTTTTATAGTAGCCTTAGAAGATATGACTATATATTATACACTTCTAAAAATAATTTGTATACAATAAGTTCTAGACTTTTCAACTAATTATTTTGACTAAGGTATAGCTTTCTATCTAAAGCGTTACCTTTACGAACTTAGCGTTTAGCCTGAATCAATTTTTCATACTTTCAAGTATTACCAAAAATTATTTTTACTAAGTAAATCAAGTTTTCGAGTATTATGAATGTCTTTCAAAAAAATCGTATACATATTTTGTCCAGAGTCCTTTGATTGTCTTCCTATCCGTGACCAAGCCATTACACATATTCCCTCACCAATTCTAGACTACCCTATATCGATCGTAACTATTCTAACCATCCCGGACCTAATGGAACCGTCCATGCCACCATCAGAAGTCATCCTGCATAGTTATTACACTGACATCGCAGTTCGTGCCACATTCATCATCGCAGCACACCAGGCGTCCTACCAGGCAAAACACCTTGCCATTTGCTGTTTATTTATTTTAGCTCATATTTCATGCATTATTTATTTTCTTTATGTAAAATAAACTGTGATACATGGCATAACTGTTAGAACTTATTATTCATTTATATTTCCTGCTATGTATTTTTTTACACATTAAACTTAAATTTAAGTGACCACCTTTGTGTGTTGCATTCATAGCCTTGACACGTTGTACTACGAAGTTGTGTGTCGCATGTAGAACACGAAAGTGCGTGATTGGCTGGCCACCAGTACGTACAAGCCGTGCGATAGAAATAATCGCTAATAGAGGTTGCATGCTTAGTTTGACTTAGCGGTTATAGAGGTTTTGTGTTGTGGATACAATACAGTAGACAGTGGACGGGAAGGACAATTCCTTAGCGTATGGGCTTCGATGCACTTCCCTTGTGATCCGGACTCTCCGCTGGAGATACGGGGTTGATGACCCATGATTACTGACGGCCACTGACGATTCTGCGGAACGTCATGCTCTTACTGATGGGGCCTCTGGTGCCCAAGGGGGGGACTATGCCGATCCTATTTAGCCAGGGTCCATGCGCAGGAAGGGTTGTTCTTAACTACATATCACTTAGAACGATAGGCTACCTTTATCCGTTAGGTACGAGTACTTTTGGTTTGGGTACTTGTATCTGACCGTGGCTTGGAACAATAACTTATCGCGGATTAGTTCGTCACATCTTGTCCTTGTTTGGTTGTAGGTGTGACTTACTACTTCGATGAGAAGGTATTGAACCTTGTTGGGGTCCGGATACCATATTGGGTTCATAGCAGGGAAAGATACGTCACCGTGAATTAGTTTACCATCTCATGTCCTTGTTTGGTTGGGGGGATGGTACGCTCGTTCAATAGGTGTGTATTGGACCATGTTATAATTCAATTAACTTATCTATTTGAGCAATATTTATTCAGTTTATATGGCATAATATTATGTGTCTTGTTACGTCCCTCTGAGGACCTGGTTATCTCTCCAGGTGTGTGCTATTGTCTTTCGCAGGTGTTCTAGCTCTAGCCGCGATCATTGTTATTTCTTCGAGGATGATTGCACTTGGATCGTCTTCGCTTCGCTCGCCAAATTCATTTCTTTACTCATGTATTTTTTTCTTTACTTGTTGGTAGTGGATTTGTCTCCGCCCAACATATTGTATCAAGATAATTCTTTCTCATTATATGATATCTTTTATTTTGTGTGGATGGGAATAGTTATGGTTCTACTGCATTTTACAGCTTATGTATTCATATGAGGTTTCCATATATTGGAGTGTACTTCGTATGAATACAGTTAGCATGTCTACGTTCCTAGTCCTACGTATTTTGGGACTGGGGTATTACATGTTTTTGTGGTGGCCCATGTAGGTCAAGATAAATTGTTTGGTTACTTACCGTACCAAGCAAGCCTGCGTATAGGATTAGAAATCTAGGGTCTCATCCATATACTTGACTCTTTCCTAGATTTTATCTACCGTTTGACTCATCGACTGCATCTTGCTTGATTCCTTCTAACAAAATTCTTATCTTTCCTTCGTGCCTGCTAGAGATTGACCCTACTAGTTAGATGTTCCAAACACCCTTAGTTTAATTCTTTAAGTTGGGTAGAATACCCCACACACCCTCGACCATTAAGGAAAGACAAATGGTATTATCTATACCATAAAGACTAGAGGAAGTTAACCCATTTGGTCAACCAAGCCTTGGTCAATAAAACCGTAGAGTGATGGTATAGGAATAAACAAGACTTAGATCCTTATGACTCTTAGACCATTCATATTTGTTTTTATTCATCTATTATCGTGCCTATATTTTACTATCTAGACTAATGATGCTAATGTAGCCTAGTTTTTGCAAGCTTAGCCTTTTACCAAGCTTGTTCGTGACATATATGTTAATGGAGGTACCCCACTAACATATTGTCTATCAGAATCGGTGCATGATGGTCTGATCAACCAAGTGCACTTTGGTTCGCTTTCATCTATCGTTCTACGTGGATGGGGACATAGCTAAACTTGTCCTCTATAGTCCCATCCGCGACTGCCTTGGCAACTCCTTTTGAAAAAAAAATCGGTCGTCCTTGAATCACGTATTCGTATTCGATAACGCCTCCCTCGAACTCTATATTGCTTCGCCCTCACCTATTTTAGGAGGACGAAAGCGTCATACTACAACTTCCTCTAACCTTCCCATCGGCTATGACCATTCTCACTTGATGTTGCTATATCTTTATCCCAAACTACTCGGCCCTATCAAGACCCTCTAATCGCTTAATTTAAGTGAATCTATTTCGTTCTCTTAATCGTGACCCTCATTCATTACCCGTGACCATACCGTATTATTTTTCTATTATCTAGATCGCGATTTCTTAAGGCATGATTTTTGTTATCGATTGTTCCCCATCGATACCCCCTTGTGTCTTCTCACCCCTACTAATTTTTAATTTCGAGGACGAAATTCTTTTAAGTTGGGTAGGATGTAAAACCCCTAAATTTCTACTATATTTTTTTTTATCGATTTTGGTACTGAATTAAATTTTTTGTATTGTACGTCGCGTAGTCGTATTGTACGTTGTGCGCAAACGACGTATTTCGTAATTGCTCGTCAAGTACGAATATGGACGAGCGTACATATTTTTAGAAAAATATTTTAATTTTAATTTTTATAGTTCAAAATAATTTATATAATAAATACTTTGCTATCATACAAGAATTACTAAGTTTGTTCTTTTCTTTTTAAAAGGCCTTTCAACTACTAATAATAAATAATATTTTCTAGAAAAATATATTTATGTAAATCTTATTTGTGCATACATATATCATAATTAATTATTACCTTATTTTTAAATAAATAGTATAATTTTTGAAATTATTATTATTAGCATTTTTGGAAAACATATTTTCGAAATATTTGTGATAATTTAAATTTTGATTTGATTCCATGGATACATTTAAATAGTAAACTAATATCTATATTTGAAATTGATTTGATTTTAAACTAAAAGAATTTAATTTGATTTAAATTAGATTTGTATTTGGAATTGGATTTGATTGCTTTTGAATTTAAACTACGAATTATCTATTTTGGGGTTTAAAATATTCCTAGTCCATATCCAATTGGGAATTCTCACATCCTATAAATAGGCAGGTACTCCTCCAATATTTTTCACATTATTCCTCCACAAACTCCTCAACCAAAAAGTGAGTGCATCGTGTCCATGACCGTGTCCGTGTCCCATCCACTACTTATCTTCCTTTACATATACATATGACTCTTTCCGTCCGACACACCCGGACATTCAAATCCGTGTCTCGCAGGACACAACCCCGACTCGATACAGCCTAAAACCCAATTCCTAGCAATCCACAAACCCATAAGCAAACCCTAACCCTAATTCCCAAATCCTCTCTATCCTTGTGTCCGTGTCTCGCAGTACATGATATGAATCCCAAGCCCTAACCCTGATCCCTAATTTTGTTGTGTCACCGTGTCCCCGTCGACTCCATCCCTACACATTATCTACGTGCCGAAGAACACTGCCACCGTCATGCCCAAAACACCGACGCACCACCACCTCCATCATCCCGGCGAAACCACCACAGCCCCTGTCAAGACCAAACCACCGAGACCAAATAATCCCCGGCACCACCATTACCGAAACCACCACCACTGCCTTAGCCGTCACCACCACCGTCGTTAGCAAACCATCCCCATCGTCCCAGCCATATCCCCGCCACTACGACCGGTGTGGTCGACCACCGCCACCACATCTAAACCCACCGCAAACAAATGGCAAGAGTCGAACTGGACTTACCTCCGCAGACCCGTCGGCGGCCTCCGGCTGTCGCGCCAACTGCCTCTCCCTCTCTCGCCCGACCTGTCCCCGACACCGGCCGCCGTCCACGCGCACGAGAACCCAGCGCGCCGCCCGAGGCCATCTCTGCCGAGCCTGCCGTCCTCCGTCCTTCGAAACCCCTTCCTCTTCCTCTGCCCTAGCACGCCCGTCGGACCAACCCACTTCGACCCCTGCTCCCCGCCTGCAACCGCCGCCGCGTCGCCAAGTCCGCCGGAAAACCTCCGTCTGGAACCGCCGATCCAGCGCCTCGCCGACCTCTCCTTCTGAATTTCCTCAGCCACCTCACTCTCACCGTCGCCCCTCTCCTGCGTTCGCACCCCGCAGCGCCTCTCCGGCTGCCCTTGTAACGCCCCAGTCCCAAAATACGTAGGACTAGAACGTAATCATGCCAGTTGTATACATACGAAGTATATGGACCCTCGTATATATACATAAGCTGTAAAATTACAGTAACCAAGGTACTAAATCTCATCCACAAAGATAAATATGATATAAATGCAACTTTGAATTTGTCATGTATACAATCGTTGGGCGGAGACAAATCCACTACCAACAAGTAAGAAAAAATACATAGAAAATACAATGAGTTTGGCGGGCGAAGCGAAGACGATCAAAGCGCAATCATCCTCGAAGAAAATAGTGACAATCATGGCCACGGCTAGAACACCTGCGAAAGACAAGAACACACACCTGGCGAGATAACCAGGTCCTCAGAGGGACGTAACAAGATACAATAAACATGCCATATAAATACTGAATATAAAATATGCCACAATCAAAGAAAGTGACAAGACATAATAAGGTAATCTAACCAAACTAAAGTGAACATGCAGTTTGAGAAACAATCCTTCGACGCATGAGCCCTGGCTGTAAATGGGATCTGGTATAGTCCCCTCTTGGGCACCAGTGACCTAAGCGCATGACGTTCAAAAACGACAGTGGCCAACCTGAGAGGCTCATACCCGTATCTCCAGCGGAGCTTCCGGGTTACAAGGGAAGTGCAATCGAAGCCCATACGTCAGGTATTGTCCTCCCCACCCAAATGTCCCGACCAAGCCGCATCCACGACCATGTATCTCTACCAACTGCTAAGTCTCCTAACACACCTCTATTAGCAGTTAGCCCTAACGCATGCACATGGGGTATCAGCCCACACGCAAGAACCTCTATATGCAACTCATCTCACACATCCTCGTGGTACAACTGTGTCAAAGGATATGCAATACACTACAGACGATAGTCCCTTAACTCTAGGTCCATATGCAATCAAAGGATAATAACAATTTAGCTAATATTACTGAACATGTAGTAAATCTAGAACTGTAAGAACAGGAAATAAATGAACAGTAATATGTAAATAAAATACAGACAAACTATAAACAGTAAATAATGGCAAGGTATCTTGCCTGGTGTGTCGCCTGGTATGGTGCAGTGTTCTCTGACATGTCCCAATAGTCCACTAGCCATGGTCGACGTAATGGTCCAAAATCGCAAGAGAATAGGAATATGTGATTAGTCATGATCGACGACGTAAATAGGAGGAATTTAGGAGTAATTAAATATTTATACTAGTTTTAGAATTTATGCCCTTATTGTTTTGAAGATAAATTTTTGTTAGAAACTTTCAAGAATCGATTTTTAGGCAAGAAAACTTTTAAGTTTATCAAAATAAATTTCCTAACTAAAAAGTATATTTTTATTGGTTAACATGCTTTCTAGAAAATATTTGAAATTCTTAGGAATTACTTTATATTTTTAGAAACTACATTTTATAATAAAAACATTTTTTGAACAATAACATTTCTTGAACAATTATATATTTAAACCATTTATTATAATAAAATATTTGATATATATTTTACATATATATCTACCCATGATACTAAAATACCTAAACTAATACATTCAATTAATAATAATAATAATGATAATCATAATAATATTGATAATAATAATAATGATGATAAATAATAATAATAATAATTAGTAATAATAATAATGATAATAATGATGATAAAAAATAAATAATAATAATAATAATAATAATATATAATAGTAATAGATAATAGCTGTAACAGTAGCATTAATATATAATAATAATATTATTATTATTATTATTAAACAATCCTTCTCTAATCCCTCCCCCAAATCTTTCAGCGAGAGGGAGAGAGAGAGAGAAGAGAGGGGGAAAGAGGAAATGGGCGGGGAGTTTACCTCGGGTCGCACGCGGCGCTGCCGAGGCGGTGGTCGGCGATGCCGTTCCACGACGTGAGGAGGTTCGATCTGGAGGAGGCGCGGGAAAAGCGGACGTTGTACGCCGGCGGGCGGCGAGGAGCGGAGAGGAGATGGCGTCGGGGGCGCCGGGTGGAGGTGAAGGCACGCCGGAGATCGGGTCTCCTGCAGTTGGCGGTGGATGGAGTATCCCGTCGTGGTCGGACAGTGGCAACCGCAGCTGGAGGCGCGGCCCCGCGGGGAGCAGTTGCCCGACCAGTGTGGGCGACGCAATGAGGTTGGGCGGTCGAAGAGGACAGAGAATGAGAGACGGTGCAATGACCATCCTCGGCGCAGAGGACATGCTGTCGGCGGTGGCTGATCTCGGCGGAGACGGCCACGCGGAGGCGATCTGGCGCGCTGTGCTGCGACTGCCGGGTGGATCTTCGGTGCCGGAGGCGCGCAGCACCATGAAAGAGGTGCGGTAAGGTGGTACGATCGGAGTGCGGAGGAGGATGGAGAGGCGGAGCTCACTGGCGCTCTGGTCCGTACGACGTGGTCCAGCGGCCCGTCCGCCACTGGCCATGAAAGCTCGGCGGACGCTGGGGTGCAGCGATGGGAATGGCGGCACTGCGGAGAAATTCAGGTGAGGGTTTTCTTTCTCCTCTGCTATATTGTGATGGGGATGGGTTGATTTGGGGAACACGACGGTGGTCGAACACGGTGGTAGAGGTGGTGGTGTTGTCCGGGTGTGGTGGTGGAGAGCAGTGGTGATGGTGGTGGGAGTGTTCCAGGAGGCTATGATGATGGCAGGGTTGCGGTGGCTGACGGAATTGGCTCCGGCGGTTGGATTTGGTGGTGGTACGTGGTGAAGATGATGATGGTCGGAGAATAGGGGGTGGTGCCGAACTGTAGGCAGGCCTTTTGAGTTGTCGTATCGGGAGTTTGTCTCGACACGAGATGTGTCCGAGTTGTCGGACGGGAATGGACATGTGTATATGTAAAAATATAAGTAGTGGATGGAAAATGGACACGGACACGATGCACAGCACGTTGTACGAATTTGTGGAGATTGGTTTTGTGTGGATTTTCTGGATGAGTACCTCTCCTTATATAGGAGGTGGAAATTTCCAGTTGGATAGGGATCGGGATGATTTAAATCCCAATTAGATAAATCCCCTATTAATTTAAATCGATTTAAAATCCAAATCAATTTAGATAAACTTCTCTTTAAATTAAATGCCTATTTAAAATAAAATCTTTTCCACATTTAAATTACCATATTTAATCAAATATTAAAATTAACAAAATCCCAAATATCATTTTCGGAATTAAATAAATATGGTAATAATTAATTTCAAAAATCCTGATAAATACTTAAATATTAATTATGAACTAGCTTTTATAATAACAAAATATATTAATAAGCAAATATCATATTTCGCAAATCTTTTAGAAATATTTCATATAAACCATAATTTTTCAAATCACCACTCATTTTTAAACGACGACAAATAACTTTTTAGAAATTAAAAATATCACATATTATTTGAACATGTACCTTTCCTACAAAAATAAAATTTATAATAAAATATTTTTCTAACATATGTACCTCGAGACATATTCGCACTCGTCGAGAAATTACGAAACGCAATTCTCGCACGCTACGCAAATACAAAAATGCGAATTCGTATACGACGTGTAGATACGAAGTACAAAAATAAATACAAACATATATTTTAAATAAATAAAAAAACCGTAGTAGAAAATTAGGGGGCTTACAGCCCTAGCCGCTGCGCCGACGCCGACCGAGCCCAGGCGGAAACCCCCCAAACGACCTTTCTCCGGAGCCCCCGACCACCTTCCCTCCGCCTGTCGACCTAAGCTCCGCCCCGCTTTCTCTTCCGCCACCGCAGCTCCTCTCCGCGGCCGAGCACCGCACCCCACCGCGTCCGCCGCGCGCCGAGCCCAGCTCCGATCGCCGAGCCCCTCACTCCCTCCGGTCATCTCTCGCTCTCGCCTCTCTCTTTCGCTCTTGCCTCTCTCTTCTCACTCTCAGTTTCTTTCTCTCTTCTTCAACAGCACTCTCTCTCATTTGTTTTTTTTTACTTTCTCGATCTAATCCTTCCTTTAGACGACAGTGCTGCTGTCCTTTGGTTGTGATCTGTAATGTTTATTTCATTCTTTTTGTTTTATTATTTTTTTGTTGTTTTCTAGTTGGTAGCTTTAGTTTGCTTTATTAAAAAAATATTATTATTATTATTATTATTATTATTACTATTATTATTATTATTTTGTTGCAAATATACATTTTTAAGTATCTTCCAAACAGTGGCATGTATACATGTTTTACATATTAATTTTAAAAAGAGTATTAGTAGTATTATTAGTATTTTACCATTAAAATGAGCGTAATCTTGTGGATGTATTTTACGTTCACTATTTGGGGTTACCAATATCTAATTATATTTTTAAAACCATAATAATTGCATCTCTTTTTTATAGTAGCCTTAGAAGATATGACTATATATTATACACTTCTAAAAATAATTTGTATACAATAAGTTCTAGACTTTTCAACTAATTATTTTGACTAAGGTATAGCTTTCTATCTAAAGTGTTACCTTTACGAACTTAGCGTTTAGCCTGAATCAATTTTTCATACTTTCAAGTATTACCAAAAATTATTTTTACTAAGTAAATCAAGTTTTCGATTATTATGAATGTCTTTCAAAAAAATCGTATACATATTTTGTCCAGAGTCCTTTGATTGTCTTCCTATCCGTGACCAAGCCATTACACCTATTCCCTCACCAATTCTAGACTACCCTATATCGACCATAACTATTCTAACCGTCCCGGACCTAATGGAACCGTCCATGCCACCATCAGAAGTCATCCTGCATAGTTATTACATCGACATCGCAGTTCGTGCCACATTCATCACCGCAGCACACCAGGCGTCCTACCAGGCAAGACACCTTGCCATTTGCTGTTTATTTATTTTAGCTCATATTTCATGCATTATTTATTTTCTTTATGCAAAATAAACTGTGATACATGGCATAACTGTTAGAACTTATTGTTCATTTATATTTCCTGATATGTATTTTTTTACATATTAAACCTAGATTTAAGGGACCACCTTTGTGTGTTGCATTCATGGCCTTGACACGTTGTACCACAAAGTTGTGTGTCGCATGTAGAACACCGAAGTGCGTGATTGGCTGGCCACCAGTACGTACAAGCCGTGAGATAGAAATAACCGCTAATAGAGGTTGCATGCTTAGTTTGACTTAGCGGTTATAGAGGTTTTGTGTTATGGATACAACACAGTAGGCAGTGGGCGGGGAGGACAATTCCTTAGCGTATGGGCTTCGATGCACTTCCCTTGTGACCCGGACTCTCTGCTGGAGATACGGGGTTGATGACCCATGATTACTGACGGCTACTGACAATTCTGCAGAACGTCATGCTCTTACTGATGGGGCCTCTGGTACCCAAGGGGGGGACTATGCCGATCCTATTTAGCCAGGGTCCATGCGCAGGAAGGGTTGTTCTTAACTACATATCACTTAGAACGGTAGGCTACCTTTATCCGTTAGGTACGAGTACTTTTGGTTTGGGTACTTGTATCTGACCGTGGCTTGGAACAATAACTTGTCGCGGATTAGTTCGTCACATCTTGTCCTTGTTTGGTTGTAGGTGTGACTTACTACTTCGATGAGAAGGTATTGAACCTTGTTGGGGTCCGGATACCATATTGGGTTCATAGCACGAAAAGATACGTCACCGTGAATTAGTTTACCATCTCCTGTCCTTGTTTGGTTGGGAGGATGGTACGCTCGTTCAATATGTGTGTATTGGACCATGTTATAATTCAATTAACTTATCTATTTGAGCAATATTTATTCAGTTTATATGGCATAATATTATGTGTCTTGTTACGTCCCTCTGAGGACCTGGTTATCTCTCCAGGTGTGTGCTATTGTCTTTCGCAGGTGTTCTAGCTCTAGCCGCGATCATTGCTATTTCTTCTAAGATGATTGCACTTGGATCGTCTTCGCTTCGCTCGCCAAATTCATTTCTTTACTCATGTATTTTTTTCTTTACTTGTTGGTAGTGGATTTGTCTCCGCCCAACATATTGTATCAAAACAATTCTTTCTCATTATATGATATCTTTTATTTTGTGTGGATGAGATTAGTAATGGTTCTACTGCATTTTACAGCTTATGTATTCATATGAGATTTCCATATATTGGTGTCACGACCCGCACCCGCTAAAAGGGCACGTGACACGACAACGCCCAGCCCTCACCGGAAAAAACGGCGTGGAACGTTGTAGATTTTCTAGTCTGACAACAGTTTATATATATAACAAAACCTGTCGAGAATGTGGTCAACTCTGAACGGAGGACAAGCAATGAATATATATGAGTACTCAATCACAACTCTAAGATGAATAAGTAAAGATTGAAAGATAAAGACAACAAGACGATAAAATATAACCTGTCAAGTCCAAACACAAATAATATACAAGTCCAGTCTCTAATACAGTCCAAATGTAATACAGTCTCAAAAGTAACTGGAGACAAGTCCAGTACAAAAGACCTACTCTAACTAAACAAGTGGTATAGTCTCGTCAGGCGGAGCTAAACCCTGCGGGACCAAGTCTAGGCCCACTACGTCATCCGGACCGTAGTAGGTACTGCAATCTCCCTCATCGACATCTGTAATATTTTGTCAACAATCCAGTCAGGATGGAATGAGTACATATATCTCATAACAGATCTCAAGATAGAATAAAAGCTATAAGACTGTAAATAGAGCATATACAATGAAATCATGGAGTGTACATAAATGTATCATGGCATGGTAAGCTGTAGAGCTAAAGCTAGAACAAGAAAGTAGAACTGAATCATGGTATGTACACAAATCAAGGTAAGTCATATGTCCAATGTGTGTGAGTAGTAGTTTCAGCTTGTGATCGGCTTGGGTACCTGTCGAGAACTGGCCTGGCAAGTCATAAGTGCGGTATATGACTCACAATGTTCAAGAATGCAAGGGGATATGATCACAGGCATACGCTACTACTCCTCCTACCCCAACTGGTAGAATGGATCCAAACAGGACACGTCACTGCACGGGATTCTAATGAGAAGGTCGCGAACCTTCTCTAGAATCAGTGACCATATATTGAGCAAGAGCTACAAGGGAGCTTGCACAATACATCCCAACCTAAGAAGGAGAAACATCTCTCGTCGGGATCCAAGAATACCAATCCGTGAGAACCATGTGTCAGAAATAAGCATATCAACACTAAGTACATGAATCATAACAGTTATCATAAATTGGGAATAAGTTATCAGAAAATGTACTCGCCTGTAAGATGATAAAATATGTCGACCGGATCAACTGCAGTGTCTCGAGGACCTATAGAGAACAAGACGTATCAATACTATGTTTAGAAAGTAAAGTTAAATCAAATTAAATCCTATCAAGTCATTCTAGGTCAAGACATGTCTAGTCGGGTCAATCTTGGTCGTAGGAGAACATTAGAAGTCAATCCGAATCAAACTAGGTCGAAAATTGGCTTACCGTTGACTTTTGGTCAACTGGTCAACTCTAGGTCAACCCTAGGTCACTGGTGACTAATAGTTGACTTTTGGTCAACTGTCCAAGTTTAATGGAATTTGGGACTAAATTGGGTAAAGTGTTGACCCATAGTTGACTTTTGGTCTAAAAAGTCAACCGTGGTCAACCGGGGTCAAGACTAGGTCTAGGCGGCTATTTCTAATCATTACCAACCTCTACAATCCATATCCAAGTCCATCTTGGACTTCGAAACTCAAATCTTGGCCGTAGGCCAATATCTTATTTTACCCTTAAAAAGGGTAAAATTCTAACTTAGGCAATTATCAAGTTAGCCTACCTACGCTTGGTATTTTGACCCGATCTCCCTAGGGTAGTAAGATACTAACCTATACATACGTTACCTACCAAAATACCTAGGTAAAGTGGACGTCTAGTCTATCTTACGGCCCATTGGCGATATCTTGAATATTTCAAGATAACGCAATGGTACGGCGCAATATCGGTGCCCTACGACCCCGATTTCCACTCGGGAGCCTACCCGTAAAATCTAATTCACGTATTCTAGGCCTACGCCAAGTTTCGTCGCGTTCCGATACTCGGAGCTCGATTTCACTCTCTAACTCGATTTCTCCAACCCATTAAACTTAGGTTGGGTTGGTTCGGGTTTGGTTCGGTTTGTTTCGGTTTAAAATTCTAAATACTAATCAAGCTCTAAAATGACTAATTAAGCCATGGAAATAGGGTTTATGGTTTCTAGCCTAATTATGATGGTATGTGGGCCAAGCCCAGTTAGTATGTGGGTCCCACTAGTGTCCAGGCTACCCGGGTCTCCAACTTAAGTCCAAATTGGATAAAATTCAAACCGACTCAAATAAATCCCTAAAAATCATATAAAATCAAATAAAGTTCCTAAAAATTATAAAACTTGAAAAATGATGAAATTACCCCTAATTCGAAAACTCGGGGTGACAAATCTATCCTCCTTAAAAAAATTTCGTCCTCGAAATTGAATGAGGACTAACACAGCAATCATGAACAGAACAAGGAAGAAAAAGAAAGAATTTTACCTCAAGGCTCGAAGAGATATGGGAATCGCTCCCGCATGTCATCCTCCCTCTTCCAGGTGGACTCTCCTGGAGAGTGGTGTCTCCATGCAACGCGAACCAAGGGAATGACCTGGTTCCGGAGCACCTTCTCTATTCGGTCCAAGATCTCAACCGGCTTCTCTGGATAGCTGAGTGTCGGTCCCACCTCAATCTCGGAGTGGTCTAAGACGTGACTGGTATCTGTCATGTACCGTCTCAGCTGCGATACGTGGAACATACTGTGCACTCCCTCTAGTGCGGACGGTAACTCCATTCGATAAGCCACTGCACCGACCCTGCCCAGGATACGGAATGGTCCGATGTATCGTGGACTAAGCTTCCCGCCGCCACCAAAACGAATCGTGCCACGCATCGGAGAAATCCGCAGAAAGACAAGATCATCAACCTAGAACAAAACACAAGACTTAGAGCTTGATCTAAAACAACCACAATCGGACTCAAATACTAGAAAAATCTAAATTATACCTCAAACTCCAATGGCCTCCGGTGGTTATCGACCCAATGCCGCTTCCTATCTTGCGCCACCCGAAGTCTATCTCTGATAACCCTGACCTTCTCTGCAGCATCCACTACCATCTTAGGGCCAAGCAAAACCCTCTCGCCGACATCATCCCATGACAAAGGAGTACGGCACCTCCGTCCGTATAGAGCCTCGAAATGTGACATCTCTATACTGGCTTGGTAGCTGTTGTTGTAAGCAAACTCTACCAAGTGAAGGTGGTCCTCCCAAGATCCTCTGAAGTCCAAGACACAGGTACACAGCATATCCTCGAGGGTCTGAATCGTCCTCTCCGACTGCCCGTCTGTCTGGGGGTGGTATGCGGTGCTGAGCTTGAGCGATGTGCCCAAGCTAAGCTACAAACTCCTCCAGAAGTGGGAAGTGAATCGGCTGTCCCGATCCAAGACTATACTCACTAGAACCTCGTGCAATCGGACTATCTGCCGCACGTACATCTCGGCCAACCTCTCCGTAGACAAACCCACCTTGAAAGGCAAAAAGTGGGCCGATTTGGTCAATCGATCAACAATGACCCAAATCGCATCCTTCCCTCCTGGAGAGCGCGGAAGCCCAGATACAAAGTCCATAGTGATATGCTCCCACTTCCACTCAGGAATGGGTAGTGGCTGGAGCAATCCACCGGGTCTCTGCCTCCCGGCCTTCACCTGCTGGCACACCAAGCATCTCGAAACGAACTGAGCCACCTCACGTTTCATGCCATACCACCAAACATGCTGCCTCAAGTCTCAATACATCTTGTTGGCTCCTGGATGCATAGAGTACTGAGAACGGTGCGCCTCCTGAAGAACCTCCTCCCGAAGTCCTCCGCTCGGTACGCACAATCTGGTACCATGTCTCAACGACCCATCCCCTGCTATAGAGAACTCATCCAACAGTTCTCTCTGGACCTGCTCCCTGATGACTATCAGAGCCTCATCCTCAAACTGAGCTGCCCTGACTCTGTCCATCAGCTCTGGCTGTACCTGGAGACCCCACATCTGCACCTCGAATCCAGGAACTATCACCTCTATGCCCAAGCTCTCCAGATCTGCCAGAAGGTGACGATCCATCGTCAAACACATGGCTACGGGATACCTGCTCAAAGCATCCACGACCACGTTGGCCTTCCCCGAATGGTACTGCAAGGATATATCAAAATCCTTCATCAGCTCTAACCATCGCCTCTGCCTCATATTCAGCTCCTTCTGGATAAACACGTACTTCAAGCTCTTGTGATCTGTATAGATCTCAACTCGCTCTCCGTACAGATAGTGTTTCTACAGCTTCAAAGCAAAGATAACCGCTGCCAGCTCCATATCGTGGGTAAAGTAATTCCTCTCATGAGGACGTAACTGCCTAGATGCATAGGCAATCACCTTCTCGTGCTGCTGAAGCACACAACCCAAACCCCGTCCTGAAGTATCACTGTAGATCGTATAACCACCAGATCCAGATGGTAGCGTCAAGATAGGAGCTGTAGTCAACCTCGCCTTCAGCTCCTCGAAGGCGGCCTGGCACTCATCGGACCAAACAAACTCCTCGTCCTTCCTGGTAAGGCGGGTCATCGGCTGGGCAATCCTGGAAAAGTCCTGTACGAACCTCCGGTAGTAACCTGGCAGACCCAAAAAACTCTGAACCTCTGCTACTGAGCTCGGCATAGACCAGGACTCCACTGCAGAAATCTTCTTCGGATCCACTAAAATCCCCTCGCCAGAGACAACATGGCCTAGGAACTCCACGCGATCCAAGAAGAACTCGCACTTGGACAGCTTCCCATACAGCTTCTCCCTCCTAAGAGTGTCCAACACAATCCTCAGGTGCTCCTCGTGCTCCTCTGGTGTCTTCGAATAGATGAGAATGTCATCAATGAAGACCACCACGAACTTGTCAAGGTACTGATGAAATACCTTGTTCATCAAGTTCATGAATACCGTCGGGGCATTGGTCAACCCAAACGGCATGACGGTATACTCATACTGGCCATAGCGGGTCCGAAAGGCAGTCTTCGGAATGTCATCCCGCTTCACCTTCAGCTGATGGTACCCGGTACGCAAGTCGATCTTCGAGAACACCCTCGCGCCGCTCAACTGGTCGAACAATTCATCAATCCTTGGCAAAGGATACTTGTTCTTGATGGTAAGGTTGTTGAGCGCCCTGTAATTAATGCACAGACGTACCGTACCATCCTTCTTGGGGACAAAAAGAACTGGCGTGCCCCAAGGTGAAGAACTAGATCGAATAAAGCCCTTGTCCTCCAGCTCGTCGACCTGTCTCTTCAACTCCGCTAACTCACTGTTGTTGATTCTATAGATGTGCTGGAAGATAGGCTCAGTGCCCGGCACTAAGTCTATAGAAAACTCAACATCACGATCTGGCGGCATCCCGGGCAGCTCCTCGGGAAAGACATCTAAGAACTCAGCAATGAGTGGATATGGCAACACCGGCCCCGCCAACAATGCTCCGCAGAATCTATCTTCCTGCTCCGCTGTACCCCTGGTGAACTCATACTCCGGCTCTCCTAGTGGCCTAAACAGAATCCTGCCCCCTCTGCAGTCGATGCTAGCGTGGTGCATGCTCAACCAGTCCATACTGAGTACCACATCGTAACTCGGAAGTGGCATTATGAGCAAACACGCACTCAGCTCCCGGCCTCTCAAAGAAACTCTCCGCCCCTTGCAAACATTATTAACTAGGATAATGCCATTCCCAGTCATAATCTTGCAAGTCCTACCAAGATATTCAGCAATAATATTATGCATAAGAGCAAAAAAAACAGACACAAAACTGTGCGTAGCACCAGAATCAAATAAGGCCAAAGCTGGAAAAGAATCGAGCAGAATAGAACCTGCGATGACATCCGCAATAGGCTCCATCTCCTCGGCTGCGAGAGCAAAGGCTCTACCCTGACCACCCCTCTGCTGGCGGTGTTGAACAAACTGCTGCTGTTGGGTCGGGAGTGGACCTCGCTGCTGAACTACCGGCACACTAGCTGGTGCCCTGTGAGCTGCTCCAGTGGCACGGGAGTTCTTGGGACACTCCCGCATCTGATGCCCAGCGGCACCACAAAAGAGACACAGCCCCAGCCTCCTCCTGCAGAACTCGAAGAGGCGACCGGGCTTCTTGCAGCAGTGGCACGGTGGATCATCATGTCCCGGACGCTGCTGACCCCTCTGGACAGACGCTCTGGCCTGCCCCAGCTACTGGTGATGCTGGAACGACTGATGCTGAAGCTGAGGGCGCTTAGCAGCCCCTGCGCTGCTACTGGCCCCCGAAAACAAATTACGATCTCTCTTCGGCTTCAAGCCCCACTCCCTCTCCACCTTCCGAGCCTCCGCATAAACCTTTGCATATGTCACATAGAAGGAAGGGATCAGGATCTTGATATCCCATGTCAATCCCTCCCGGAAGCGCTCTGCTCGGATCACCGGGTCGCTCACCATGTACTCGGCGTATCGGCTCAGTCGACCGAACTCCGCCGCATACTCCTCCACGGTCATACCGCCCTGTTGCAGGTTCTAAAACTGTCGCACTAGGCCGATCTTGTCCGTGGGGGAAAAGAACTTCTCTCTGAATAGGGCCCGAAACTCAGCCCAAGTGTGGCCCTCTCCTGCAAGAGCCGGCTCGTTCCGAAACCATGTCCGGGCAACATCTAACAACTGTAAACCAACCGCCTCGACCTTCAGGTCGTCTGCCAGGCGGGAGGCCCTCATCTGGCGCTCGATATCCTCGAGCCAGTCATTAGCATAGATAATGCCCTCGGTCCCCTTAAAATCTCTCGGACCCAGCTTCTTGAAAGCCTGGATATCTCCGATCTTCTGCTGCTGCTGCTGCACCTCCCTCTGTGGAGCCCCACGCTCCACTGCCGCCATAGCCAACCTGTGTGCATCCTCCATGCCCTGGCGCATGGCCTCTGTCTGCCTCAACTGAGCCTCCTGCTGGGCCCACTGGGACTCCAGCACCTGGTAAAAGAACGCGAGCATCTGCCCCATGTCTGTGGGCAGAGAAGGCAACTGAGGAATAGCTTCCACCATCACCGGAGGAGTCCCCTGCTGAGGAGGAAGAACGCCCCCGGCAGCTCCCGTCGTAGCCCCTGGCACTACGGGAAGAGCACCCGCAATGGCCCCAGGGACGGTCATCGAGGCCTATAAGTAAGATACAAATTGAAAACTTTTACATAATACAATTTTTATGTACTATGATATAAATTTTTTATTAGTACACTGCCAACTAGGTTAAAAACTTTAATTTTGAAATTCAACATCTTAAAAGATGGTAATTTCTAAAGACACTCCATATTTTACTCCATGACATTCCAGACATAAAGTATGACTGCTAATAAAGTTGACAATCCTAAAGAATTTGAATATTAAGAGAGACTGTGAACGAAGTTGGCAAAAGTGCCTTTAGAAATGGCTAATTATAAGGGCACATATCTTTTTGATCGGGACTAGCCAGGATTAGGGCTAGCCAGGTTGGGAGGAACTTTTACTAGGGCTATCAAAATATTCCACTCAGGGGGCTGTCCAAAGCCCACAGCCCCCCAAACCCAAAAAATTACTCTCATTTCTAAATTTTACTCTCTCTCTTCACAAACCCTAGCTTTCTTCTTCTTCTTCTATCCATCTTCGTCTTCTCCACCATTTCCATTATCACATCTTCATCAAAATCCTAGTTTTTTTCTCATCATCATCATCTTCTTCTTCTCCACCATTTCCATCATCACCATCTCCATCAAAACCTAGTTTCCTTCTCTTTCCCAATTTCATGGCACCCAAAAAATAAAATAAACCTTAAAATGTATGGAAATAAAGGTTAAATACTTCTTTCCTCACAAAGAATGCATGAAAATATATCCTAAAATGCATATTTTACTCTATTATCATGATTGAAATAAACCCTAACATGTTTTTTTTTCATTCGGAAATGTCGACTTTAGGACTGCCAGAAATTGTGGCAGTCCTGAAAGGAACTTGCTGTACAGCAAGTATCTTTCAGGACTGCCTCAATTTCTGGCAGTCCTCAATATGTCTAGCACTACCAGAAATTGTGGCAGTCCTGTTGTGGAGCATGTCCCTTTCAGGACTTCCACAATTCCTGGCAGTCCTCATTACTTCTAGGACTGCCAGCAATTGTGGCAGTCCTGTTGTACATCGAGTCTATTTCAAGACTGCCACAATTTCTGGCAGTCCTCATTACTTCTTGGACTGCCAGCAATTGTGGCAGTCCTGTTGTACATCGAGTCTATTTCAAGACTGCCACAATTTCTGGCAGTCCTCAATACTTCTAGGACTGTCAGAAATTGTGGCAGTCCTGATATGAACCCAATTATTCTACAATTAGAATTTCTTCCATAGTTTTCTTCTACAACTAGGATTTCATGCATAATTCTTCTATTAATAAAGAAAAATTTGTTAATAGACTAATAGATTAATAGATTTGATAGATTTGATAACCCAATTTCTTCTACAACTAGGGTTTCATCCATAATGCCCAAACAAGAAGAAGAAAAATAAAGTAGGGTTTGGAGAAAGAGATCTGAGAAATTAGAAGAGAGCAAAAAATCAAAATAAATTAGGTTTGCAAAAATTGATGTTCTTGTTCTTGTTTTTTTTTTCTTCTTGTTGTTCTTCTTCTTCTTGCGAGGAATGAAGAGCGAGGAAGAAAACAAAAATTATAAGACTTATCTTTTATACATACCACTTGGATAGTCCTGAGTAATTTTTTCAGTGATAAACTTGTAAATAATGAAAAACTAATACTTGGACAGCCCCGATCAAAATGTGATGTGTTCTTATAATTTACCTTAGAAATTAGCTAAAAGAGAGCTTTTGTTTCTCAACTACCCCCTCTCTCGTGCTTTTCTTCTTCATTGTGCTCATAATCATTATCATCTGCTCTTCTTTAATTCTTGGAGTATTTATAAGTACTAGCGGAAATTTTAGATTTAATGGATGTCAAATTTCCCTTCCCTCTCTGTTCACAATTTTGATCGCGATCCTTAGCAGTATGATGGAGAAACCCTAAAAATTAGGGTTAGGGTTTTATTTTCCTCTCTACATTTTCCTTCCCTCTTCGAATGGCGTGGTGGCTCTGCTGCAGCCATTTCGCTAGGAGAGGTGGTGAGGGAATCTCTGCATGCGTAATTTTTGTATACAAGTCCTTGAAAGCTACTCTTATGTATGCACAAGTCCCCTCGTGATGGGTATCCGTAGCTTAATTTGCACTTAAATGCCTTCAACTTTTGCGTCTTTACAGGTTGTACATGCTATTTTTGTATGGCTGCTCTTTTGTTGTTCTCTTCCGTTTTCTCGCGCGGTGGCTCTGCTGCAGCCATTTCGGTAGCGGGGGAGAAGAGCATAATGGGGATTTGGATCCCCTAATGCCAATATCTCCACATTCTATTCATACGTGGGATCGCATCGACGATCTATGAAGCACGGACATCCCAAAAAAATGGCCATGTCATGTGGGACACATATTGGAGCTCCACGGGCACTCCAAAATACACTAGGACACAATCAAAATAGATACCATGCCCGTGTGACCGTGTCCTTACCGTATCATGTTGTATCTATGTCTGTGCTACATAGTTGATGATGATCAGAACTCACCATTGTGGTGAAACTCTACCACTAGCGATGGCGAGGAATGCTCTCTTTTGAAAGGACTAGTTTGGGTTCCTCAACGTTTCCCCATATTTTGGAGGTCGGAGTCTTGAAACTCGGGTTTGGAAAGAAGAAATGAAAAGATGAGACATCTTTGGGAAAAAAATGGAGCTATATTTCTCTTTGAAATTGTCGTTTACAAGAGATTGTCGCCTAATGCGACGATAAGGCTTGTTGCATGCATCACGGAGGAAGCATGTTCAAGTCACAAAAATAGCCTCTCCATATATATGGCGATAAGGCTGCATGCGTTTTGACTCTATCCATACCCCGTGCGTAATAGGAAGCCTCGTGGCACTGGGATATCGGCCTCTTTTGTCGTCATCCTTTTTACTATTTGGTTCAACGTGTCATAGCATGAAAGCAATTCCATCTAGCAAATTGTACGACCTCTTCATATAGATTCTTTATAGTCTAGGGGAACTTGGAGGAGGCTCCTTTGTTGCATAAGCTTAAACTGCATGCCAAAGGATATGTTTGCCTACATGCCAACTGGCCGGTCAGGTTTTAAGGCATGACTGTCCCATGTTCGTAGCTACGTTGACTAGGAATTTGATACTAACATAGAGGGTTGACGCCATGCCAACAACTAACAATCGTCTACGGAGCTTTCTTATGCTCTATAGCTGACCCCATTTTGATGGGAGAGGCTTGAATAGTGAGATGATTTCATACACCGCCAATGGAATTTTAGTATGGGTTATTTTGCATACAAGTCTCTTAAATCTACCCTAATTTTGCACGAGCCCTCTATGCATATAGCGGTGGCAAGGCAGATCACCTGCAAATATTTATCTATCATCATGATGTACACTTTTCCCCCCAAATATATATATATATATATATATATATATATATATATATATATAATCTCATCAGAACTCCACAGTTAAGCGTGCTTGGGCGAGAGTAGTACTAGGATGGGTGACCTCCTGGGAAGTCCTCGTGTTGCACCCCTTTATATATATATATATATATATATATATATATATAGGTAATATCCATTCTATGTTCTCTGTTTGCTTTAGTCCATTTAAATTATTTATAATTTACCATGGTCTCTTTTCTAGGAATACATAACTCTTAGTGGCTTGATATTTAAATTTGTCAAGATTTCGTACCTACAGATGCCACCCTACATTTTCTGATGCGTGCTGATATTTTCATAATTCAATATACTGTAAAAATATCAGTTTCTGATCTCGTGTTTAGTCGTATGTTATTCTTCTACACTATATACTTCTATTGTAGAAACTTTGATCTTGTGACAAAGCAAATGAAGTGCTTTATTAAGAATCTATATGTTAAATGAAGAGTCGAAGATTGTATTCTTCTCGACGGTAAACAATCTATTAGTAACTTAGAATTTGATATATGCTGTTAACCTTGGCAAGTATCTCAAAGCATGCTATGTTCTACAATTTGTTATTCAGCAAGTTTTATTAGCTGTTTGGAGATACAATTCTTTGTTTCCATCAATTCAGTGTGCTTTTTTTTATTTTACATTTAAGTACCTAGTTTTTTAGTTGGGATTGCGGGATAGTTCTCTCTTCTACCAAACATGTAGATCCAAATGTTTTACCTGCTGGAAGATCCAATACAGTATTTCCTCCCATCCCTTCTCAACCAACCCCGTCTGTTAGGGTGTTTAGTCAACACATTTAAAATCACTGCAGAATGATATTTCAGAATCTAAATGACTGTCATTCTAGCAGGATTTTGTAATCCCGGAACTGTCATTTGGATTACGAAATCCAGTCAAGGTTGGATTTGTTTAATCCATGTTTTATGCATTATCTTGGTTGTAATAGGCTTTAGGGCTGTCAGCAGTCAACCTGTCAGGTTCGAGACGGATTCATGTAAAACCCAAATCCAAACCAAATATTTTGGTTTCGAATTTCAGTCCAGAACATAACAGAATTTCATTTGTTTTTTTTTTAACATCCAAACCTAATTTTTGATTAAAGAATTAGGTTAAGTTAACATGTTACATATAGAAGTTCCAACCCTTTTCTATTTGTAAAAGAGGCGATGATGATGATCCCGATCAGTAGCCAATTTGCATTTAAATACCTTCAACTTTTACAGTTTTGCAGGTTGATATCATGTACCAGGGGTGATTCGTGAAGACCACAGAATTGGGGGTCATCTCCACATTCTGATGGATCTCTCCTCTTTCTTCCTTTCTCACTATATATATCTTTTCTTAGAAAAATGATGGGATCGAGGATATCCCCTGCCAAATTTTATTCATAGTAGTGCAATATATCTTGTAGTACAAGATAACAACTATGAATCATATAATATAATAATGTTAAGTGTTATATTAGAGTTATTAGTTAATGGGCTTTAGTCCCACATTGCTTAGAATAATAGGAGAGGGGGCTAGCCTCTCCTATATATATGTAGTGTCTCTTCATTAATAAAATCATCCTATTATTTTCCAACTCTACATAGTATCAGAGCCAAAATCCTAGCCGTCACCCACTACTCTCTCTCTCTCGACAAAACCCTAACCCTAACCTACTGCCCCTCCTCCCCCCTTCTAGCCGCCTGCAACTGCTGCCGCCTACCCCCCCTCCATCCGCCTCTATTGCTGCTGCTCCCGCCTGCCCTTCCCACGCAAGGTTTAAAGTATCGGCCGATACCGATACGTATCGGCCGTATCGGATCGGATTTGGCTCTGGCCGATCCGAAACGGCACAAAATTATCGGTATCGGCCGAGAACCCGAGTTAAAGCATTGGATCGGTTCGTATCGGGTTCATATCGGCCGATACGGACCGATACAGGCCGATACGAACCCGAACCCTAACTTCCCAGAAAAATCTATAGGAGAGTCAGGAGACATGAAGAATCTGGGTCAAATCCAACAGAAAATCTAATAATAGAGAAATCACGGGTCCTAAAATTCTATAAAAGGAATCAAAATTGACATACCACAACCACAACCACAACAACAAAGAAAAATTTTCTTACAAAAATTTTGAAGAAAAAATTTATTACAGAAATTGTAAAGGGCTTACCTCTCGTTTGCAGCAGGTAGCCGTCGCCTTCTCCTTCCCCTTAGCCGTCGCCTTCACCGCCGTCGCGGTCGCCGTCGCCCTCGCCGCCTCCGCCGCCGCCGTTGCTGAAGAGAAGTGGTGGCTTCATGTGGTCCCTCTCCTCCCCATCTCCTTCGAAGCGTAGGAGCGTGGAGGCGGAAGCCGGCGGTGGAGCGGAAGCCGGGCGGTGGCAGGAGGCGGAGAGGGAGAGGGAAAAAATCAGATTTTTTTCTCTCTCCTCCACCGATATATTTAGAGTCCCCCCCCCCCCCCCCCCCCCCGCACACAGTATTCGAAGTCCTCGAAGACCGTGCGGTCTCCAGAACAGAAAAATAAAAAAAAAGGAAAGGAAGCGAGGTTTCGAACCAGAGCCACAGGGACTGTAACTGTGGACAGAACAGAACTTATAACAGTTTACACTAACCACAGGCTCCATTCCGTTTCTTTGTTTATAAGTTGCTTGTATTCATATTTATGTTCTAACTTCTATATATATATATATATATATATATATGGTAATTTTTTTTTTCTTTTCTTATATATATATATATATATATATATATATATATATATATATATATATTGCCGATACCAAAAATCCGATACTCCGATCCGATACCGCCGATACCGCCGATACTTCCGATACCGATACTCATACAAAATGTCCGATACCGATACCGATACCGATATTTTGAACCTTGTTCCCACGTTGCTACTGCTCCTCCTCATCCCCCCCGGCCCCCCTCCTCATCCCCCCCCCCCCCCCCCGGCGCCCCCCATCTATCCATGGTTAAAGTATGAAGCCCTAACCCTAACCCCTTCCCCTTTACACCAGCCACCGCCCAACCACCCCAAACCCTAACCTAGTTTTCAAAAAATAAAAAAATCGTTGGGATTCTCAAAGGGTAAACATATGATTGTTTGCTGGAACCTCTGACTCTCAATGATTAATTCGAAAATTTAACAAAGAGCAAACATATGGTTTGTTTTGTATGAATCTTTGTTTCTTTCCTTGATCTTCACACCATGATCTAACAGAGGTTAACATGGGTTATCTCTCTGTCCTGGCTTGTGATCCACTCTCTGCCTCCTATGCGCGCGTGCCGGTTCTGGCTCCGTTTTTAGCTCATTGGCAGAGTTGAGATGATTATCCAGTTGGAAAGATTAAATCGACAGTCGATTCAGGAATCCTGAAAGATGACAGACACTACGACGAACAACAGTGCCACCGGCACTAGTGTTAGCAACACATTAGCGGGACCAACAGGCACTAGCACGACGATTTTCTCTATCCGACTTGTCGATCGACGGTTGGAAGGACCAGAGGGCTACTCGACATGGAGAAAGAAGGTCGAGAAGACACTTCTAGGAATGCGGTTGTCCAAACATCTGACTGACAACCCTCCAGCAGAAGATGATCCCATATTTGAGCAAAGAGAGATAGATGATAGTCGACTGTTTACACAGTTGATAAATTCAATAGAACCATCGGTGGAAGACATGGTTCAGAATACAGACTCCGTGAAGGAGTTATGGGAGGTATTGGCAGCAACGTTTGATGGAAAACGCGATTTGTCTCGTATCTATGACTCGGTCGTTGGTGTATACCGAGCAAATCAGGGAGACAAATCTCATAAGGATCATTTTCGAGCTTTTAAGGCTATGTTTGATGAGATCGATCGCGTATTACCACTTACGTCGGATATTAATGAAGCAAGGACTCAACGTGAGCAACTTCATGTCATGGCTTATCTTGCCTCTCTCTGTCCTGATGCGGACTTCGCTCGCTCTCAAATTATTGCTGGATCTGAAGTTCATCCCTGTTGGAAGCGCACTATCGTGTCCTTCGGGTAGCAAAAGTCGTTGAGACCACTCCGGGTGATACTCCTGCTGATCACTTTGCCCTTGGTGCTGCTTGTACGGGATTCTGTGGTGGTCATGGTGGCCGATGTGGTGGCCGAAATGCTGGTCGAGATGGGGGACGTAGCAATGGCGGTTGTGATGGAGGAAAATTGCGCATATGTTTTAATTGTGGTCAGCTTGGCCATTTTTACTGGTAATGCACTAAATCACCTGCTGCTAATATCACAACTGATGTTCCTGATGATGGTGTCCGATCTGTTCAGATGATTTCGGACTCATACATAGTTCCTTGATTTCCAGGCTCAACGTCGTGGTGAAGCTTCCACGTCTGGATCCAAGGCTGGATACTCAGCAGCATGCATAGTAAAGCCCAAGCATGGGGTAATTGACTCTGGTGCGTTTTCTCACATGACTGGTGACGCAGATATAATACATGATTATGTCCCTGTCCGTCGTGTTTCTGGCATTACTGTTGCCAATGGAGGTTCTCTGACAGTCCGCGGACGTGGAAATGCCAGTCTTTCTTCCGGATTGTCACTCAATTCTGTGTTGCTTACATCTGGGAACCGTTCAGTTTAATTTTTATTAGTCAAATTACTCGTGAACTGCATTGCTCGATAACATTTTTTTTTCTGATGGTTGTATTTCTTAGGACCTGAAAACTGGAAAGACTATCGGTAAGGGGCATGTGGCTGGAGGCTTGTACCTGTTTGACGCATCTTCTTCGGTGGTCTGTGCCGGCGTGAAACTCGATCCTTTCGAGTTACCTTGTCAGTTAGGCCATCCATCAACCCAAGTTTTCCAGAAAATGTACCCTTTTTTAGACATCCCTGCTTCATTTTATTGTGAGTCGTGTAGTTTAGCTAAGCATCACCGGATTCCGTATCCGGTGAGTCAAAATAAAATTGTATATGCTCTGTGCATTCTGATGTATGGGGACCTTGTCCGGTTGAATCAATAAAGGGTTTTAAGTACTTTGTTACTTTTGTTGATGATTACTCACGTGTCATTTTTGTTTATCTGATGAAAAATCGTTCCGAATTGTTTAACATTTGGTGCAATTTTTATGCTGAAATAAAAACACAATTCGGTGTTCCAATCAAAAATTTTCGGAGTGACAATGACCGTGAGTATTTATATCGTGATCTCGATAGTCATTTGGCCTGCAATGGCATCATCCACCAAACTTCTTGTGCGTACACACCACAACAAAATAGTGTGGCCGAGCGCAATAATCGCCATCTCTTGGAAATAACACGTGCTCTTATGTTTAAAGCACGTACTCCCAAGAGATTTTGGTCGGATGCGGCCCTTACTGCTTGTTACCTTATTAACCGCATGCCATCATCTGTTTTTAATGGTAGCACTCCCTTCTCTAGGCTCTTTCCCAGACGAGAGCCATTTTCTCTGCCTTTCAGAATCTTTGGCTGCTTATGCTATGTTCGGGATACCCGACCAACTCTTTCTAAATTAGATCCTAAGGCAATACAATGTATTTTTCTTGGGTATCCTAAAGATCAGAAAGGGTATCGGTGTTTTTTTCCTGTCCTGAAGTGATATTTTTTACTCGAAATGTTACCTTTGTCGAATCTGAATTTCCTCCGCTTCAACAATCAACGGGTCCGGTTCCCCATGTTTATCCAGAAGAGAATTTTTTGCTATTTTCTGATCAATCACAACAGCTCCCCTTACGGGTACCCTCCCTTACCGAGGCAGTCAACCGATCTGATGGTCCACATACACCGATTCAGTCAGCTCCGACGTCACCGGCACAAACATCGCCAGTGGTACCTACAGAGTCCTCCTCCTCTAGCTCTATCGATTCGCCATCGCCTGTTCCACCAGCAGCTCCGCCTATTCCACCAGCAGACCCCCCTTCTCCACCGGCGGTTCGTCCTCGTCATGCATGTCGTGATCATCCCCTATATGTTGACAGCTACAAAGGACTTACAAGTCACACTCAGTCTCTGGTGGCTACTATTGATGGGATTCAGATTCCCAAAAACGTCGAGGAGGGTCTCAAACATCATGGTTGACGCGCTGCTATGAACGAGGAGATGAAAGCTCTCCAGGAGAATCATACTGGGGACTTAGTCGACTTACTTACCGGTAAACAGGTCGTAGGTTACAAATGGGTGTTCACGATTAAGATAAAATCGGATGACACTCTTGATCGTCTAAAAGCTCGTCTAGTGGCCAAAGGATATTCTCAGACATATGGTGAGGATTACTTCGAGATCTTCTCTCATGTTGCCAAAATGACATCTGTTCATGTCCTAATGGCCTTGGCTGTTCGCTATGACTGGTCGCTGCTTCAGCTGGATATCAAAAATGCTTTCCTCCACGGGGACCTTGATGAAGAGGTATATGTACTGCAACCTCCCGGGTTCATTGCAAGGGAGGGTAAAGTGTGTCATTTACGAAAGGCCCTCTATGGTCTAAAACAATCATTTCGTGCATGGTTTGGTCGATTTACACATATTGTTACTCAGTTTGGCATGTGTCAATCAAAGGAGGACCATTCGATCTTCTATCGACACACATCTGCTGGAAGGATACTACTTGGTGTCTATGTTGATGATATTGTAATCACGGGAGACGACAGCCAGGGTATTGCAGGCCTCAAGAAGTTTCTGGAAGAACAATTTCAAACCAAGGATATGGGATCCTTGAACTATTTCTTGGACATTGAGGTCCACGGAGTAAGCGGGACATTGTAATGTCCCAGAGAAAGTATGTGCTGGACATACTAAATGATGCAGGCATGATGCAAGCCAAGGGAGCAACCTCACCTATGGATCCAGGAGCAAAGTTACTTCCAGACGAAGGGGTCCTGATGACCAATCCAGATCAGTATCGTCGAGTAGTTGGAAAACTCAACTACTTGACGGTCATGACTCGTCTAGACATTTCTTTTGCAGTGAGTGTTGTAAGTAGATTTATGTCTTCTCAAAGAGTTTCACACTGACAGGCAGTTCTCAGAATTCTGTGTTACTAGTCAAGAATCCAGGAAAAGAAATTCGAACGGAGAATAATGGACACACTCGTATTGAGTATTTTACTGATACTGACTGGAGAGCAAGTCTGACAGATAGACGATCTACATCTGGCTACTCAGTATTTATTGACGAAAATCTAGTGTCATGGAAGAGCAAGAAATAAAGTGTGATAGCACGCTCAAGCTGAGAAGCAGAATATCGAACTATTGCTCATGACACGTCAGAGATATTATATATGAAGCATCTCTTACAAGAACTAGGAGAAGATGCAGGATCTCAAGCGGCAGATGTATGGTGTGATAATCAATCTGCTATTCATATTGTCACCAACCCAGTATTTCATGAACGGACGAAGCATATTGAAATTGATATCCACTTTGTTCGTGATGAGTATACAAAGGGAGTGATAAAATTTCAACATGTGAGGACCGGCGACCAGATAGCTGATATCTTCACAAAGCCTCTTTTGGGTCATCGGATTCAATTTCTATGTAACAAGCTGGGCATGATTGACATCTATGCTCCAGCTTGAGGGAGGGTATTAAGTGTTATATTAGAGTTATTAGTTAATGGGCTTTAGTCCCACATTGCTTAGAATAATAGGAGAGGAGCTAGCCTCTCCGATATATATGTAGTCTCTCTTCATTAATAAAATCATCCTATTATTTTACAACTCTACAAATAACTTGATAAATTCTCAATGAAGTTCGAAACTCGCCATTTTGTGAATTATACCTCATGCCACGACGAGGCAAGGGAAGTCCCATGCAGCCGTTTGTCGATCATCATGATAGATCAAAAATTGAACCCGAGCCTCTCTCTCCCTCTTGTTCCCCTATTTATTTTGTCATTTATTCATATTTATCCACTACTAAAGCATATGGATTTTGGAGTTTTGAAACTAGGGAGGGATTGGAAAGATGAAATGTAAAGATAAAATCCATTGAGAAAATTAAAGTTATATTTTGCTTTGGGATTGTCACTCCTTTTCACTCTTTGGCTTAATGCATCACAGAGATTAATGCGATTCACTATATCAAATTGTCTTCATCTAGACACTTCATAGTAGTCTAGGAGAACCTAGAGGGTGTTTCTTGGTTGCACGAGCTTAAATTGCACGAACTTTCTTGGCTTAATGCATCACAGAGATTAATGCGATTCACTATATCAAATTGTATCATCTTATCTCTTTTCACTCTATTATTTTTTCCGATCTCCCATGTGGAGAGACCTGTACATTTTCATCCACAGGGTATCACTTTAAGACGATTTTTATATTTGCTGGTGTTTGATGTGCACATTAGGATCATTTGAGCCAATATTTGTTACTCTTTTTTATGGTACTCAGTTGGCTATAGAGCAGTTGCGAGGAAATGGTTTCTAGCAATACAGAAGTTCAATGTGTTTATTTGTATTTTATTTTCTACTTCATTTTACTTTAATGATTCCAGAACACTTTTATTTTAGAAGATAATACAATGTTTTCTTTTTCATCATCTTAGAATTCTTCTGGTTTCACCCAATTTTCTTTTTCCATTTTAATTCATATTTATCCACTACAGAATTTGCTGAGCAATTCCATGGATGAGCAATTCGATCACCGGTTTATTTGGTAAGATCCATTCTCTATTCACAGTTTATTTTACTTTATCACATTCAAATTATTTTCTCAAGAAACTTTTTTCTTTGTTATTAGGGTGATAGAATAGTTCATCAAGGAAACGAACTTAGAACCGGAGACGAATATAAAATGAAACTGCCCACTGAAAGTGGAAGGTGGACTTTATAGCCCACTTTCAGCAGTAAACACTAAAAGTGATTGAAAGCGGAAATGCAACCTAAAGTGGACTTTTAAATTTCTGTCCTAAAACATTTTTTCTTCGTATCCAAATTTTAAAAGAGTGTGGAACTTTATATGATTTTGGAGCTTAATGTGGACATCCATGAACCAATTTCATTGTGTACCAAGCACTTCCATTAATTGACCAAACAATTTTTTGTATTTGAACTTTTAGTTGAGTGCAATTGATTTCGTGCTGGATTTACACTTTTCACTTTCAAACAGGCCCTTAGGAAATAAATTCCTTTGTGCTCTCTGTTTGTATAAGAGGCAATGATGACGACCCCGTTCGGTATGGAAAGCACAATTTTGGGGATCAGCTCCCCATAATTATGATTCTCTCTCTATCTCCTCCTCCTCCTCCTCCCCTCCTCCTTTTGAATTATAATGATGATCGGAACTCACTATTGTACGAATCTCTACATTTGGCAATGGCGAGGCGGATTTCTGCAGCCATTCATGCGATCATCATGGTAGATCCAATAATTCTTGAGGCAGTGTAAGAAATAATCCTTTTTTAAATTATTTGCTACGTGGAAATTCAATTGTTTCCATCAATTTAATATGGGATCTTTTGCATATAAATCCCCTTCAAATATACTCTACCCTTACATAAGTCCCCAAATCTTGTTATTTGCTATTGTGCAGATCCATACATGTAGGATGGCGAGGCAGATCCCCTGCAGCCATTCGTCAATCGTTGTGATTGATCAAAAATAGAGTCTGAGCCTCTTTCTCTCTCTCTCTCTCTCTCTCTCTCTCTCCCCTCCCTTTCTTTTGATTTTCCCAAAACTTATTTTACCATTTTATTCATATTTGTCCACTACTTAAAACATATGGCTGGGCAATTCGAAATTCAAATAATTTTCACTCAATATTTGTTATTGTCTGTGTCTGTTGTCTTTAAGTGTTTCTGCAAGAAAAAGTTTTAGAATTGACGACTAATTTATGAGTCTTATTTCTAGGAATACATACTGTATATGCAGTGATCTTAGTTTGATATATGTAAATGTACCAAGGATTGTGTACCGCCCATCAATTTTTTGCTGTTATATCAGAAAATACCGGTTTACTGAGAACACTTTGAGATTGTGGTTAGCTGCAACCTGTTCTTCTACTTTATATACTTCTATGACTGGTGAAAACTTTGATCTTGTGGCCTAGCAAATAAACAGCTGTATTAAGCATGTATGTGTTAAGCGCTAAATATTCTATTCTTCTCTATTGCAAGCAATTTCTTAATATTGGAGATTTACTCTTTAACTTTACCTCATGTCACATGACATGCTATATTATACATTTCTTGTATAGCAATTTTCTTTATGAAATACTCGTATCTTCTTTATTTCCATCAAGTTATATTTTATATTGGTTTGACCTCTTAGACGAAGATGACATACTATGTTGCACAATTACGAACACGGATACTGATACATACACGATACAAATACGGGATACAAACATTTTCAAATAGATACAAATGTAGTTATCTATGTTGCTTCAGTATAGACAGGCTGCATACATCATTTTGCCATGTCCCTGCAACATAGAGGACCTATCAACTTTGCTGACGTACTGATACATAGTACAGTATATATATATGGTAAATTAATAAATCGTATCCTTCCTAGGTTTATTCTTCTCTATTGCCAGGCTAGCAGTTTCTTAATATTTGGACACACTCTTAACTTTAGCTCGTGTCACATCACATGACATGCTATATTAACTTTTGCTGACGTACTGATACATAGTACAGTATATATATCGGTGACTTTCTGATACATTTAGTGCTTTCCTCACATTCAAGTGTATGCTCACTTATTAAAGTCTGTTAGTCAAGTCACCTATGCTGAGTTACTGATACATTATATGTGAGAACATTCTAACTCTATGTATGGCCAGACAGATACCTACATCTATTGGTCGATCATCATGATAGATCAATAACCAAATCCGAGCCTCTCTTTCTCTCCCTCCCTCCCTCCCTCCCTCTTTTTCTCTTGTTTCTCTTACTCCAATTTATTTTGCCATTTTATTCGTATTTATTCAATACTAAAACAGCTAGCAGGGTGGTCTGATCCATTCACTCATGTTTACTTTGGCCCATTCAAATTATTCCACCCAGTATCCATTCTCTCCAAGAAGTGTTTTTACAAGGAAAATTTTGGAATTGTTGACTAATTTATCATGGTCTCATTTCTAGAAAGACATAATTTTCATGCAGTCTTCTTATTGGCACTGTATGTAAGTTTTCCAAAGATTGTGTACCGATATTACGCTATATCTTCTGATATGTGCTGATATTTTTTTTGATTTCAAGCCATATACTTGAAAGTACCGGTTTAACAGTGTGAACAGTTTGATCTTGTTTTTAACTGCATGTTATTCTTCTACTTGATACACTTCTATGGTTGAGGAAAACTTTGATCTTGCGACTCAACAAATGAAGTGCAGTATAAAGAGTCTGTTACTATTGGACATATATTGTTAACATTATCAGGTGTCACATGTTATGCTACATTATACATTTTTCCTTCATTTAGCAAATTCTCATTGTTGACTATTGCAGCTTTGTTTTTTTGTTTCCGTTGATTTAATATTTTGTATTTTGATTGACCTCTTAGAGAAAGATGAAATATCAACTTTGCTGACTTAACGATACATTTATTTCTCGCGCAATCTCCATTAATAATGTTATGTTTAGTGTTCAGTACTATATGCTCACTTCATTTAATCACTGAAATATTTTTTCAGAAAGATCTATCATTTTAAAAATATGTATCTGATGACAACTTATATTAGATTTCCATCATGTGATGCGTTGTCGATCTATATATACCAACTTTTGTACAGTTTTTGATATTTTAACTGTAGTTCATGATTTGAAGTGGTGAAAGGTTAAATTTAAATTAATACATAATTCTTGTGTAAATTTCTCTAGATGTAATATATCTTAAAATGTATTGTTATGTTTCTCAAAGGTAGTATCTTATGAAATATATATTAAGATATTGATGATTATTATCATAAATCAATGATGGAAGCATCAACTACATCCTTTACTCTATTTACATAGGAAGCCTTTTGCGAAACCATAAATTAGTTTCCAGTGCTTGCTAATATCCTATATGATTCCTCTCATTGGAGAGGGAGAGAACCTATGGAAGTTTTGGTGTTCCAGATTACTTCTTCCTCCTTTCTATTCTCTCCTCTTTCTCTTCTTACCACCTCCTTTTCTGTCTACAAGCTTTGATGATAATATATTAATATTCTCAAATGTCTATCAGTTATATTGGATAACCTAATACTAACAGTTGTATCTCTATAGGGCTCATTTCCCTATTCAAGCTCGGTTTGTTGATGAAAATGAGTCCAGCTTTTATCGATCCGAGTCGAATAGAGCTTGCAGCTGCTTTGTTCATTTACAGTTCTCTGTTCTCTTCGCTCTTCCAGTGGTGAGGTGTCTGTACTGCAGCCATTTGGCAGCAGGGGAGAGCATACGATGGGGATCATTTCCACATTGCGATGAGAAAGGCTGGCCGTTCACATATGGGCTTAAACTGGTCATTTGGTGTGTATATTGATGGCCACACTGTTGGCCACAGGAAAAATAGACTCCTTTCTATCTTGATCACGGGGCAAATCTCTACCTTTAGCAATGGCGAGGCAGGTTTGTTTCAGCTATTTGTTGATCATTATCATTATCATCCAAGCTTTCATCATCTGAATTTGCCAATTTGGTCAGCTATGGAGCATGAGAAAGCTCGACAAATGAGAGAGGTGGTCCAAAAAAGAGAGCTGGTTAGGTGGCAATATGACACTGCCACATGTATATTTGGTTGGGATTTGGTGCCATTAACGCGTGCCTTGGAGTTTCCATAGTTTGCGGTATCTGCCGATACGGATCGATAAGGCCGATACCGTCCCAATCCGATACCAACTGATACCAGTAATGACCAATACCGACATTGGGCGTTTCTTTTGCAGGCAGTTCGGCAAAGAAAATTGAACGAAAAAGACCAATCAACAAGGGTGTAAAAACATAATAAGGTTATAAAAACATGTAAAAGAAGAAAACTTATCTATCGCAATCGCAAGTAAACCAAACGGCAAGGGTGACTACTATTTCATTCCAGTTCAAAACTACTATGAAACAACACATGAAATACTTAAACTTATACATAAATGTTTACATTTTTTTTTTCTTTGGCACCTAATCTCCTTGTTTTATCTTTGTCTGCATATATAAGAGGCGATGATGATAATAGGTAAACCATAACCTTGTTCCTAATTTATCTTCTCTTCCCTCTCACAATGGCGAGGTAGCTTCACTTTGTAGCCATTCTTTGGCAAGGGAGAGTGATGAATGGGGATTATCTTGCACGTTATGATGGACGCAATACAATCTCTATCTCCCATTCCCTCTCTCTCTCTCTCTATATATATATATATATATATTTTTTTTTTTCCTTCTCTATTCTCTCTCTCTCTCTATATGACGGGGCGCTAGATCAGCTGCAGCCATTTGTTGAGTTTGATGGATGAAATGTGTATCTGAGCCTCTCTTTCTCTCGCTCACTTTTATTTTTCTCAAATCTCTCACGCCCTCTCATGTTCTATTTCTTTTCACCAAATTATTTTTGTCCAATTCATTTTGATAATATATTTGTTCTTTTTCTTTTATTGTTTTCCTGATCTCTCATGTGGCGCGACTTGTACATTATTATTCACAGGGCATAGTTAACTGTAAGTTCAATTTTTAGGTTTGCCGGTGTTTCATGCATTGGGATTATTTGCAACCCATATTCGCTACGCTTCTTTTCTGGTGCTAAGTTGGCTTTAGAGTTATCCTGAGGAAGATGGTGTAGAAGTCATATTAAATACAATGGCTTCTTGAAAACAGATGTTTGATGTTTTAATTTGGATTTTATTTTCTACTTAATTTTACTTTATGATTTCACAACACGTTTATCTTCAGGTCCAACGTCATCGACAAATGAAAATATGTTGTGTTAAGAAATTTATTATATTATTTTAGAACATATTATGTAAGTTACCATTTCGCCAAAGTCTGCAACTTTAAATCAAGTTTACACATTAAATATAAAAATGATATTCCTTTCCACGAGGAAGAGTTCTCTTTTAAGATCTGATAGATATATTATGCTGTTATTCTGTTAATGTTGGCAGATGTTGCATGTCTTGCAAAATCTCAGAAAATTCAAAATGTCACGATACAGACATATTGTTTTACTTATGTAAGAAAAAACGTGCCCATGGCATATCATATTCTTCCTGCTGTTATCTTCTTTGTTTGCTAGCTTCTATGTGTCATTTTGAGAGAGATCTAGACTTTTTTGATTTCTGCCTGGAAGCGAAAGAAATAGATGAACTGAGATCTCTCTTTTCCTTGTTGTACCTTTTTTTTCCTTAGTGCCATAGGTCAATACCACCTTAGATGTAACATTCAAGAGCTTTACCTTTGATAATATGCCATGTAATAACACATTGTTTATCATAACCATTAGTCGAAAACGACACTTTTCTTCGCTGGAGAGCTTTACTTCTTATTTTCAGGGGTTTTAAACCTCCATCTGTTTCTTCTCTTAATATATATATATATATATATATATATATATATATATATATATATATATATATATAGTTTGTTAGAATGTTCTCGCTGGATTAGTGCATTGCAAAAAAGGGTTGGTTTGTTGTGATCTTTAGGCTAGTGCCAACCGAAGCTGGCGAATTTATGCTGCCATCATAAATGCGTACTGGATAATACTAAATTTGCCACACCAAAGGTTCATTAGAACCGTTGTTGGCTACTAATACCATTGCAATTACTGGTGGTCTTCTGGTCCCCAATATGTAGTGAATTTTAGTTTTTCCTTCGCACATCGTAAACATATTGTTATTTTGATAGGCTTGAAAGAAGAAAAAAATTGCAGATTGTGGTTCATCATTACTTGATGCCAGGATTACATCTATGAATTTTTCATGGTGAAATTTCTTGTGAACCTTCATGCTAGGGCAACAGGTATGTACTTTGAGTTGCCGGATTTATATTTTTAGGAAAAACAAGTCCAGGTTTAACTGATTAGCTGTTTGGGGAAAATCAATTCCCATGTTTCGTATTTGCAGATTGGTTACTTTTGAACCATTTCAATTTCCAGAAAACTTTGAACTTGGGCAATGTGGTGAAATTCGTATTTGCATGTAAAAACTAAGAATTGATTAGAACATTTAGTTTTATCAAAAATCCTATAGGAACTCATGAGTTCCTATTTTTCAATCTCATCCATTATAAACCATTGGATTACATGCATCTCATCCCTTGATTGCAAGTTCCTAAATAGTAAAATTTGTCCATGTGTCATAACTATATTGCAAGGTCTTATTTTGAGTTCCTATTTGAGTTTATGTAGTTGAAGTGTAGTTTTATATTTGGATTATTTTGTATAAGGGTACCAGGTTTAGGGCCTAATTAGACTTTGGGTATTGGGTTTGTCCGTTTTAGACTTTGGGTACTCGAACTTTTTTAGTAACGTATTTCAATGATGAACATTCGTGAAAGTTCAATTTCGTCACTAAGATTTGTCACTAAAAAAGTTCGAGTACCCAAAGTCTAAAACGGACAAACCCAGTGTAATGCCCCGCTCCGTACGGTGCATTATGCTGAGTCGTTGACTCGAAGAGTTGCGTTGACCCGATTACGTATCGATGCGAATCGATACAAAGTGTTATGTTGTCCCGAGGAATGCATCGAACAAGTCGATGCGAAGTGTTGCCTTGTCCCAAAGAATGCATCGAGTGAATCGATGCGAAGTGCCCGCGTTGCCCCGAAGGATGAGTGCGTTGAATCGGCTCGAAGATTCTAAGAAATCGAATCGACCAAGGCACAAGTCCGAATCGATGAAGTATTGATTTTAGTTGGTTTCGTGTGCAGGTTATACTTTGACGCGAAAATATTAGAGGTCGATCTTCGGCAATATTTAGTAAGGGGTCCGCAGAACCAAATCGACGCCTTGCGACGGGTTGAGAGTTGGGCACGCTAAGGCAAATCGGACGTATAATTCAACAAGCACGAAGTGCTCGAATGGCTAAGTCAGGAGAGTGGCCGTGCAACAAAGTTAGGGAATCGAGCCGCATCGGCTCGGCGAAACGGCAAAGGCATATCGACTCAAGGTGGGAGGATTGACTTCTTTTTACTCCTTCATTTGATAAGTCAAATATACCATTGTATGCTAAAAGTTAACCTATCGACGCCACGGGCGTGGTCCGATCGGAAGTAAATCATAACGTGTGTCGAACACTAAGTTAGTACAATTGAAATGAAACGTGCATCAAATGCACAAGTCGCTACGGAACATTGGATATCGCTAAGGCAAGCGCCTCGGTGCGCAAGCCGAAATAACATGGGATAACTGTACTCGGCGAGTGCCTTAGTGCACGAACCATACCGTGCCTTCGCGCACGAGTTAGAACGGCTAGAACATTGAAAGACAATAGGCGAGCGCCCTAGCGCGCAAGCCACGGACATTGAATGCTAAGTCATAGAACATCGGAATACGGTCGGAACGTGCCTACGTGCACGGGATAATAAAAGATGGCTTCGTTGCGAAAGAATACAGTTGTGGCATGAATGTGGCGGAACTGTCGGATATGACATAATGCCTCGAAAGGTGTTCGAGACCTTCGGGTCGTTCGGTTGACGAGCATTGAGTTGAGGCATGATGCCATTGAAACATTGAAACGAAGAATGAAACGTAAGAACATAGAAAGTTAACGGAGAACTGCGAGATGGTAATGCGGCATGGTGCCCTTCGAAATGTTCGCGGCCTACGGGCGTTCGTTGAGGACATTCGGGCGTTGTGCCAATTGAAATAGCGATAAGCGAACTTGCTTGGTTGTATGAAATATAAGATTCGTTGCATGGCCAAATGGTCAAATGGTCAAATGGACTTAAAGATATAAAAGCCCGTGCATGGGCATCCCTCGAACGCGGCGCGCCAGGGCGCTGGGACCGTTCGGCCTAGGAGGAATTTCGTTTTCCGGCATTGTTGGTGCACTTCATTTAGACGGGTAGCGACCTTCTAGTGAATGTGATAAGCCACTTGCGCGCGATTATTTCGGTGGCCTCTGATTGTTGGTTAGTAACCGCACAGAGTTACCATCGTCTTATGTTTTCGATTCGATGAGTATAAGTCCATTCTAGCTGTGACAAGCTAGTGACCTTCATATAGTTAAGGGCGATGGGTTTGGAAGTGCAAGGTATGCGTATATCCTGCATGGATGGATCCGAATAGAGGGCACTTATAACATGACAGGAAAAACAGATAGGCGTATTCACCTTGCGTCGGTTGCAAGGGCGGGTGCGTCGATAAGCTAAGTTGCGCCACGAATCAAACACGAGAATGCTTGCTTGCCTATTCAATTCGATAACATGCTTGCTATGATAACATGCTTTACGCTTTCAAAGATGCCATGAAATTGACCCTAAGGAGAACATAGCAAGATCATAAGCTAAGATGCATGATTCAACATAAATATTACAATGTCGGTTTGGAAAGAAGATCTTTGCTTCAGTACATGCGAGGACGAACGTACTGATCCCCCACCAGCTTCATGCAGGGTGCAGGGAATGGATTGCTCGCGGCGAAGCGTTGCTTGAACGCGTTGAGGCTTGGAATGCCAAAGCGTATTGAAGCGTGCGATCGCTTGACGCTCGGTCTATGCAACTGGATTGATGCGGCCGAGATATAGAAGGCATGATGTATGGAACGGTGAAATCCTTTGTGGGCAAGAGAGAACCTGAGTGTTGTAGCCAATCTGGCAAATTCCGTTTGGGCTATCGAAAGCCTTTGTAAATCTGATTTCGAATATCAATAAAGAGATTTGTTTCGTATACTCTGTTTTCCTTTCGTTGTGAATATCAACTTAAAAGATAACCATTTGAGAACTTGTCATCTTGTCTTGCATGAGCGCAACTCCAGGCTCGTGCGGCATCACGCCCCCTTGCGAGGACGATGATTCGGGTGATTCCGGGTCGGGGCGTGACAAATTGGTATCAGAGCTCTAGGCTCAATTTCCTCTGGACGCTTGCTTCATTTCAGTTCTAAAAGTTGCCCACCACCAATCGAAATCACTCTTGACTCTACTCGATGCCGCACTGGATGTTCCATACAATAAGTCTAATACAAACCATGTAATTTTGCCGCGTGTTGTTTGGAAATTACATGGTGTTCGTGGGAAAGTCGGAAAATGTTTGTTGCTGTAAGTGCAACAAGTTGCGAGATGTGAATTCAAAGATTTGTTGCCGCGGGATGCAACACGTCGTAAATCGTAATTCGAGATATTCGTTGGTTGCAACGAACGATACGAGAAATGTTGGTTGCATCAATACGATGATAGTCGTGGAATGTTGCTGCAGCAATTGCCACGCGTTGATTGTAAATGATGCGTTGAAAAGAAAATGAAAAATTGATATTGAATGTGTCGAACGGATTCACATATCGATTTCGAATGTGCGTTGCGAGGAAAAGCGATAAGCCAATATCGAATGTGTTGAACGGATTTGAGCATTGACTTTGAAATGTCGGAAATAAAATGTTGCACAAGGTGCAATGCGTATCGAAAATGAAATTGTTGCACGGGGTGCAATGCGTATCGAAAGTAAAACTTTGCACGAGATGCAACGGAAGAAAACAAAAGTTATAAATCGAGAAACGAAATCGGTTCGGTTGCGTGCCGAGCTTGTGTTGGCAAATGAATGCATTGGCTGAGTTGTATCGGATTTGAATTAATCAAAGTTACGGTTGTGGTCAAGCACGATCACTGCGGAAATCGTGAGTCGGAAGAGATCGTTAGTTCGTAAAGAGTACGTTGCGACGGAAGTAACTTGAATTCTGGGTGGTATATGGCATACCACCGATGCAATGAATGGCTCGATTCCGAGTGGTATATGTAATACCATTTGTGCGATGAATTGCATCGACGTATTGTGAGAATTGCGGAAGGTTTGTCCGCAACGGACGGGGTAGCACCGAGACTCGATTGAGGATTTGTATGACGACATGTTGATGCAAGTGTTCTTCGATGATCGGTTAGAACGGTAAGGCGGGACTTGTAACATTGAACGATTACGTCGATTGAAAATTTATGTGTCAGTCGAATGATGGGAACTAGCGAAACGATTATGCCTTGAGGCAACAATCGGATCGACGGGATAGGAAATTCAAAACGTTGAAATCGAACCGCACGACTTGCGAGCTCGATGAAAATGTTGGGCGAGGCGAATCGAATCGCACGACTTGCGATCTCGATAGGAATGTTCGGCTAGGCGAATCGAATCGCACAATTTGCAATTTCGATAGAAATGTGGGGCGATGCAAATTGTAATCGAATCGCACGATGTGCGACTTCGGTGAGAAAGTTGGTCGACGCGAGTAATCGTGCCTAAGAAATAGTTGGTTACGTTACGGCCAAACTCATTTGAGTACGACTGAAAACACGCAAAACTTAGAGGGCGAGATCGTATGACTTGAGGGTTCGATGTTGGATAATCGGTAACTCAGTTACGCGATCAAAGTATAGCGGGATGCGGCGAATCAGAGAACGAGTCGATGCGTATGGAAAAGTTCGTTGCGAACTTGGATGTTTGCGATGCGAACTAAGTTGACGTTGAAACGGATTCAAAGTTGACCCTTACGTTATCGAAATGGATACGGCGTATCGAGATCGATACGTAAGGAAACGTAAGCGATGTGAGAATGCAAAATAGAGTGTGCCTCGTGCTATGGAATTTTGTAAGTGACAATACGAGAAAGAACGGACTGGTTGATCGTGAACTTTGCGATTGATCGAGACGAGACTATAAGTCATCGACGATTGCTCGATGCGTATAGAATCTCGTGTGTCGACCCGCGAATAAGATAGACTCGAATTCGATACGAGTAGATTTTTCGTAAATTGCGGAATCATCGACGGCAGTGCATGACTTGACTCGGAGGATAGTTGCGCATGAAGTTGCGCCGATAGAAATGGTTGTATCCGAAATTTGGTATTCGTATAGAATCGTCGGAACGTGATTTGGCTCCGAAATAAGATATAGCATGGTTCGTATTAAACTGTCCTTCGTTAATGATCCACAATTATCGAGCGTAGCTTCGGGGCAGCTGACCCTAGAAGACTTGACCGCCAAATCAAATTGAATGCTGCAGACCGTAAGATGACCCATGCGATATCGCATATGAGATTGCACCGATAACAAATATAACGCGGTGCATGTTGATGATAAGTCTAGGCGATTGCGAGGAACGTGCTACGCACGAGAGGGAATGATAAGGGAATGGCTTACGAGTCATGTCGTTAGATTCGGATTCACCTTGCAATTGAGCTTGCGTGAAATCGAAATTATGTTCGATGTTGCGAGACGGATAAGTTGGGAATTTGGCTAGTGAATTCCTACTCGTTAGGAAATTGAATGTAAGACGCGTCGTTAAGACATTCGTGTCAAGGCGATCGTTGCCTTGAGCACCATCGCCTTGATGTAAACTTTCGTGTCGGATAGATTTTGGCCTTTGTGCAATGTCAATTTAAACTTGCGTGGAAGGATTTGAGCACGGTGTCTAGGTAAGTCACCTAGCGGACGTAGTCCGAATGTTGATGCTTTTGCAAGTCAACAAAAGAAAACCATGTCGAGATAGGATACGAAGTAAAACATCAGAAATCGTTGGATAGTGACGTCGAACGCATGGCGTTGCGGAGACTCGTTGTGATCGGATGCGTGACGGCTTGACGCGACGCGTAGAACTGATAGTCCCGATGAAACATACAAAGTGAGAAATGCGATTTTTGAATCGCATCGTGTGCCTTGACTTTTGTTGGCGGATCGCGTATGTATCAATATGCATGTGCGCTAGAATTGCGAGAACAAGTAATAGAGCCAAGTCCGATCGAGAATACGAGATGTCAAGTTATCGAGAATAAGAGTTACGTGTTTGCGTTGTTCCGATATCTTACAACTGAGCTCGGCTGAAATGCATATATTGGTGGGACGCCTAAAATATGTGTATGATTCCAAACTAAGTTGTACGATCCAAACGATAGTGAGACGAGATCGTGGAACGATCTAATGAAACCCTTGGAAATTTAGTATTGGTTTCGGTTCGGGACGAACCTTGTTTTGAGTGGTATATTCTGTAATGCCCCGTTCCGCACGGTGCATTATGCTGAGTCGTTGACTCGAAGAGTTGCGTTGACCCGATTACGTATCGATGCGAATCGATACAAAGTGTTATGTTGTCCCGAGGAATGCATCGAACAAGTCGATGCGAAGTGTTGCCTTGTCCCAAAGAATGCATCGAGTGAATCGATGCGAAGCGCCGCGTTGCCCCGAAGGATGAGTGCGTTGAATCGGCTCGAAGATTCTAAGAAATCGAATCGACCAAGGCACAAGTCCGAATCGATGAAGTATTGATTTTAGTTGGTTTCGTGTGCAGGTTATACTTTGACGCGAAAATATTAGAGGTCGATCTTCGACAATATTTAGTAAGGGGTCCGCAGAACCAAATCGACGCCTTGCGACGGGTTGAGAGTTGGGCACGCTAAGGCAAATCGGACGTATAATTCAACAAGCACGAAGTGCTCGAATGGCTAAGTCAGGAGAGTGGCCGTGCAACAAAGTTAGGGAATCGAGCCGCATCGGCTCGGCGAAACGGCAAAGGCATATCGACTCAAGGTGGGAGGATTGACTTCTTTTTACTCCTTCATTCGATAAGTCAAATATATCATTGTATGCTAAAAGTTAACCTATCGACGCCACGGGCGTGGTCCGATCGGAAGTAAATCATAACGTGTGTCGAACACTAAGTTAGTACAATTGAAATGAAACGTGCATCAAATGCACAAGTCGTTACGGAACATTGGATATCGCTAAGGCGAGCGCCTCGGTGCGCAAGCCGAAATAACATGGGATAACTGTACTCGGCGAGTGCCTTAGTGCACGAACCATACCGTGCCTTCGCGCACGAGTTAGAACGGCTAGAACATTGAAAGACAATAGGCGAGCGCCCTAGCGCGCAAGCCACGGACATTGAATGCTAAGTCATAGAACATCGGAATACGGTCGGAACGTGCCTACGTGCACGGGATAATAAAAGATAGCTTCGTTGCGAAAGAATACAGTTGTGGCATGAATGTGGCGGAACTGTCGGATATGACATAATGCCTCGAAAGGTGTTCGAGACCTTCGGGTCGTTCGGTTGACGAGCATTGAGTTGAGGCATGATGCCATTGAAACATTGAAACGAAGAATGAAACGTAAGAACATAGAAAGTTAACGGAGAATTGCGAGATGGTAATGCGGCATGGTGCCCTTCGAAATGTTCGCGGCCTACGGGCGTTCGTTGAGGACATTCGGGCGTTGTGCCAATTGAAATAGCGATAAGCGAACTTGCTTGGTTGTATGAAATATAAGATTCGTTGCATGGCCAAATGGTCAAATGGTCAAATGGACTTAAAGATATAAAAGCCCGTGCATGGGCATCCCTCGAACGCAGCGCGCCAGGGCGCTGGGACCGTTCGGCCTAGGAGGGATTTCGTTTTCGGCATTGTTGGTGCACTTCATTTAGACGGGTAGCGACCTTCTAGTGAATGTGATAAGCCACTTGCGCGCGATTATTTCGGTGGCCTCTGATTGTTGGTTAGCAACCGCACAGAGTTACCATCGTCTTATGTTTTCGATTCGATGAGTATAAGTCCATTCTAGCTGTGACAAGCTAGTGACCTTCATATAGTTAAGGGCGATGGGTTTGGAAGTGCAAGGTATGCGTATATCCTGCATGGATGGATCCGAATAGAGGGCACTTATAACATGACAGGAAAAACAGATAGGCGTATTCACCTTGCGTCGGTTGCAAGGGCGGGTGCGTCGATAAGCTAAGTTGCGCCACGAATCAAACACGAGAATGCTTGCTTGCCTATTCAATTCGATAACATGCTTGCTATGATAACATGCTTTACGCTTTCAAAGATGCCATGAAATTGACCCTAAGGAGAACATAGCAAGATCATAAGCTAAGATGCATGATTCAACATAAATATTACAATGTCGGTTTGGAAAGAAGATCTTTGCTTCAGTACATGCGAGGACGAACGTACTGATCCCCCACCAGCTTCATGCAGGGTGCAGGGAATGGATTGCTCGCGGCGAAGCGTTGCTTGAACGCGTTGAGGCTTGGAATGCCAAAGCGTATTGAAGCGTGCGATCGCTTGACGCTCGGTCTATGCAACTGGATTGATGCGGCCGAGATATAGAAGGCATGATGTATGGAACGGTGAAATCCTTTGTGGGCAAGAGAGAACCTGAGTGTTGTAGCCAATCTGGCAAATTCCATTTGGGCTATCGAAAGCCTTTGTAAATCTGATTTCGAATATCAATAAAGAGATTTGTTTCGTATACTCTGTTTTCCTTTCGTTGTGAATATCAACTTAAAAGATAACCATTTGAGAACTTGTCATCTTGCCTTGCATGAGCGCAACTCCAGGCTCGTGCGGCATCACGCCCCCTTGCGAGGACGATGATTCGGGTGATTCCGGGTCGGGGCGTGACACCCAGTACCCAAAGTTTAATTAGGTCCTAAACCTGGTACCCTTATACAAAATAATCCTTTATATTTGCATGTAATAACTAAAAATTTATTAGACTTTTGGTCTGGGATATATATTGTACAATTTGACATTGTTGGAGAAGTCTTATTGCTAATATAATAATAATCACATTTTGGGTCTGTTTCCTGTAAATAGAAATATTTGTTGCATGTAACTTTTGTAGCTAATATAATATTTGGTTATATTTGAAAATTCACTGTTTGGAATTAATGTAATTAGGATGGTTTCAATTCATGTCAGTTGTAGATACAAATCTATACTACAGAGTGGAACTTTTCTTTCCAAATATACCCTTGCATATGTCTATTAATTAAATTTAATCGTTAAAGTTATTCGGGGCAACTAGGTAATTACGGAAGCTATCTTTTGGTCTTCTTAAATAGTCTTACATGCATGTATAAAATAATATATATTGTGTCATAAGGCACATGTTGATACTTTGATTAATGTACATTTTACATGGATACTTCCACCAACACATTTATCAATACAATTTTAAGTAAAAGGTGCATTGATAAATGTGATGGTGGGAGTACCGATGTAAAATGTACATTTATCAATGCATTAACATATGTCCTTGGGACACATGTTAGCTTATTTAATAATATGACAATATTAACATTAATATAATAATAAACTTAGAATAATTAAGACAGTTGTCTTTTAATCTTCCTAAGCAGGGCTGCCCTTGAGCTCATGGGAGCCCTAGGTGCTCCAGAAATAGGGCCCCTATACATAATGTGAAAAAAATATTAAGTAACTAAAATAAAAGTAAATATAAAAAAAATTGTTGCCACCAAAATTTGAACTAAGGACCTCTAGAATGTAAGCATAACATGATAACCATTACACCACAACTATTTGAGTTAAGGATGATCTATACTACATCCTTGTTCTATTCTAGATATGTCCATATTAGCGTCCCTATAATCTTTGGGTCATGGGCCGTCGTCCAGCCTGCTATGGACCAAGACTGCCCTGTTCCTAAGTAGTCTTAATAAATATTAGAATAATTACAAACAACTATATTTTAGTCTTCCATATTAGTGTCCCTATAATCTTTGGGTCATGGGCCGTCCCTATAACCTTTCTCTCTCTCTCTCTCTCTATATATATATATATATATATATATATATATATATAAAATAAAAAACATAGCGGAGGATATCATGCAAGCTCAAAGCTGAGGATTGGTGTGGTTCAATGAAGCTCATATCCGATTGGTTGCAGCAGTATGGCATGTATGGAGAGAACGGAACAATCGCATTTTTGAGGGACTGAAGACACCTATCATGGGAATCATTTATAATATTGAGCATGATGTATGTGTGAAGAGGAGTAAGGGGAAGAAGCCCTAAGGAGATCTGATGTATTTACAAACAAGTTGATTTATTTAATATACTTACCTTTTTCCCAAAAATAAAATAAAATAAAAATAAAAATAAAACATAGCTTGCAGTATCGGCCAATTCTGATCCGATATGGCCAATACCGATACGGTTTGGCATGTCCTGATCCGATACCGACCGATATACTGGCCGATACCGACATTGGTGGTCTCATTTTTGGGACATGGTAACAATTTTATTCTACAATCTATAAGAAATTTGTTGTTTCATTTCTTTATTCTTCTGCCAAATTTAATAGTGAGTACCAAATGCCGTGTCACCAACATCTGTGTACTAGCAGGATTTCAGCTGTATTAAGAATGTAAAATAATTCGTACATACTAGAAAAGCTTAACATGCAGCACTATGTGCAGGCAACCACACACTCCTAGCCCCTAGGACCTAAGTAATCTAAATAAATATCTGGTGGGAGCATCTGCATGATTTTTTCTTTCTTTCTATATGTAGACAATGTTAATGGAATCAGAGTCTATAGTATTAAAACTGTACATAATTCTGACATACTAGAGAGATCAACTCACAACATTACCTACATGCAACCAAAAGACCTACTTAATCAAGTAAATATCTGGTGATCATCTGCACAAGCTCTTTTCTATATATAGACAGCAATAATGAAACTGAGTGCGTGGATCTAGTAATCACGGACACTCCAAATGTTGGTATTATGTAGGTATTGCATCATGTTGGATACATATAGGACAAGGCATGGACTGAAAAATGCATTGGGAAACCAAAATATATATAGCATTAAGGAAATCAGAGAATGCAGATCTAGGGAGCAGACACTCAAAATATTGATGGTGTCTGTGTTTGTATGAATTGGACACGATACATATATCCAAAATGCATTGGGTACACCAAAATTTGTGTTACTATGCCATTATGATGTCTTTCATATTCATGTCTGTGCAACATAGATGCAAATCCTATGTTGAACCTTTGGATTAGGGGTGGCAATCGGCCGTGTCTGGTTCGGGTCCCACTGGTCCCACTGGTCTGGAAGAGAGTGGAAATGATATGAAGAAATCTGCTTGCTTTGGCACCGACTCTCCTTGTTTTATCCTTCTATGCATATAAGAGGCATTGATGATAACGGGTAAACCATAACCCTGTTCCTAAGTTGTCTTCTCTTCCCTCTCACAATGGCTAGGTAGCTTTATGAAATAGCCATTCGCTGGCAAGGGTGAGTGATGAATGGGGTTTATCTCCCACATTATAATGGACTCAATACAATCTCAACCCTCCCCCCCCCCCCCCCCCCCCCCCCACCCTCCCTCTCTCTCTCTCTCTCTATATATATATATATATATATATATATATATATATATATATATATATATTGGAATAAGGGTGAATTTATTCCTCGCACATAGCGGTAAAGGTATTACAATACATAATATCACATCATCTCATGCCCTATATTATAATATTATGGAGCCAATACTGATACATAGAATTCTATGTTATGTAGAATTCCAATAGTAGGGGTAGTCAGGCCTTCGAAAATACGCCTGTTTCGTTCCTTCCAGACGTGCCAAATGAAAGCGGCCAGACGAACTCTGGCTCTTCTGGCCCACCCCGGATCCCGGCCTCTGTGGTCTCGAATCCAGCTAAGTATGCTCCTGATGTCTCTATACACATCAACACCCCCTCTCAGCTGCACGCACTGCTCAGTCCAAATGTGCCAGGTCGTCGGGCAAACAAAGAAGAGATACCCCATAGATTCGTCCTCCCCATGACAAAGCACACACTTGGTATCTGGGATCTGCATCCCAAACCTGAGGAGTCTGTCCCTCGTCATCAGTCTGCCTCGCAGAAGTCGGTATGCACATAGTTGCATTTTTCGGGCAATCCACTTGCCCCAAATGAAGTCCACCTCCTCAGTCCGGTCATGGTGAGTCCGAACCAAGTCATAGCAGCTACGGAAGCAGAATAGACCTGACCTGTCCCCCGTCCCAGGGCCGGCCCAGCTCCAGGAGTCCTCATGCTGGCTATCATCTATAGTAATAAGACGAATCTTCTCGGCTAGCTGAGCTGTGTAAGGATATCCTTCTGGCCTCCATATCCCATCTCTGATGATCCGACTGCATGTGAGCCCCCTGTCCGCCTCTCTGTCCAGCTGTCCTCCCAGTATCTCCAGTAAGGATCTGGAACCCAACCAAGGGTCAAGCCAGAGATCAGTGATCGTCCCATCTTTCATGTTCCTGCATATAGCGGTCTTGAGCACCGGCCGACACCTCAGAATGGCCTTAAATGTGATCGAGAAATTATTGTCTATCCTGCAGGCCCAGAAGTTTGTCCGCCTGAGGTATCTGTTCGCCATCCATTCCGGCCAGAGCGAACCCCCCTTGATGAATCTCCAGGCCATCTTCACACAAGCTGCCTTCCTGACCGCATGTAGAGGTCGCAGCCCCTCCCCCCTCCTCCCTAGGACGACATAACTGGTCCCAGGAGATCGCATGCAACCCTCCCCTCCAGATGAAGTCCGCACAGATGGACTCCACTTTCCGAATTGTGGCCGACGGAATCTGGATAGACTGGAGCCAGAACATCGTGATGCCAGCAATAACTGATCTCACCAACTCAATCCGACCGCCAAAAGATAGACCCGCAGCCTGCCAGCCCTCCACTCTCCTCTGAGCAAAATTCACCAAGCTGTGACAATCCTGCTCTCTGGCGTAGTTGACCGTCAACGGGACCCCCAGGTATTTCACTGGGAGCTCACCTTTTTCTACTCCCAAAGCGAAGGCTCTCTCCTCCTGAAGCGTGCATCGGGAACTGAAGTAGACTCTGCTTTTCTCCCTATTTAACTGAAGCCCAGATAGCCTCCCGAACTCCTCCATGATGTCTGATAGCGCTCTCATGCCCCGCATGGAAGGCTGGAGGAGCACCAATAGGTCATCAGTATAAATCAGACGTGAGACCACCGGTCTCACCAACCGAAAAAGGGGGACGATCTTCTTGCTATGCACCGCCGTGTCAATCATGCAGGTGAAATACTCACCAAGGTAAACAAGTACGGAGAGAGGGGATCACCCTGCCTCAGCCTCTGATTGCTCCTGAAGTAGCCATGAGGCGTGCCCTGGATGAGGACAGAGAAGGTAGGGGAGCAGATGCACTCCCTCACCATCGCAACCCACCTCTCGTCGAACCCCATGGCGAGCATCAAGTGGCATTGGAAGTCCCGGTTGACCGTATCATAGGCTTTCCGTAGATCCAGCTTCACACACGCCTTCATCCCCCCAGGTTTGCTGAACTCTCTCACCATCTCATGTGCAAGTAAGCTGTGCTCCGCTATCGATCGTCCCTTGATGAAAGCTGCCTGATTCTGGGACACCAATCCCTGCATAATTCTCTCCATACGCCTGCACATAAGATGTGTGATAATCTTATAAAGAAAGTTACAACAAGCAATGGGTCTAAAGTCTGCAAGCGAGGTAGCGCCCTCCTTCTTAGGAACCAGCGTCAAGAACGTGTGGTTCATCTCCTTCAGAAGCCTGCCCTCCGCGAAGAACTCCTGGACCGCCTCCAAAACAGGGTACTTAAGCACACCCCAGTGTTGGTTTAAGAACCATGAAGAGAAGCCGTCAGGCCCGGGAGCTTTGTTAGGATTAGCCTTCATCACAATGTCTTCCACCTCCTCCAATCTCACAGGGGCCAATAGCAGGCTATTACCATGGTGCGTCACCAGCCTTTTCGTGACAAGGCCGGGGAACGTACTGGTGTAATCCGTCTGCTGGTATAAGTCCGAATAAAATCTGACGGCCTCCTCCTGTATCTCCACCGGGTCCCCTACCAGGCGTCCCTCGCCATTCAGAAGTCTGGGGATGCTGTTCCGGTGCTGACGAGTGCGGATCACATCATAGAAGAACTTGGTGCATCGGTCACCATCCTTGAGCCAGGTGCATTTAGCCCTCTGTGCCGCACTGATCTCCTCCTGTAGCCTCATGATGCTGACCTCCTCAATCAGAGTCTTCTTCCTAGCCGCCAACTCCCCGTCCAGAATGTCAGCCTGTAGAGCCACCTGAGTGTCCCGAAGCTCGGCTTCCTTTTCCACCAGAGAGGTCCGCGGTCTCATCTTCACCCAACCCCTGAGCGCTCGCTTGATCTGCTTGAGTTTATGAACCATGCGGAACTGAGCCGTGCCATCCCGGAAGTGCTGCATCTCCCCCGTAACCACCTTCTCATATCCAGCCGACAGGTACCAGCTATTGTTATACCGAAACGGCCTCGACCGCGAAGTAGGTCTCTCACAAAGGCCAACTCGGATAGGAGAGTAGTCGCTAGTACCAGCCGCAAGATCTTCTGCCACCGAATTAGGAAAGCACCGGAACCAGTCACTATTGCCCAAGGCCCGATCCAACTGACAAGCAATTCGATTATTAGTGGCCTTGTTGTGCCAGGTCCAGATATGGCCAGCTCTCTCCAGCCCCCTCAACCCAGACAGGAGCAGACATCTCTAGAAGTCATATAAAACCGAATCCGGGACAGGTCGACCTCCCACCTTCTCTTGGCGAAGGAGCATAGCATTGAAATCCCCCATGATAAGCAAACGAAGATGCATGTTGTCCGCCATATGATCCAGGCGCACAATGTCCTCCCACAAGGACTCCCTGAGTCTACGATCATTGTGCTCGTATACAGCACCCAGGATGAAACGGAACCCACCTTTGTTCTCAAAACAAATGCCAATAAGTTGTTCCGATTTCTGGATCTACACCCCCTCCCAGCTATCTCGGTTCCACCTAACCCAGATCCTTGCCATATCGCATAGATCTAAGTTGTGAATGTGGTCCCAGTTTGCCGGAGTCCTACGCGAGAGCATCGCGGCCCCTCTGATCTTCGTCTCCAGCAAAATAGCAATGTCACAAGCCTCTCTCCTCAGCACTCCTCCAATCTCTCAATGGAATACCCTCCCTAATGTTCCATGCTAGGACTGACATTAATTAATAGATGTCGGGTCCCCCTGAAACTCTACTGGATCAACACTCGGGGGGAGTGCCTCATCCGCCTGATCAATGTCTGCATCCACCATGGAGGACGGAGCCAGATGTGTCTGGATCCTGCTGAGTATAAGAGCCCAGTCAGGATTGGCCTCTGTCTGGTCGTCCTGATCCCGTGCTTGTGGGATATCCTCCCGCGTGGCCGGTGCATGTCTTTTCCTGCTGGTGTAAACCATGATCGCCTTGGAGGTTTCCGTCTCCTTCTGACTACTGCCAACTGGACTCATACCCCTGGTCACCATGCTCCTCTGAGGCCGGAACGGGACCAGCGCGCCCTGCGTACTCTCCTGTCTCTGCTGTGAGCCAGTCTCCAGCCTCCTGTCGACCTCCATCACCGTATCCTCCTCCATGTGTCTGTCTGTCGACGTCTCCCCAGGTAATTCACTGGGAGCCGTCTCCATCCCGGGTGCCTTCGTCTGATCCGCCGGTGGCCTGACAGCCTCCGTCCCCTTATACTTACACGCACTAGTAGCATGCCCAAAGCACGGGTAAAGTGCATTTAAACCCTCCCTAGATTTGTCTCGTTCGCAAAATAAGACCTTTTAGAAAACTTAAGCAGTATGGACCTCCCTAGATTCTACTTTTGCTCAGAATGGCCCTTTCCGTCAAGTGGCCGTTAAAAATGGCCGTTATTCACATTTTTTTTCAAAAAAATAAATAAAAAATTACTAAACTACCCCCCAGCCCCACCTACCCCCCCGCCCCACCTACCCCCCCGCCCCTTTGACCCCCACCACTCTCCTCCTCCGCCGGCGAGCGCCCGACCCCCCCTCCTCTCATCGCCGGCGAGCGCCCGCCCCCCCCCCTCCTCCCTTCGCCGGCGCTCGCCCGCCCCCACCACCGGAGAGATAGGAGGGCGCCCCACCTTCTCCCATCGCCGGCGAGTGCCCACCCCCCCCCGAACCACCCCCTCCTCCCGTCGCCGACGAACGCCCGCCCCCCCGACCCCCCCTCCCTCCGCCGGCGTCCGTCCGCCCCCACCACCGGAGAGAGGGGGGAGTGAAGGAGGGATAAAATCGTCTTTTTAGGCCATTTTAACGGTTAATAACAGCGGGAGGGGTGAATTGAGCAAAATCGAAACAACGTGAATTTTTTAAATCAGGGAGTCTTTAATTGCGTTTTCGCGACATCTAAGGAGGGTTTAAATGCACTTTACCCCCCCAAAGCACTCACAGAAGGAGCACATGGGAGGAACCCAGTCATACTCTACCGACTGTGTTAGAACCTTCCCGGACGGAACCAGGTATTCAAGCATACTCGGTAGTTCCGAACCCGTCTTGATCTCCACAAAGACCCTGGCATACATCAGTCTGGTGCGGAAAGCAGTGGCCTCATCTGCCTTGATCGGTTTTCCCACGAGGCTGACGAGTCTCATGAGGAGCGGGATGCTCCAATACTTCACTGGAAACTCTGAGAATCGGATCCATATAGGGATAGCATTCAGCACCTCCTTCTCACATCTCAGCTTCGGCGTCCATTCCTTCAATATGATGAGTATCCCATCAAATGACTATGGCCCTCCCTGCAAAATTTTGGTCACATCCTCCGCTGGCCTAAACTTGACATAGTAAAACCCATTCTCCCGGGAGAAAAATTTTATGCTGCCTTTGGGTCTCCAGACTCTCTTCGCATAACCCCGGATTTGGTCATAGAACGGCTTGTTCCCTAACACGTATAGCACCAATGTGTTCTTCCAGAAGTCAGCAACCTCCGCTATTTCCTCTGCGGGGAAATATGCCCTGAGCCCTCCTCCAACCGTCATCGGTGTAACAAATTCCATCGACAGCGGGCTTTTCGTCTCCACTGGCGTGCACACCTCCTTCCATGACCGAGACCTCTACTCCTCAGAGTGGGTCCTGGTTGGAGGGTTCGCAGATCCCGGGCCTTGCCTACCGGTATCGACAGCAATACCCTTTGCCTTCTCTGCCGCCGTCGCTTTTGGCCGCCATCCAGGCACAGTACGCACCGTACCTCCCCCTCGGCGATGGGGATCGAGTGTGCCTCTCGACGGCCGACTCCCATAATTTCCTTGGTTCTGGGCTCCTCGTCGCCCTCCGGCCCGTCGTCTCACCACCGTCTGCCAGCCGGCCTCTCCAGTCCCGTCCACCTCCGGCGTAGAAACCCGACCCGAATTCAAAAACCGGTGCCGTAGCCCCCGGCTCTCCCCTGCCTTTGTCGGGCCCCTCGCCCAGCCCCGACCCGCCTCGAACGGGGCCTCCACCCGCACCTGAACCCCCGCCTGGGAGGGTCCAACTGGATCCGGCCGACCCAACCTGAGGATATATGGGTCTGGGATCCGCCTGGCGTGATTGGAGGTACTGCCTCGGGGGAGTTCTCCTTCCAGAGTGGCTACAACCTTTTGCGGCATGCCAATCCCCCAATTGGTGATTATGACTTCATTTGGTGCAAGGATCTGGCTAGAAAAATGCAGCTTTGTATGTATCGCCTGCTCCTTGGTCGTCTGCTGACCAGAGACAGACTCATCTCTTTTGGGATCCAGGTCCCTAATCCGAAGTGTGCTCTTTGTGATTTGGAGGATGAATCGATGTCTCATCTATTTTTTGACTGTGGAGTTGCATGGTCAATATGGTCTGAGCAGAACCGTATGCTGGGTGGATGTATCGCTGGCAGGTCGATTGGAGCATTCATCACGGGTATTCGAGATTGCAGAGGGAGAGGCTTGGCCTGGTTCAAGACTGCTAGGATTCGACTGGCAGCTGCTGTCTGGCATGTTTGGCGGAAAAGGAATCGACGCATATTTGAGGGGCTTATCACCCCTCCGGTTGGTATCCTCCATAATCTGGAGTTTGATGTAAAAGAAATGGTCGACTGACGGGTGGACGACCATCCGTATGTATGTTGTATGAGTATTGTCTGATTTTGGAATAATATTTACCCTTTTTCGGGTAAATTGCAGATGACCTCTAGCCTAGTGGTTAAGAGAGATGCATGCGGCCCAAGTGGTCATGAGTTCGAATCCCAGTGGGAGCGATTCCAGAAACAATTTACCTGGTTCCAAAAAAATATATAGGGTAAATTAATAAATCATATGCTTCCTAGGTTTATTCTTCTCTATTGACAGGCTAGCAGTTTCTTAATATTGGAGACACACTACTTTAGCTCGTGTCACATGACATGCTATATTACAAAATTTCTTAGGGAAAACTATACTTTTGGTCACTGAATGTTTGTCTGATCAAAGTTTTAGTCACCCAAAGATATTTTTCAAAAGTTTAGTCACTGAATGTTTGGTCTTCCAAAAAAATGGTCACTATGTTAAATTGTTGTTTGTTTTATTAACGATTTTTGTTGACATGGCATGTTATGTACCATGTCAGTCGTTAAGTATGACGTGACACATCCACGTGAGCTATTTTTGGGTTTTATTTTACAAAAAATTTCGTTTGGGTATTAAGTTATGTGCCATGTTTCAATCAAGGTTTAAAGTATCGGCCGATACCGATACGTATCGGCCGTATCGGATCGGATTTGGCTCTGGCCGATCCGAAACGGCACAAAATTATCGGTATCGGCCGAGAACCCGAGTTAAAGCATTGGATCGGTTCGTATCGGGTTCATATCGGCCGATACGGACCGATACAGGCCGATACGAACCCGAACCCTAACTTCCCAGAAAAATCTATAGGAGAGTCAGGAGACATGAAGAATCTGGGTCAAATCCAACAGAAAATCTAATAATAGAGAAATCACGGGTCCTAAAATTCTATAAAAGGAATCAAAATTGACATACCACAACCACAACCACAACAACAAAGAAAAATTTTCTTACAAAAATTTTGAAGAAAAAATTTATTACAGAAATTGTAAAGGGCTTACCTCTCGTTTGCAGCAGGTAGCCGTCGCCTTCTCCTTCCCCTTAGCCGTCGCCTTCACCGCCGTCGCGGTCGCCGTCGCCCTCGCCGCCTCCGCCGCCGCCGTTGCTGAAGAGAAGTGGTGGCTTCATGTGGTCCCTCTCCTCCCCATCTCCTTCGAAGCGTAGGAGCGTGGAGGCGGAAGCCGGCGGTGGAGCGGAAGCCGGGCGGTGGCAGGAGGCGGAGAGGGAGAGGGAAAAAATCAGATTTTTTTCTCTCTCCTCCACCGATATATTTAGAGTCCCCCCCCCCCCCCCCCCCCCCCGCACACAGTATTCGAAGTCCTCGAAGACCGTGCGGTCTCCAGAACAGAAAAATAAAAAAAAAGGAAAGGAAGCGAGGTTTCGAACCAGAGCCACAGGGACTGTAACTGTGGACAGAACAGAACTTATAACAGTTTACACTAACCACAGGCTCCATTCCGTTTCTTTGTTTATAAGTTGCTTGTATTCATATTTATGTTCTAACTTCTATATATATATATATATATATATATGGTAATTTTTTTTTTCTTTTCTTATATATATATATATATATATATATATATATATATATATATATATATATATATTGCCGATACCAAAAATCCGATACTCCGATCCGATACCGCCGATACCGCCGATACTTCCGATACCGATACTCATACAAAATGTCCGATACCGATACCGATACCGATATTTTGAACCTTGGTTTCAATGTTTATGACATGGTATTTCATTTTTTTATTTTTTTTTTTAAAGAAACTTAATACACAACGAATTTTGTGAAAAATAAAACACAAAAATAGTCCACGTGAATGTGCCACGTCATACTTAACGACTGACATGGCACATAACATGCCATGTCAAAAAAAATTGTTAATAAAACAAACAACAATTTAACAGAGTGACCATTTTTTTGGACGACCAAACATTCAGTGACTAAATTTTTGGAAAATATCTTTGAGTGACTAAAACTTGGGTCAGACAAACATTCAGTGACCAAAAGTATAGTTTAAATTTCTTATATAACAATTTTCTTTATGAACTACTTGGATCTTCCTTATTTCCATCAATTTAATAGTCTATATTGGTTTGACCTCTCAGTGGAAGAAGACTTATCAACTTTGCTTATGTACTTATACATTTAGTATATTAGTCTATATATATAGGGCAAAATTAATAAATTGTATCCTTTATGTTTTGAAAGTATGTCCTGGATTTGTGAAAAGTGAGAATGTTTGTACCAGTTTAGATTACAGATACCTTTTATCTGGAATTTCATTTGGTGTCAAAAGCAAGACACAGGTCAAACGGATTTCATCTAAAGTGGATGTCTTTTCAAATATGCTATTCATTTCGGGGCTTAACTGCGAGTTTCCGAAACGTTAGTCCAACGAGCATTCCAGAGAAGAAAATGTTAGCCCAATGGAATTCCAAATAAATTGTAAGTGCAATCCAAATTGGTCTTTAGTCTCCCTCTCTCTCTCTCTCCCCTTTTTTGGCAGACGAGATTAGTGAGGGTTAATGAGTGTCCTTTGGGCATTCGACCGGAAAACCCTTTCTTTATGAGCTATTTGGGCGTTAAATTTATTGTTTTCATAATTTAGTATTTTGTATTGATTTGACATCTCATAGAACATGGTTCTCGGTATTGGTATCGGTATCGGACTCATCTCAATTCCCAGTTTCGGGGTGGTTGAATTGGTTGGTTTCAGTAGTTTAGGTGGTTTTGGCTTATACCGCGAAGTATGTTAGAGAAGACGACATCCACATCGATGACTTTCTTTCTGATACATTTAGTGCTTTCTTCTCATTCAAGTTTATGCTCACATGTTAGTCACGTCACCTATGCTGAGTTACTGATACATTATATGTTGTGAGAACGTTCTAACTCTAGCTATGGCCAGACAGATGCCTACATCTAGTGGTTGATCATCATGATAGATCAATAATCAAATCCGAGCCTCTCTTTCTCTCCCTCCCTATTTTATTCGTATTTATTCACTACTAAAGCAGATAGCAGGGTGGTTTGAGCCATTAATATCATTTTATATTCACTCATGTTTACTTTAGCCCATTCAAACGATTCCACCCAGTATCCATTCTCTCCAAGAAGTCTGTACAAGGAATTTTTTTGGAATTGTTGACTAATTTATCATGGTCTCATTTCTAGGAATACATAATTTTCATGGTCTTCTTATTGTTATTCTTCTACTTGATACACTTCCATGGTTGAGCAAAACTTTGATCTTGCACTCAGCAAATGGAGTGAAGTAATGAGTCTGTTACTATTGGACATATATTGTTATCAGGTTGCACATGTTATGCTACATTATACTTTTTTTTTTTTCCCTTCATTTAGCAAATTCTCATTGTTGACTGGTTGCAGCTTTTGTTTTTGTTTCCGTTGATTTAATATTTTGTATTTTGATTGACCTCTTAGAGAAAGATGAAATATCAACTTTGCTGACTTAGCGATACATTTATTTCTCGCCCAATCTCCATTAGTAATGTTATGTTTAGTGTTCAAGTGCTATATGCTCACTTCATTTAATCGCTGAAATATTTTTTACGAAGGATTTATCATTTTAAAAATATGTATCTGATGACAACTTATATTAGATTTCCGTCATGTGATGCGTTGTCAATCCATATATACCAACTTCTATACAGTTTTTGATATTTTAACTGTAGTTCATGATTTGAAGTGGTGAAAGGTTAAATTTAAATTAATACATAATTCTTGTGTAAATTTCTCTAGATGTAATATATCTTAAAATGTATTGTTATGTTTCTCGAAGGTAGTATCTTATGAAATAATATTAAGATATTGATGATTATCATAATAAATCAATGATGGAAGCATCAGCTACATCCTTTACTCTATTTACATGGGAAGCCTTTTGCGAAACCATAAATTAGTTTCCAGTGCTTGCTAATATCCTATATGGTTCCTCTCATTGGAGAGAGAGAGAGAGAGAGAGAGAGAGAGAGAGAGAGAGAGAGAGAGAGAGAGAGAGAGAGAGAGAGAGAGAACCTATGGAAGTTTTGGTGTTCCAGATTACTTCTTCCTCTCTATTCTCTCCTCTCTCTTCTTACCATCAACTTTTCTGTCTACAAGCTTTGACGATAATAATCTCAAATATGTCTTTCAGTTATAATGGATAACCTAATACTAACACTTGTATTCTTTTGCTGATGAAAATGAGTCCAGATTTTATCAATCCGAGTCGAATAGAGCTTGCAGCTGCTTTGTTCATTTACAGTTCTCTGTTCTCTTCGCTCTTCCAGTGTTGAGATGTCTGTACTGCAGCCATTTGGCAGCAGGGGAGAGCATACGATGGGGATCATTTCCACATTGCGATGGGAAAGGCTGGCTCTTCACATATGGGCTTAAACTGGTCATTTGGTGTTATATTGATGGTTACACTGTTGGCCACAGGAAAAATAGGCTCCTTTCTATCTTGATCATGGTGCAATCTCTACCTCTAGCGATGGCGAGGCAGGTTTGTTTCAGCTATTTGTTAATCATTATTATTATTATCCAAGTTTTCTTCCATCTGAATTTGGTCAGCTATGGAGCATGCGAATGCTCCACAAATGAGAGAGGTGGTTAAAAAGATGTCAAATCCAGATCCAACTAAAAAATATGTCTCCTAGCATCGCACGGGAAAAACGTTAGTGTTTTAAAATTTCACAAACTTATCCTTCTTTCTCTCTCTCTAAATGAGGCAATGATGATGATGATCCCTATCGGAATCATGGATAAACCCTAAAAATGTATGGTTAGGGTTAGGGTTCTCTTCTTCTTCTTCTTCTTCTTCTTCTTCTTCTTCTTCTTCTTATTATTATTATTATTATTATTGTTACACCAGTCCCCCAAATCTTGCTATTTGCTATTGTGTGAATATCTACATGTACCTATGGCGAGGCAGGTCCGCTGCAGCCATTTCTTCAATTAGCATTCTGATCAAAGAATCAAATCTGAGCCTCTCTCTCTCTCTCTCTCTCCTCTCAAAAATTATTCGCTATTGAAGCATATGGCATGGCAGTTTGAGCTGATTTTAATCATTTCCACCCAATATTTGTTCTTCTTTGTATCTATGGTGGTAAAGTTTTTTTACAAGGACAGTTTTTATAACCAGTGAGTGGTGACTAATTTATCAGTCTCATATCTAGGAATACGTATCTGTATGCATTGATCTTAGTTGCACTATTTGTAAATTTATTACCTATCATCGTGTACCGCCTGACAATTTCCTCCCCTGATGCTTCAAAATTGTGTTTAGCTGCATGTTATTCTTCTAGTTTATATACTTCTATGACTGATAACAACTTTGATCTTTTGTAGACCAGCAAATAAAGTACACAATTAAGAATGTATGTATCAAGTTAAGAGCAAAATATTGGCAAGTTATATGGGCACATCAAAATTTGATCATGGCTAGCCCATTTTGAACTTTGGTTTATTTACAAGTTTGCCATTGAAGAAAGTGATCATGGCTATCCGACTCTTTGGTATAAAAGTCAATTTTTCTAATTTTGCTCTTCTTCTTCCTCAACTCATCCAAGAAGAAGAAGAAGAACAAGAAGAACAAGAAAAAGAAGAAGAGAAAGAAGAAGAACAAAAACAACAAAAATGAGAATTTTGATGGGGTTTAAACCATAATTTTCTTTCTCAACTCATTCTTACTATCTCCAAGTATAATGGAGTTTAATCCCTAATTTTCTTCCCATTTCGATTTTCGATTTTCAATTGACGGAGAAGAAGAAAATGAGAAGAAAATACCCAAAAATTAAACCCTAATTTTCTTCTCATTTCCAATTTTGATGGCACTCAAAGGCTCCTCATAATGCAGAAACCCTAATATTGGTGGAAACCATAATATTGCTGTTCAACTAGTGTAAACAAGGACTGCCCAATTTTTTGGCAGTCCTACAAACTGAATGGGCTGCCAGAAAACTGGACAGTCCTAAGTCACATCATGTGAAACAAAGGACTGTCCATTTTTCTGGCAGTCCTAACTGTATGTTGAACGGCCAGAAGAATGGGCAGTCCAACTCACAGCATGTGTAACTTTGGACTGCCCAACTATCTGGCAGTCCAGTCTGTATGTTGAACTGCCAGAAGAATGAGCAGTCCTTTGTTAAACAGGCTCTGCCTTAGGACTGCCCATTCTTTTGGCAGTCCACCATACAGACTGGACTGCCAGATGGTTGGCAGTCATACCATTATGTCACGCTCCGATTCCGTCGAATCGATAGTCGACCTCCAGGCGTGATGCCGTGCGAACCTAATTTGCGATCGCACAAGGCATAGTCATAAGGTAATCCGAGACACAAGATCTAAGAGAGTACGCAGATAAATTGATTCACACAATAAGTAAAGGAAACTTGATCTTTATTGATAATGAACATCTTTTACAGACTCCGATACAAGACTCATTGCCGCACGGGCTACAACATGACTCGATTACAAAAGAGTGCCGATGAGATAGCCGTTCCATACATTGCACACATCCCTCAATATGCAACAAAGTACTACAGTGACCTGGATGGGAGGGACGCTGAGTCATCTTCCTTGGACTGTCGAGAGCCTTCAAAAGTGGAGTCGCAGAGAAAGTCTTCGACGCACGGCCGAAGCTTCAAAATTACGAACGTCGTCGAGCTAGCTGGCGCGTCCTTCCTGGTTCGCGGGACCTGCAAAGAGCGAGGATCAGTACGATCACATGTACTGGCGAATGGCTAATTAAAATTCAAGCTCTGCATTTGATTCAAGAAGTTTCGTAAACATGTTAGCTAGCTATTTCAATGATCTTTCTAACCATCCTGATCGATTTTGCATGTTAACATGTTTTGAGGCAAGCATATGAAATTGTATAACATTAAGCAACTATCATATTCATCCCGTGTCCCGTGCATTTGTTAAGCCGTGGAAGGGTGTGAAGGCCACTGGCAATGTCAAGCAATCGCGGACTATAGCTGGGTTAGACGGCGACCCTTTCGCGGTGGGTAGCGAGCCCTGTGCGAAAGTTCCCGAATAACCCACGCCGATGAAGGGTTGGCGCCTGCTATTCTCGTTCCTTCCGGGCCGAATCGGTCCCTTGGCCTAGGCAACCGTTCGAGGAAACTACACCTTGTCGACAAGTTGTCCAATGACCGTTTTGCTTACTTGGTCGTATCGTTGCGATAAACGTTAATCGATTCATTCATTGCTTTGCATAGGCTAAGTGGATTTGCATAAGGAACATGTTTTCTATTTCCAATACCAGCAGTTGATAACAAGTGTTTCGTGAAGAATCGTGCTACGATTTTTTTGATTCTACACTATTATGACAAGCATTCATTTTACTTCACATATTGAGTTTTGAAGTAGAGGGACGAGGCGAAGGAGGTCAGCCACTCGCCTTAGAATTTTCTCAAGCGAGCGACCGGTTGGCTGCGCTGACGTCGCCTACGCGATCACCTGCAATCGCATAAGCAACTGATTAGAACACTGTGGAATTCAAGAAATTTCGATAGGAATGCGAAGCTCGAAAGCGCAAGTCAAGAAAATCCATCGGAAACATTCACGAGAAACGCATTCACGAAAACAAAACCAAAGCCAAATCAAGCGCGGCATGAAAATCAGAGCAACGGGAGGTCTCTCCCGACTCAGCCGCAGAGCCAATCCTCGAGGCGCAACCCGCTGAATATGGGACTTGGTTCCGAAGAAGCCATTCCATAACGTGGAATGGATCTTAATTCAATCGTTCCCGTTCGATCGACTCGGCCGATTCCGACCTATCGGTCCCGACCGAATCGATAGCGATAGTGTTCCTTTCTCGCGCACCCCGTGGACGGAAACGGGGCACGATGTAGGGACGGGACACTACACCATAACCAACTAATAAAAGTTTCGTCCTCGAAACTTAAAGATAGAACCTACCTCTACGAGAACAATGAAGGAAATTTCTCCTTCATTTCCGATTCAAGCTCCCACGTCGACTTTTCGACCGAATGGTTCCTCCAGAGGACGCGGACGAGAGGGATCGCTCGATTTCGCAGCAGCTTATCCTTGCGTTCTAAGATTTGAACTGGCTCTTCAACGTAGGATAAGTCGGACTTTAGCTCCAGCTGGCCAAAATCTACCACGTGGCTCGGGTCGTGCACGTACTTCCGCAGTTGAGAGACGTGGAAGACATTGTGTACACCTTCAACCGCCGACGGTAGGACAATTTTATAGGCCACTGGGGCGACCCGTTCGAGTATTTCGAACGGCCCAACGAATTTCGGGCTCAACTTTCCTTTCGCGTCGAACCGAGTAACTCCCCGCATGGGCGACACCTTGAGAAATACGTGATCGCCTTCTTGAAACTCGAGGGGTCGACGATGAACGTCCGCATAGCTTTTCTGACGACTCTGCACAATCTTTAGTCTTTCCCGAATGAGCCGAATTTTCTGCACGGTCTGTTCCACCAGTTCTGGACCGAGAATCTGTCGCTCTCCGACTTCGTCCCAGCAAATGGGTGATCGGCACTTGCGTCTGTACAAGGCTTCATACGGCACCATTTGAATGCTGGATTGATAGCTATTGTTGTATGCAAATTCGGCCAGAGGTAGATGATTGTCCCAGCTTGATTTGAAGTCAATTGCGCAGAGTCGTAGCATGTCTTCGAGAATCTGATTGACGCGCTCCGTTTGGCCGTCGGTCTGAGGATGGTAAGCTGAGCTGAACTGCAACTTGGTAACCAGCGTCGACTGAAGGCTACTCCAGAATCGCGACATGAACCGTGAATCCCGATCAGAGACGATGGATACTGGAACTCCGTGCAGCCGTACTATCTCATCAAGATATATCTGCGCCAGGCGATCAACGCTCCAAGTAACTTTGATGGCAATAAAGTGCGCTAACTTGGTTAATCGATCGACGATAACCCAGATGGCATCATTTCTCCGCGGCGTCTTCGGCAGACCAACAATAAAATCCATGCACACGTGCTGCCACTTCCATTCCGGAATCGCCAGATTCTGCATCTCCCCGCCCGGTCTCTGGTGCTCAGCTTTAACCTGCTGACATGCTATGCATTGCGACACGAAAAGTGCCACATCTCTTTTCATCCCGTGCCACCAAAAGTTTGTGCGGAGGTCCTTGTACATTTTCGTGCTGCCGGGATGCAAATCGACACAGATTTTTTCAATTCGTAAATGCTAGGTTTTTATTTAAAAGACTTTAATTTCCATTAAAATACTTACAATTAAAACAAAGAATGAAACGTAATGCACACGAGATCATTTAAACAAACAATTCTAGGGTTTCGAATGGGAATTTTTTTAGAAATAATGGGTAATTTCTAGGGTTTCAGATTTTCTCAAAATTTAATCATGGCTAGCCTATTCTTCGGTGCCATCGTTCTTCTTCAAAAGAGGAGGATGGTGGAGGAGAAGAGGATTTTTCTTGTTCATAGGGTTTTGTAATTTCTTCTTCAAAACTTCAAAACTCAAGAAGAGAGGGGTGAGGGTTTTGGAAGGGAGAGAAGGGATTTTGCAAATGAAGGGGAAATAATGGGTTTGGGGGGGGGGGGGGGAATTTGGGACAGCCAAGATCAAAAAATTGGGCTAGCCTTGTGAAAAACAAAAAAAATTGGGCTAGCCACAATCCGGGCTAGCCATGACATATTTTGACGTGCCCATATAATTTGCCAAAATATTTTATTCCTCTATATTGGCATTATGGAATCTCAGTCTGTCCTCTCTACTTGTCCATTTTTCATTCTCTTTCTTGACTGTGGATCAGGTTGAGAAGGGATAGAAGGAAATCCCTTCTCTCTCTCTCTCTCTACCAAATCAAAATCCCTAAAAGAGGCAGGATGATTATTATTTGTGAAAAATCCTAAAAATTAGGGTTAAGAGCAACTTTCTTCTTCTCTCCGTCCTCTTCTTCCAGTTGGCGTGGTGGCTCTGCTGTAGCCATTTCGGTAGGAGAGGCCGCTGAGAGCACATGAATGACATGAAAGAGGATGAATTTTTTTTGTACATCTCCCTTTCAACTTTTCAAAATTACAGTTTGATCAATAATTGGATGATTTGCAAGCAATCAAGCGGCCCCGTAGAAAGAAACCTCTCTTTGTGCGTGTGTCTCTCTCTCTCTCTCTCTCTCTATATATATATATATATATATATATATATATATATATATATATATGAAAATTTGGCTTCACCGTGATTTTTTTTTCCAAGTATACACTTATCTAACTTTACTAATTAAAATTGTTCATTAAATTTAATGAGGGCAGCTAGGTAATTACGTATGGAGTTTTTTAAGGAAAATGTAGTTTGCTCTTGGTGCCTTTTGTTCTTACCAAGTACAAAAAAAGGTTAATTAAAAGGCAGTTAAAATACTTGCAACACACGTGCATATATATATATATATATATATATATATATATATATATATAAGAGGCAATTATGATCATGATCCCTATGGTCATCATGGATAAACCCTAAAAATTAGGGTTAATGTTCAATTTTGTTCTTCCCTCTTTGGATGATGGCGTGTTGGCTCTAATGCAGCCATGTTCCATAGCAGGGGAGGAGGAGAGCACAAAATTTGGGGATCGTCTTTACATTCTGATGGATATTCTAGAGAGTAGTGCTTGAGCTCAGAAGGCTCATCTTAAAGCTTGAGCTCTCTACTTCTCCTTAGGCTCGCTCAAAGCTCGGTTCTTTTGCATCTATACTTAGTTGAGGTTCTACTCTATTTTGTTTGCTACTGTGTGAATCTCTACATCTAGGTATGGCGAGGCAGAGCCCCTGCAGCCATTCTTCAATCATGATTGATCAAAAATTGAATCTGAGCGTCTCTCCCCCTTACTTTTACTTTCCGCCAAATTATTCACTATTACAGCAGATGGCATGGGATGTCCCAAGCAGCCGTTTGTCGATCATCACAATAGGCTCTCTCTCTCTCTATATATATATATCTTTTGTTCCCCTATTTATTTTGTTATTTATTCATATTTATCCACTACTAGAGCATATGGATTTTGGAGTTTTGAAACTAGAGGGATTGGGAAAGATGAAATGTAAAGATAAACTCCATTGAGAAAATTAGTGTTATAATTTGCTTTGGGATTGTCACTCCTTTTCACTCTTTGGCTCAATGCATCACAGAGATTAATGCGATTCGATATATCAAATTGTATCATCTTTATCTCTTCGTCTAGACACTTTCATAGTAGTCTAGGAGAACCTAGAGGGTGCTTCTTGGTTGCACGAGCTTAAATTGCATATTGCAAAAAATAGTTTTGCCTACCTGCTAATTATGGGCCTCGATTTTAAAACGTGATGCTCTCTCTCATGCATGCTCATAGGTATCTTCACTAGGAATTTGGCACCAATACAGAGGGTTACGTCAGCACGATAGTCGTTCATAAAAACTGTCAAATAATTTATGAAGCTTATGTTTCCCCCTTTTATATGGCAAACAGTATGCTAATGTTGGATATGTGCTGTTAAAATTAGCAAGTGTCACGTGCCACGATATATTTTACAATTTGTTAATTAAACAATTTTCTTTATTAACTACTTGGACCTTCCAGTTCATGTCTCCATCAATTTAATGTTTTGTTTGTATTGATTTGATGTCTTAGAGAAAATATGACATATAACTTCACTGACTTAGTAGTACATTTAATCCATTAATCTATGATCTATGTATAGGGTAGATTTATAAATCTACCCTTTAGTTTATGTTTTGAAAGTATGGCGTGGGTTTTGAGAAGATGGTACATTTATAAGTATATAAGTAGCAATTACTGTCAAAATTTCCAAAAATATTGTCAATTCCTTTTTCTTTACCCTCTTTCCTATCAACCGAGGGAAATAAAGGAAAATAAAATTGTTTCATGTAGTAATGGGGAACCGTTTGTATAGGATTGTGTTTCGTTTTTCTTCCCCTTCCCTCAGTTTCTTAGCAACCAAACACATCCTAAGGGATGGAAGGAAATCTTCTTACAAGCGAGCTGTTGAGAAAATTTTCTTCTCTCTTTGTGAAAGAGGCAATGATGATGATCCCTATCAGCAATGTTATAGATATCGTTTGGTTTGAGGCCTACATTGACATATATCGGTCGATATATGTCGATTATGGCCGATATATCGACTGATATTATATTTCTTCCAATATATATTGGATAGTAGAGGTGAATTAGTATTTTTGGGTTCAGGTTAGTAGGATAATGGGTAAACCATAATACAATTCCTAATTTATTCTTGTTGAGTGTATTAATGGACTTTTAGTCCCACATCGGGTAGAATAATAGGGAGAGAGGTTAGCCTCTCCTATATAAGTGTAGCTCCACCTCAATAATAAACAAGTCAAATATTCTACTAAATTCTATTTGGTATCAGAGCCACCACCTCTCTCTCCACCAAACCCTAGCCATCATCCCTCTCCACAAAATTCTAATCCTACTCCACAAAACCCTAATCCTACCCCACAAAATCCTAGCCGCCACCCCCAACCCCTTCCCACCTTCTCCGCCCCCACCGCCCCGCCTCTGTCCGCCTCCCCTCCCCCCTCAGCACCGCCCGGCCTCCCCTCCTTCGCCGCCAGCACCGCCGCCCTCCCCCCCCACCGGCCCTTCTCCTCCTTCTCGTCCGGCCATGCTACCTCCAGTCGCAACCCGGCATGGGACATGAGGAGCGGCTCTCAGAGACGCCGCTACCGCTGAAGGAGGAACAGTAAACGTGGAGAGGACGGTGACCAAAGGTGCAGACGGTCTCGATCTATCTTGTTGATAGAAGAGGATAAGACGAAGATGATGGAGACGATCTACGACAAGCTGACAGTCAAAGAGATGAAGGTTTTGGTGGACGATCTCTTCTCTAGGAGGCTGATCGAGACTAGTTTTCGTCCTGCACACACAGATGTGGATCCTTTACCATACAAAATGGCGAAGTTGGAGAAACTGGAAGTAAAGTTGGAGGATACTTCTAATTATTTGAAGTGGTCGCGTCAGATGATGCGGACTCTGAAGGCAAGAGGCTTGGTGGGCTCTGTGAATGGCCAAACCAAGGCACCTGAAGATCACTCCTCACGGGAGTTTGCTGTGTGGGAGATCGTCAACAATGTTGTAGCAGGATGGTTGACAGCCTCCTTGACCGACCAAGTGTCGGGCAACGTGGAGGCAATGGAGGGAGCGGGTGATATTTGGATGACGCTGAAGGACATGTTCTCGGGGACGGATAACCCTATGAGAGTCTTCCAACTACAGGATGAACTTGATAAGGTGGTCCAAGAAGATCACACCATCTCCGAATATGCGGCTGTGCTGAAGAAGTGTTGGTCAAATCTCGACCACTATGATCCCATTGGTGTGGAAGATGAGCAAGTGTAACCAGCATTTGCGAAGCATTACCAGAAGTTCATGGAGTATATCTCGCGATAGAGGATGATGAAGTTTCTGAAGGGGCTCAACCCAGCATTCGAGCAAAGGAGGAATGTGCTACTCGTACAACCCGGACTGCCATCACTAGAGGAGGCCATTGCTGCTATGGCACAAGAAGCACGGTTGAAGCTGATGCCCAGCACCACTAACACTCCGGGAGAGAAATCAGCTCTAGCAGTTTTTAACCCAAACCCTTCAGGAGGGGGAGGGTGCTACAACTGTGGAGACCCAAGACACTTCATCAGATTCTGTACGAAGCCTATGAGAGGCTAGTCCAGCGATCGTGGATGCGGTCGTGGTGGATGTCGAGGTGGCAGAGGAGGCTATGTCGGTGGCAGAGGACATTATTCTGGAGGGCACAAGGCAAACCTGACAGAAGGGGAGGTAAAAATCAGTCATCCGATGTGACCCCTAGTGAGAGAGATGTTGGAAATATGGAGGAACATGAAGCTTGGAACCAACGACAGTCGCGCCAACACTACTGGGACATCGACTCCAACCACCTTCGGGGGTAACATCATATACTATGCCAGTACAAGCACATGTATACCTGCTCATGCCCTTGCATCTACCCACAAACCAGGAAGTGTAAATTGGATAATTGACTCTGGGGCATCTTGCCATGTTACGGGTGCCCGTGATGAGTTCCAAGATTACACTCACCTGATGACACCTGAAAGCATTCAGACTGCTGATGGTACTGCTAGACCTATTGTGGGTAAATGGACAGTTGAATGCACCCCTTCGATGTGTTTAACTGATGTCTTGCATGCTCCATCCTTTCCTGTTAATCTATTATCCATAAGTGTCATTGTTCTTCAACTTAATTGTGTTGTTTTTTTTGACATTCCGAAGGTTATTTTTCAGGAGAAGGAAACAGGGAGACAGTTGGAGACTGGCACTTGGCATAAAGGGCTATGGTACTTGGACATGGTTGGGCTGGATACAGCACTGGCAGCACTGGCAGCACTGGTGGATGAAGCACAACCGGAGGAGCTGCGAAGTACCGTAGAAGAATTATTACTCCAACATCAGCGCATGGGACACTCTTCATTTAGTCTATTTAGTCGAATGTTTCCAGCTATGTATTAAAAAGCTAATAAGCAAAAGTTAGTTTGTGATGCTTGTGAGCTTGAAAAACACACCGGAAGCTCTTATGTGAGTTCTGAAAATAGAAGTTTAGCTGCTTTTGATATGATACACTCTGATGTGTGGGGACCTTGTCCTACAACTGCTGTTAATGGTTTTAAGTGGTTTGTCACCTTTATTGACGGCCATACTCATGTCACCTGGGTATACCTAATGAAGAGTAGGAGTGATGCCTTTGCATGCTTTCAAGACTTTCATCGCAGGGTTTCAACACAGTACGGTGCCAAAGTGAAGATTTTGAGGTTTGACAATGGGATAAAATATACCAACAAAATCATTGAGGAGTACTTATTAGCCAATGGGATACATCATCAGACTTCATGTGCCTATACACCAGCACAAAATGACGTGGCGGAACGGCAGAACATGCACATGTTGGAAGTGGCAAGGTCGATGATGTTTGCTATGAATGTTTCGAAACACTTGTGGGGACATTCCGTGTTGACTGCTGCATACCTTATCAACATGATGTCCTCGCAGATGTTAAGATGGAAGACACCATTTGAGATGTTACAAGTGAGAACAAGTACATTGTTCCTCCAAAAGTATTTGGTTGTGTATGCTTTGTGAAGGATAATAGACCTATAGTAGGAAAATTGGACCCTCGGACAGTGAAGTGTCTTCGTTGGCTACCCAGGAACTTAGAAGGGATATTCTTGCTGGAGTCCAGTGGAGCGAAGACTCTTTGTGAACATGGATGTTATATTCAGAGAGACGGAACCATACTATCACAATTGTTCAGGTGAAGGCTCCGCATTGGGTGACACTCCTTACACAGGAGGTGTTAGGAGTGAGGGGGAGATAGTCCCAAGCGTGGTTGTTGGGTCAGTTCCATGCTCAATGATGGAAGTTAGTCTAAGAAAAGCAGGGAAAGATAGTGAGAGTGAGGAAAGTGATGATGATGCATACAATCAGGAGGAAGAAAGTGATGCTCCAGTACAGGAGGAGACTACAGAACAGGGGGAGGAACGAACTTTAGAGCTCCAAGTCTACAGAAGAAGGAATCAGCAGTCCACTGCTGTGCCTATTGTCCCTACTGTGCCAACTGTGCCATGTCCCTCGCTTAACCCTGCCCCAACTCCTGAAGATGCGCCTTCCGCACCGGATCCCTCTGATTCGGATGCGGATCCCTCTGATTCGGATGATATGATCTCTCCTCCACTATCTCATATTCCCTTAAGAAGATCTTCTCGTAGTAATGCAGGAAAATCTTCTATTCGTTATGGTTATGAACATGATATTGCTCATTTTCTATCATACTCTAATCTATCCCTTACTTTGGAGCATTCATTGCATCGTTAGACACCACCTCTTTGCCTAAGTGTTGGCAGGAAGCGAAGGAAGATCGAAGGTGGAAAGCTGCAATGTAAGAGGAACTTGGGGCACTGGAAAGAAATGGGCAAGGTTGTTAAAGGCGCAAGGCGCACTCAAGGCGCAAAGGGTCCATATCGCCCGAGGCGCAAGGCGCACTTAAGGCGCACGCCCGAGCGATTCAAGACGCATATATATATATATATAAACATTGATAAACTTGTGTCACCTCTCTAGTCTTTGTCTCTATATATATAATTCACAATTCACATTGATTCATTTATTTTGTATCCATCAATTTTGCAGGTGCAAAGCTGGTTGAGATGGAGACTTTGGTAGTATCCATCAATTTTGTAATTAGTCTACAGTAACAAAAAAAATTGAATGAAATTTTTGTATGAATAGAAAAAGAAGACACTACTTCACAGTTCACATTTCACACTAACAAACAAAAATGAACAGTAAACAAAAACTCTACAAAAACTCACTACTTCAGACTCAGTAAGCTGTATACACAAAAATTAACAATAAAAAAAAAGACGAGATCGAGAGAGAGAGAGAGAGAGAGAGAAAGAAAAAGAAAAGAAAAGCATTGCAGAAGCGAGAGATCGAGAGAGATCGAGAGGGAGAGGGGGGAACTCACCTGAAGTCCGCCGCCGCAGTCGCCAGCCAAGTCCGCCGGAGTTGCCAGGTAAGTAGGGTTTCGTTTCCTTTTTTTTTCCTTTTGTTATGTTCTTTTTTTTCTTCCTCTCTTTTCTTCTGTGCTTTCCTTCTGTTTTTCTTCAGCTGTATTTTTTTTCCTTGCGGGCCTGTGGTGGCACTGGACTTTTTCTTATTTTCGCACAAATTAGACCTGTACAATAAATATTCCTGCACAATATTATAGAGGCGCGCCTAGGCGCGCCTTAACTAAAAGGCGCGCCTAAGGAAAAGGTACGCCATTGGCGCGCCTAGAGAATTGCGCCTCGCCTGGACCCTCCTAAGGCGCTGCCCCTGCGCCTGGAGCCGAGGCGCGCCTTAGGCGCGCCTTTGATAACACTGGAAATGGGACATGAGAACTTGTTCCATTACCTGAAGGAAAAAGGGCAGTCGGGTGCAAATGGGTTTTCACGGTGAAGGAGACGCCAGAAAGAAAGGTGGAGCGATACAAGGCAAGATTGGTTGCAAAAGGATTCACTCAGCCCTATGGTATCGACTATGATGAGACGTTTGCTCCTGTAGCGAAGGTGAGCACTGTAAGAACCCTGGTCTCTCTTGCAGCCAACCATGGGTGGCAACTTCATCAATTAGATGTGAAGAATGCCTTTCTTCATAGAGATCTACAGGAGGATGTATACATGGAGACTCTCCCTGGATTTTGCACGAGACAGTCAGCAGGAAAAGTGTGCAAGCTGAAAAAATCACTGTTTGGACTCAAGCAATCTCCTCGGACATGGTTTGAAAGATTCAGAAAAGCTGTCACGGGCATGGGGTACAGCCAGACTAATGCAGATCACAGTCTTTTTTCGACATGCGAGAGGCCATGTTACCATACTTGCGATATACGTGGATGATATAGTGATCACAGGTGATGAGGAAGAGGAGATTACCCAGCTGAAGAAGAAACTTGCCAAAGAATTTGAAGTAAAGGACTTGGGAATGATGAGGTATTTTCTTGGGATCGAGATAGCTCGAGAAAAAGATGGGATCGTCCTCTCAGAGGAAGTATGTACTAGACTTGCTCACAGAAACCGGGATGCTGGGATGTTGTCCGGCAGTCACTCCGATTGACCAGAAAGATAAATTGGGGGCAGAGGCAGGAGAGCCGGTTGATCGTGAAATATATCAGACTTGTAGGCAGATTGATTTATCTGGGTCACACTCGTCCTGATATCTCACTTGTTGTGAGTGTAGTGAGTCGTTACATGCACGATCCAAGAAAGAGCCACATGGATGCAGTTTTTCATATTTTGAGATATCTAAAGGGGGCTCCTGGAAGAGGGATATGGTTCAAGAACAAGGGACACCTTAGTGTTGAGGGATACTGTGATACAGATTGGACAAGTTGCATAGATGACATAAGGTCTACCTCAGGATATTGTATATTTGTGGGAGGTAACCTAGTCTCATGGAGAAGCAAGAAACAGTCCGTGGTAGCTCGATCAACCACTGAAGCAGAATATAGAGCTATGACTCTGGGAGTGTCAGAATTGTTGTGGGTAAAAGTATTGCTGACAGAGTTGAAGCTGGACCAAGGAACACCATTGCGTCTTCTGAGTGATAGCCAAGCAGCACTGAGTATAGATAACAATCCAGTTCAGCATGACAGAACGAAGAACATCGTGATCGATCGGATTTTCATCAAGGAAAAGATGGAGAAAGGAATACTAAAGCTCGATCATGTTCGTTCAAAAGAACAAATTGCAGATTGTCTTACTAAGGGGCTTAATTCATTAAGTCTCGCTAAACTATGTAACAAGATGGGGATGATTGATATCTATCACCCATCTTGAGGGGGAGTGTTGAGAGTATTAATGGGCTTTTAGTCCCACATCGGGTAGAATAATAGGAAGAGGGGTTAGCCTCTCCTATATAAGTGTAGCTCCACCTCAATAATAAACAAGTCAAATAGTCTACTAAATTCTATTATTCTTTACCTTCTCTTCCTCCCATGATGGCAAGGTAGCTTCAGTGTAGCCATTCACTAGCAGTGGAGAGCAGTGAATGGGGATTTATCTCCCACATTATGATTGGGACGTTATGCGAATCTCTGCCTCCCGTTTTCTCTCTCTCTCCCCCCCCCTCTCTCTCTCTCTCTATACACACACACACACACACGACCATGCTGGCAGATCAGCTGCAGCCAGTTGTTGAAATGATTCAAATTTGTATCTGAGCCTCTCTTACTCTCGCTTGGTTTTATTTTTTCTCTCAAATTTCTCACCCCCTCTCATGTTGTCTTCTTTTTCACCACAAATTTCTTGCCTATTCATTTTAATAATATGTATTTGTTGTTTTTCTTTTATTATTTTCCCGATCTCCCATGTGGTGAGACCTTTACATTTTCATCCACATGAAATCACTTTAAGACGATTTTTATATTTTCTGGTGTTTGATATGCACATTAAGATCATTTGAGCCAATATTTGTTACTCTTTACTTTTATGGTACTCAGTTGGCTTTAGAGCAGTTGCGGGGAAGATTGGGTAGGAGTGATATATTAGAGCATCTCCAACCCTATTGTGAGTTCGGAAAAAAATGGTTGTCACATAGGAATGCCAAGATTTTTTTCCAAAAGTACTTCTCCAATGCAAATGTGAAATAAAGTATGGAGTTGACATGGCAATGACATGACAAGGACAATGTGAAGTTGATTGTCTAGATCTAGACAATGCACTTCACAATGACTTTATGTCCACATCATCAATTATGAATAAAAATATTTATTAAAAAAGAAGAAGAGTAGAAGTTGTCTTGGAAGTTGTAAAAAATTACTTTGTATTGTCTTCTCAATACTTTTGCATTGGAGAAGACTCTTCAAACCCATTGTCTTTTGTGAATGTAATCTTGCCACCTATAGAAGACATTGTCTTGTGTCCCATGCCACCTAAGAATCACAACACAAAATAAGACAATAGGGTTGGAGATACTCTTATACAATGGTTTCTAGGAATACAGAAGTTCAATGTGTTTATTTGTATTTTATTTTCTACTTCATTTTACTTTAATGATTCCAGAACACTTTATTTTAGAAGATAATACAATGTTTTCTTTTTTATCATCTTAGAATTCTTCTGTTTTCACCCAATTTTCTTTTCCCATTTTAATTCATATTTATCCACTACAAAAGCATATGGCTGAGCAATTCCATGGATGAGCAATTTGATCACCGGTTCTATTTGGTAAGATCCATTCTGTATTCACAGTTTATTTTACTTTATCACATTCAAATTATTTTCTCAAGGAATTGTTTTCTTTGATATTAGGGTGATAAGAGTAGTTCATCAAGGAAACAAACCTAGAACCGGAGACGGATATAAAATGAAATTGCCCACTGAAAATGAAAGGTGGACTTTTTAGCCCACTTTCAGCAGTAAATACTAAAAGTGATTGAAAGCAGAAATGCAACCTAAATTGGACTCTTAAATTTCTGTCCTAAAACATTTTTCCGTTCGTGTCCAAAATTTAAAAGAGAATGTGGAACTTTCTATGATTTTGGAGCTTAATGTGGACATCCATGAACCAATTTCATTGTGTTCCAAGCACTTTCATTAATTGACCAAACGGTTTGTTGTATTTCAACTTTTTTTTTTAAGTGCAACTGATTTCGTGCTGGATTTACACTTTTCACTTTCTAACAGGCCCTTAGGAATTTTTCTGTCCTCTCTGTTTGTATAAGAGGCAATGATGACGTCCCCGTGCGGTATGGAAGCACAATTTTGGGGATCAGCTCCCCATAATTATGATTCTCTCTTTTGAATTGTAATGATGATCGGAACTCGTCAATGGCGAGGCAGATTGCTGCAGCCATTCGCGCGATCATCATGGTAGATCTAAATTCTTGAGATGGTGTAAGAAATAATAATCCTTTTTATTATTATTTGCTACGTGGAAATTCAATTGTTTCCATCAATTTAATATGGGGTCTTTTGCATAGAAGCCCCCTTAAATCTACTCTACTCTTACAGTCCCCAAATCTTGTTATTTGCTATTGTGCGGATCCATACATGTAGGATGCCGAGGCAGATCCCTGCAGCCATTCGTCAATCGTTGTGATTTATAAAAATATAGTCTGAGCCTCTTTCTCTCTCTCTCTCTCTCTCTCTCACTCACTCTCTCTCCCCTCCCCTTCTTTTTATTTTCCCAAAACTTATTTTACCATTTTATTCATGTTTTTCACTGCTTAAAACAGATGGCTGGACAATTCAAACTGATTCAAATAATTTTCACTCAATATTTGTTATTTTCTGTTTCTGTTGTCTTCAAGTGTTTCTGCAAGAAAAAAAGTTTTAGAATTGATGGCTAATTTATCAGTCTCATTTCTAGGGATACATAATTTATATGCAGTGATCTTATTTTGATATATGTTAATTTACCAAGGATTGTGTACCACCCATCAATTTTTTTGCTTTTATATCGGAAAATACCGGTTTACTGAGAACACTTTGAGATTGTGTTTAGCTGCAACCTGTTGTTCTACTTTATATACTTCCATGATTGGTAAAAACTTTGATCTTGTGGCCCAGCAAATAAACAGACGTATTAAGCATGCATGTGTTAAGAGCTAAATATTCTATTCTTCTCTATTGCAAGCAGTTTCTTAATATTGGAGATATACTCTTTAACTTTAGCTCGTGCCACATGACATGCTATATTATTCATTTCTTTTATAGCAATTTTCTTTATGAACTACTAGTATCTTCTTTATTTCCATCAAGTTAATAATTTATATTAGTTTGACCTTTTAGATGAAGATGACATGCTATGTTTGGACCAGTTTAGATTACAGAATACAGATACCTTTTATCTGGAATTTCATTTGGTGTCAAAAGCAAGACGCGGGTCAAACGGATTTCATCTAAAGTGGATGTCTTTTCAAATATGCTATTCATTTCGTGGCTCAAATGGGAGTTTCCGAAACATTAGTCCAACGAGCATTCCAGAGAAGAAAATGTTAGCCCAATGGAATTCCAAATAAAACATAAGTGCAATCCAAATTGGTCTTTAGTCTCTCTCTCTCTCTCCCTTTTTTTGGCGGACGAGATTAGTGAGGGTTAATGAGTGTTCTTTGGGCATTCGACCAGAAAACCCTTTCTTTGTGAGCTATTTGGGCGTTAAATTTTTTGTTTTCGTAATTTAGTATTTTGTATTGATTTGACATCTTAGAGAACATGGTTCTCGGTATCGGTATCGGACTCATCTCAATTCCCAGTTTCGGGGCAGTTGAATTGGTTGGTTTCAGTAGTTTAGGCGGTTTTGGCTTATACCGCAAAGTATGTTAGAGAAGATGACATCCACATCGGTGACTTTCTGATACATTTAGTGCTTTCCCCTCATTCAAGTGTATGCTCACTTATTAAAATATGTTAGTCACATCACCTTTGCTGAGTTACTGATATATTATATGTGAGAACGTTCTAACTCTAGCTATGGCTAGACAGATACCTACATCTATTGGTCGATCATCATGATAGATCAATAACCAAATCCGAGTCTCTCCTTCTCTCCCTCCCTGTTTTCTTCTTGTTTCTTTTCCTCCAATTTATTTTGCCATTTTATTCGTATTTATTCACTACTAGAGCAGATAGCAGGGTGGTTTGAGCCATTAATATCATTTTATATTCACTCATGTTTACTTGAGCCCATTCAAATGATTCCACCCAGTATCCGTTCTCTCCAAGAAGTGTTTGTACAAGGATTTTTTTTGGAATTGTTGACTAATTTATCATGGTCTTATTTCTAGGAATACATAATTTTCATGGTTTCTTATTGGCACTGTATGTAAATTTGACAAAGATTCTGTACCGAATGATATTACGCTATATCTTCTGATATGTGCTGATATTTTTTGGATTTCAAGCTACATACTTGAAAGTACCGGTTTAACAGGGTGAACACTTTGATCTTGTTTTTATCTGCATGTTATTCTTCTACTTGACACACTTCGATCCATATATACCAACTTTTGTATAGTTTTTGATATTTTAACTGTAGTCATGATTTGAAGTGGCGAAAGGTTGCATTTAAATTAATACATAATTCTTGTGTAAATTTCTCTAGATGTAATATATCTTAAAATGTTTTGTTATGTTTCTCAAAGGTAGTATCTTATGAAATAATATTAAGATATTGATGATTATTATAAGTCAATGATGGAAGCATCAGCTACATCCTTTACTCTATTTACACAGGAAGCCTTTTGCTAAACCATAAATTAGTTTCCAATGCTTGCTAATATCCTATATGGTTTATCTCATTGGAGAGAGAGAGAGAGAGAGAGAGAGAGAGAGAGAGAGAGAGAGAGAGAGAGAACCTATGGAAGTTTTGGTGTTCCAGATTACTTCTTCCTCTCTATTCTCTCCTCTTTCTCTTCTTACCATCAACTTTTCTGTCTACAAGCATTGATGATAATAATCTCAAATATGTCTCAGTTATAACGGATAACCTAATACTAACACTTGTATTCTTTCGTTGATGAAAATGAGTTCAGATTTTACCGATCCGAGTCGAATAGAGCTTGCAGCTGCTTTGTTCATTTACTATTCTCTGTTCTCTTCGCTCTTCCAGTGGTGAGGTGTCTGTACTGCAACCATTTGGCAGCAGGGGAGAGCATACGGCAAGGATCATTTCCACATTGCGATGGAAAAGGGTGGCTGTTCACATATGGGGCTTAAACTGGTCATTTGGTGTGTATATTGATGGCCACACTGTTGGCCACAGGAATAATAGGCTCCTTTCTATCTTGATCATGGTGCAAATCTCTCCCTCTAGCGACGGCGAGGCAGGTTTGTTTCAGCTATTTGTTAATCATTATCTCCAAGCTTTCTGTCATCTGAATTCGGTCAGCTACGGAGCATGAGAAAGCTCCACAAATGAGAGAGGTAGTTCAAAAAAGAGAGCTGGTTAGGTTGCAAGCTGACAGTGCCACATGTATATTTGGTCGGGATTTGGTGCCATTAACGAGTGCCTTGGAGTTTCCATAGTTTGTTGTATCGGGTGATACCGATCTGATATGGCTGATACTGTCCCAATCCGATACCAACTGATACCAATAATGACCGATACCAACATTGGGTGTCTCTTTTGCAGGCAATTCGGCAAAGAATTTGAACGAAAAAGACCAATTAACAAGGGTGTAAAAACATAATAAGGTTATAAAAACATGTAAAAGAAGAAAACTTGTATATCGCATGTAAACCAATCAGCAAGGGTGATTACTATTTCATTCCAGTTCAGAAATCGAAACTACTAAGAAGCAACATGAAATACTTAAATTATGCCTAAATGTATACAATTTTTTTTTCTTTGGCACATATTCTCTTTGTTTTATCTCTCTGCATATATAAGAGGCGATGATGATAATAGGTAAATCATAACCCTGTTCCTAATTTGTCTTCTCTTCCCTCTCACAATGGCGAGGTAGCTTCACTCTGTAGCCATTATGGCAAGGGAGAGTGATGAATGGGGATTATCTTCCACGTTATGATGGACGCAATACAATCTCTGCCTCTCATTCCCTCTCTCTCTCTCTCTCTCTATATATATATATATATATATATATATATATATATATATATATGTATGTATATTTTTTCCCTTCTTCGCTCTTCTCTCTCTCTATGACGGTGCGCTAGATCAGCTGCAGCCATTTGTTGAGTTTGATGGATGAAATGTGTATCTGAGCCTCTCTTTCTCTCGCTAACCTTTTTTTTTCTCAAATCTCTCACGCCCTCTCATGTTCTTTTTTTTTTTTAACCAATTTTTTTGTCCAATAATATATATATATATATATATATATATATATATATATATATATATATATATATATATATATATATATTTGTTCTTTTTCTTTTATTGTTTTCCTGATCTCTTGTGTGGTGCGACTTGTGCATTATTATTCACAGGGCATCATTAACTGTAAGTTCAATTTTTAGGTTTGCTGGTGTTTCATGCATTGTGATTATTTATAACCCATATTTGCTACTCTGCTTTTCTGGTGCTAAGTTGGCTTTAGAGCTATCCCGAGGAAGATGGTGTAGAAGTCATATTAAATACAATGGCTTCTTGGAATACAGATGTTTGATGTTTTAATTTGGATTTTATTTTCTACTTAATTTTACTTTATAATTTCACAACACGTTTATCTTCATGTCCAATGTCATCGACAAATGAAAAATATGTTGTGTTAAGAAATTTATTATGTTATTTTAGAACATGTTATGTAAGTTACCATTTCCCACCAAGTCTGCAACTTTAAATCAAGTTTACACATTTAAGTATAAAAATGCTATTCCTTTCCACGAGGAAGAGTTCTATTTTAAGATCTGATAGATATATTATGCTGTTATTCTGTTAATGTTGGCAGATGTTGCATGTCATGCAAACTCACAGAATTTTCAAAAGGTCACGACACAGACATATTCTTTTACTTGTGTGAGAAAAAAGTGCCATATCATGTTCTTCCTGCTGTTATCTTCTTTGTTTGCTAGCTTCTTTGTGTCATTTTGAGATAGATCTAGAATTGTTTTCCCTTTCTGATGAACTGAGATCTCGCTCTTCCATATTGTACGTTTTTTTCCTCAGTGCCATAGGTCTATACCACCTTAGATGTAACATTTAAGAGCTTTACCATTAGTGGAAAACAACATTGTTTATCATAACCATTAGTGGAAAACGGCACTTTTCTTAGCTGGAGAGCTTTACTTCTTATTTTCAGGGGTTTTAAAAATCTCCATTTGTTTTTATCTTAATTCTAATATGTACGTTGGATTAGTGCATTGCAAAAGAAGGGGTTGTGTTGTTGTGATCTCCAGGCAAGTGTTGTTGCTGTAGTGCCAACCGAAGCTGGTGAATTTATGCTGCCACCATAAATGTGTACTGGATAATACTAAATTTGCCCACATCATAAGCGAATAGCTTGGTTCTTTAACACGGTAACACACACCCCTGCCTATGATTGCATACCACTCAACAATTTCTTGCGGTTTACACGTGTGAATGCTTTGATGTTGGGTTTAGCCGCATCTTATTCTTCTACTTTGTATACATATATGATTGGTAAAAACTTTGATCTTGCTCCCAGTGCCGTGCTAAAGGTGTCAAGTTAAGAGCGAAATGTTTTAGTATTCTATTTGCAAGCATTTTCTTAATATTTGAGATATGCAGGTTTCACACGACATGCTATATTATACATTTTCTTATTTAGCATTTTTCTTTATCATCTACTTGGTGCTTCACTTTTTTGTTTTCATCAATTTGAAATTTCATATTGGTTAAACCTCTTAGACAAATATGACATATCAACTTTATTGACTTACCGATACATTTAGTCATTTACTTTATGTATAGGGTAAAGTAACAACTCTCCTTCCCTAGGTTTATGTTTTGGAAGTGTGACCGATGTTGAGCAAGTATTTAAAATGGAGCAGTAATTGTCATTTTATTTACTTTCTTCCTCATTTCCCCAAAATATTTTCATTTAAATATTATCATTTATTACAAACATGTCATCACATTATTCTGGTGTCCTTATTCTACTTTTTATACACAAACAACTTCTTTTTAGAGTTTGAAAACATGTCATCACATTATCTAGTATGTAAAAACTCAAAAACATTTTATGTTTTTAACCTTCAAATAGAGAAATTATTCAGTGGGACGGGCCATTCATCGATCATCATGATATATCAAAATCCAAATCTTAGTCTGTTTCTCTCAATTATTTTTCCCGTTAGTCCGAATCTGTCTGACAAAGTTTGAGTGGCAAGTAGACAGGCCCATCAGGTCCTGTCTGGATACAGGTAAGAGATAAGAAAATTGTATTTTAGAATATGGATTTATGGTTGTCTAATGGTCAGGTTTTTGAATTCAGATTCATGACAAATCCAGAGCCAACTAAAAATATTTGTCTCCTAGCATCGCACAGGAAAGACGTTAGTGTGTTAAAATTTCACAAAGTTATCCTTCTCTCTCTCTCTAAAAGAGGAAATTATGATGATGATCTCTATGGGAATCACGGATAAACCCTATAAAGTAGGGTTATGGTTCTCTTTTCTTCTTCTTCCTCCTCGTCGGTTGATCACGTGGTGGCTCTGCTGCAGCCAGATTCCGCAGCAGCGGAGGAGAGTGCAATATTTGGGGTCTCTTCTCTTCTTCTTCTAAACAGAAAATACCAAAAACAGAACTCGTTAAAGCACACATCTCATCTATGAAACAATACAAACAATAAGTTTAACAAGACATAATATTAAAGAGTTAAGAAGTTTGGCTCTGATACCAGTTTGGGAGATGAGATGCTACTAAGAAAATTTTATTCAGATTGCAAGTATTCAGGATGATCTGAATAGAAAGTGGGGAGTCCAATTTATAGGACTAGCATTAGATCCATTTAGACAAGACTTGGACATAAAGTAGATAAAAGTAAATATTCTTTACAAAAGCAGACATGACCTAAAGCTTGACACAAAGTGAAGATCCTTTACAAAAGCAGATATGACCTAAAGTAGACATAAAGCTGTTATCGGCCACGTATTTTCGTGTGCTGGATGATTTTACAGTCTGTTGCTTGGAGGTGGCACAGTTAGCATTCAAACATATTGTCGAGATTATGTTCTTCAACAATATCAAGATCTACATCTCTCATCTGATCTTCGATAGAGAACCAATTTTTAGCTTCGCATATTTTTAAAACTTCTTTGGTCTTGGGACCAAATTTTGTATTTTTATAGAAATTTTTAATATTGGCTCGTTCAATGCCGATACCTGAAACTAAGTTTAAATTGGTACAGATTAAACGTAGTCCATCTGTATACATATGGATAGCCTCTTCTTCGCTGAAGTATTTATACTGTGCATATCTTCGTTCCAGCTAGCTTCATCTCCCAAACTGGTATCAGAGCGAAACTTCTTAACTCTTTAATATTATGTCTTGTTAAACTTATTGCTTGTGTTGTTTCATAGATGAGATGTGTGCTTTAACGAGTTCTGTTTTTCTGTTTTTAGTATTTTTTTTTATAATAAGTATGTTCAAAATCCATATACCCATCCTTCTTGTCGGAGACGGCCGACATGATACAGTAGAGTTTGATGAAGTTAGCTGGAACGAAGATACCCAGATTCGTGAACAAGCTAGAATTTTTTATGCACAATATAAATACTTCAGCGAAGAAGAGCCTATCCATATATATACAGATGGACTACGTTTAATCTGTACCAACTTAAACTTAGTTCCAGGTATCAGTATTGAACGAGCCAATATTAAAGATTTCTATAAAAATGCAAAATTTGGTCCCAAGACCAAACAAGTTTTAAAAAGATGCGAAGCTGAAGATTTGTTGCCTATCGAAGATCAGATGAGAGATGTAGATCTTGATATTGTTGAAGAACATAATCTCGACAATATGTTGGAATACTAACTGTGCCACCTTCAAACAACCGACTGCAAAATCATCCAGCACACGAAAAGACGTGGTGGGCTCGACAGCAGCTTTATGTCTACTTTAAGTCGTATATTCTTTTGTAAAGAATCTTTATTTTGTGTCAAGCTTTAGGTCATGTCTGCTTTTGTAAAGAATTTTTACTTTTATCTACTTTATGTCAAGTCTTGTTTAAATGGGGATCCAATGCTAGTCCTATAAATTGGCATCCATTTTTTCTCTTCAGATCATCCCGAATAGAAGACTACCATCTTGTAATAGCTCTAGAGTTCTAAAGAGGCGATCTTGCAATCTCTTGCAAACTTATTTTTATTTTGCTATTGTGTGAATATCTACATGTAGCTATGCCGAGGCAGGTCCGCTGCAGCCATTTCTTCAAGTAGGGTTCTGATCAAATGATCAAATCTGAGCTCTCTCTCTCTTTTCCCAAAATTATTTGCTATTGAAGCATAATGAAGAATCAGCTCCTTCTTACTCAATGGGATCATAATGATGGTGATTTGAAAATCACCATTGTATGAATATCTACCTCTAGTGATGGCGAGGCAGATACCTGTAGCCATTTGTTGATCACCATGGTAGATCAATAACCAAATCCGGGTTTCTCTCTCCAATTTATACTATCCTTTTATTCATATTTATTCACTACTGAAGCAAACAACATGGCAGTTTGAGGTGGTGAGGTCGATTCTACATTCACCGCTTACTCTAATCTTATTTAAATCATTTCTAGCCATTCGATGATCATAATCACTATCATCCAAGTCTTCTTCCATCAGAGTTTGGTCAGCTAGGATATGGAGCATGGGTAATATCCAAAAAAGAGATGTGCGATTAAAAAAGAGTGGATTAGGTCGCAAGCTGATAGCACCACATGTATATTCGATAGGATTATTGTAATTCACGTAAGCTTATAACTTTAATTGATATGTGACAGCTAATTGCTTCACTCTTGATGGAATTTTCTTCTATCCCCTTGCGACATATTTTTATCCCTCAAAATAAGGATGGGTAGTGCTTATTCCTGCTTCTGTATTTTTCAAAAGCAGCATTAAAAGCTGTGCCTTGAAAGCAGTTGATTTCTCCTTGGGTGCTGATTCTTCAAAATCTTGCAAGTCAGCTTCCCCATGAGTGTTTCAAGCGACATTGTTTGGTTGGTAACAGATAACAGCTGTTTTGGCTTATCTTTGTGATAAGTTCCTTTTTGGGCATTTTTTGAAAGCTGGGGGAGGCTGCGTTCAAAACCAGCTTCTGCTTTTTGAACAGAACCAGCAATACCAACCTAGGCCTAAATATGTCTATAAGGGTGTGTTCCTTGATATCATACAACTAGGACCTGTGGAAAGAACTTCCACCAACAGTGAGCAGTTTTTGGTAATTTATGCTAACTGGGAGCATCATCACTGTTCACTACTCTAGATAAAGCCTGCTCTAGTGTGTAAGCAGAGTTTAGTTTGGGGCAGTTTCTCTCAATCTAGATTGTCAACTCGCGATACATTTGGTGTATTGTGCGTACGGTGTATCGATTTGCTTGTGTATCAAGTCGTGTATCGTATGATGCAGTAACTCTAGGAGTTTAGGTCTAGACTTCTATATCTATATAGGAACATGATGGAATACAATTTTCTCATAAGTATTTTATGTGTTTCATCTTTACATGTCTATTTACTTTTAGAATCTAGACTCTTAAGATATATTCTATTGTATCATATATATATATATATATATATATATATATATATATATATATATTGTTCATTGGCTGATACTATGAACACAGTTCTCAATCTTCTGGAGTACTTTGTGATCAGAAAATACATTTGAAGTTGAAAGAAAAAGTCTATAAGATAGTTATAAGACGAGGCATGCTTTATGGATCAAAATTTACTTGCATACCGTATCAATGTATCATATAATGCACTAACTCTAGGAGTTTAAGTCTATACTTCTAAATCCATACATGAACATGATATCATATAATTTTCAAATTTTTCAAATTTTTTTTTTCATCTTGACAGGTCTATCTAGTTCTATAATCCAGATTCTTAAAGTATACATTACATGATTCCAAGTAAAAGAATCGATACTATCAGTGTTCTAAAAATCGGCCTAGGCGTCCGCCTAGGCGCTAAGCGTCCGCCCACCGCACCGAAAATCCCCTAGGCGGTGGGCTAGGCGGGCCCTAGGCGTCCCTAGGCGGCGGATTTTTTGAATTTTTTAATTTTTTTTAATTTTTTTTTTTGATTTTGTTTATTCTTAGTTGTATTTTGGATATTTGTTTGGGTTTTAAGATAGTATTTGGATTTTAGAACATTGAAATTTCAAATTTCAAAATTTCAAAAATTTCAAAAAAAAAAAAAAATTTTCTAGGCGGCGCCTAGGCTCTAGGCGGACCTCCGCCGCACCGAGTCCGCCTAGCGCTTTTTAGAACATTGGATACTACATATTGGCTGATATGCATCATATGAGATCAACCAATATGTAACAAAAATGATAGTCGTATCGTAAGATATGTATCATGTATGATCTGATACATAATGTACCTCTCAAGCTTATGGAGTACTTTGTGATCAGAAGATGCCTTTGAAGTTGAAAGAAAAATTCTATAAGATAACTAAAAGGTGAAGTATGCTTTATGTATCGGAGTATTGGACAAAACATGTCCAAGAAATTAGCTAGCCAAAATGAGAATATTGAGTTGTATGTGTGGCAATACATTAAAAAATTGGACGAGGGAGCCACTAGGACTAGAGATAGGCTTAAACTAACTAACAGGGATTAAGCCTTGAAGTTCTAAAAAAGGATATGGTAGAGAGTACATGGCCCTTAAGAGAGTTGAATGGAAGAAAATGATTCAAACAACTAACGAAAAACTTTGAGATAAAGGCTTTGTTGTTGTCATTGTATTTTGTCTCTTAAGCTATGGTAACATTAAATATTCGGAAAAAGTTTCTATACCAACCTCCTTTTTTGGCTCCACATCTGTGAAATGAGGGCATTATTGGGTTTCGGTATATTTCTGATTGGCTGATCTCCCCCTTTTCATTGGCTCTTCTTATCATCTCACTATTTTTTTCTTCAATGCACAAAAGAGGCAATGATGATGATCTCTAATGTATCCCCTTCAGTGGATAGACCCTTTTATGTTATTCTCTACCTTCCTACTATTTCCGCGGAAGAGAGTGAAAATGATATGAAGAAATCTGCTTGCTTTGGCAACCTATTCTCCTATTTTTGTCCTTCTCTGCATTAAGAGGCGATGATGATAACAATTAACGGGTAAACCATAACCTTGTTCCTACTTTATCTTCTCTTCCCTCTCACAATGGCGAGGTAGCTTTATGAAATAGCCATTCACTTAATCCCCACATTATGATGGATGCAATACAGTCTCTGCCTCCCATTCCCCCCCCCCCCCCCCCTCTCTCTCTCTCTTCCTATATATATATATATATATATACTCTCTCTCTCTCTCTGACGGTGTGCTAGATTAGCTGCAGCCATTTGTTGAGTTTGATGGATGAAATGTGTATCTGAGCCTCTCTTTCTCCCGCTCACTTAATTTTTCTCAAATCTCTCACGCCCTCTCATCTTCTATTTTCTTCTTCACCAAATTATTTTTGTCCTATTCATTTTGATAATAATAATGTTGTAATTGATTGATAATTTTATTGATAGTCCTCTTGGCTTTATATAGCCTTACAGTCAATATTACAATGATGGAATATCCTGTGGCATATTCTAGCATACCAAATATGTCCGCAGGATATTCCAATATCCTTTATGCTAATACAATCTACTAAATATGACATACTAAATATTCCAACACTCTCCCTCAAGATGGGCGAAAGATATTCACTAAGCCTATCTTGAGGTTATAGTTAATCCCATTTTATTCGTATTTATTCACTACTAAAGCAGATAGCAGGTTGGTTTGAGCTATTAGTATCATTTTATATTCACTCATGTTTACTTTAGCCCATTCAAATGATTCCACCCAGTATCCATTCTCTCCAAGAAGTGTTTTTACAAGGAATTTTTTTGGAATTGTTGACTAATTCATCATGGTCTCATTTCCAGGAATACATAATTTTCATGGTCTTCTTATTGGCACTGTATGTAAATTTGACAAAGATTCTGTACCGAATGATATTACGCTATATCTTCTGATATGTGCTGATATTTTTTGGATTTCAAGCTATATACTTGAAAGTACCGGTTTAACAGGGTGAACAGTTTGATCTTGTTTTTAACTGCATGTTATCTTCTACTTGATACACTTCTATGGTTGAGCAAAACTTTGATCTTGCAACTCAGCAAATGAAGTGCAGTATAATGAGTCTGTTACTATTGGACATATATTGTTAACATTATCAGGTTGCACATGTTATGCTACGTTATACATTTTTTTTCCTTCATTTAGCAAATTCTCATTGTTGACTGGTTGCACCTTTGTTTTTTTGTTTCCGATGATTTGATATTTTTTATTTTGATTGGCCTCTTAGAGGAAGATGAAATATCAACTTTGCTGACTTAACAATACATTTATTGTCGCGCAATCTCCATTAGTAATGTTATGTTTAGTGTTCTAGTGCTATATGCTCACTTCATTTAATCACTGAAATCTTTTTTCAGAAAGATTTATCATTTTAAAAATATGTATCTGATGACAACTTATATTATATTTCCATCATGCGTTGTCGATCCATATATACCAACTTTTGTACAGTTTTTGATATTTTAACTGTAGTTCATGATTTGAAGTGGTGAAAGGTTAAATTTAAATTAATACATAATTCTTGTGTAAATTTCTCTAGATGTAATATATCTTCAAATGTATTGTTATGTTTCTCAAAGGTAGTATCTTATGAAATAATATTAAGATGTTGATGATTATTATCATAAATCAATGACAGAAGCATCTACTGCATCCTTAACTCTATTTACACAGGAAGCCTTTTGCGAAACCATAAATTAGTTTCCAGTGCTTGCTAATATCCTATATGGTTCCTCTCATTGGAGAGAGTGAGAACCTTGGAAGTTTTGGTGGTTCCAGATTTACTTCTTCCTCCTTTCCATTCTCTCCTCTCTCTCTCTTCTTACCATCTCCTTTTCTGTCTACAAGCTTTGATGATAATAAACTCAAATATGTCCATCGGTATAATGGATAACCTAACACTAACACTTGTTTTCTTTCGTTCATTGATGAAAATGAGTTCAGCTTTTATCGATCCTAGTCGAATAGAACTTGCAGCTGCTTTGTTCATTTACAGTTCTCTGTTCTCTTCGCTCTTCCAGTGGTGAGGTGTCTGCACTGCAGCCATTTGGCAGCAGGGGAGAGCATATGATGGGGGGTTCATTTCCACATTGCATTGGAAAAGGCTATCTCTCCACATATGGGCTTAAACTGGTCATTTGGTGTGTATATTGATGGCCACACTGTTGGCCACAGGAAAAATAGGCTCCTTTCTATCTTGATCATGGTGCAAATCTCTATCTTTAGCGATGGCGAAGCAGGTTTGTTTCAGCTATTTGTTAATCATTATCATTATCATCCAAGCTTTCTTCATCTGAATTTGGTCAGCTATGGTGCATGAGAAAGCTCCACAAATGAGAGGTGGTTCAAAAAGGAGAGCTGGTTAGGTTGCAACTTGCAAGCTGACAGTGCCACATGTATATTTGGTCAGGATTTGGTGCCATTAACGCGTGCCTTGCAGTTCTCATAGTTTGCGGTATCGGCCGATACCGATCCGATATGGCCGATACCGTCCCAATCTGATACCAACTAATACCAATAATGACCGATACCGACATTGGGCGTCCCTTTTGTAGGCAATGCGGCGAAGAAAATTGAACAAAAAAGACCAACTAACAAGGGTGTAAAAACATAATAAAGTTATAAAGACAGAAAGAAGAAAACTTATATATTGCAAGCAAGGTTGTGAAAGCGCTAGGCGCTAGTCGGGCGGGCACTCGCCGCCTAGCGCCGAGTCCACCTAGGCGGTTCAAAAATAAATAAAAAATCCAAAAAATCTACTGAAAATTGCAAAAGAAGTCCATAAAACCCCAAAACATGCATAGTCGGACGTTGAGGGGGTCTAGGCGGACATCAAGCGGGCACCAGGTGCCGCCTAGGCGGCCGCCTAGATCGCCTTTTAGAACAGTGATCGCAGGTAAACCAATTGGCAATGGAGACTACTATTTCATTCCAGTTCAAAATTACTAAGAAACAACACATGAAATATAAACAATATTTTCTTTGGCACCTCTTATCTTTGTTTTATCTCTCTGCATATATAAGAGGCGATGATGATGATAGGTAAACCATAACCCTGTTCCTAATTTATCTTCTCTTCCCTCTCACAATGGTGAGGTAGCTTCACTCTGTAGCCATTCTTTAGCAAGGGAGAGTGATGAATGGGGATTATCTTGCACGTTATGATGGAGGCAATACAATATCTGTAGCCGTTCTTTGTTAGAATGTACTCGTTGGATTAGTGCATTACAAAAATGGGGTTGTGCTGTTGTGATTTCCAGGCAAGTGATGTTGCTGGAGTAGTGCCAACTGAAGCTGGGAAATTTATGCTGCCATCATAAATGTGTACTGGATAATACTAAATTTGCCCATATCATAAGCGAATAGCTTGGTTCTTTAACACGGTAACACACACCCCTGCCTATGATTGCATACCACTCAACAATTTCTTGCGGTTAACCCGTGTGAATGCTTTGATGTTTGTTTTAGGTGCATGTTATTCTTCTACTTTATATACTTATATGATTGGTAAAAACTTTGATCTTGCTGCCAGTGCCGTGCTAAAGGTGTCAAGTTAAGTGCGAAATGTTTTATTTTCTTTCTATATTGCAAGCATTTTCTTAAAATTTGAGATATGCAGGTTTCACACGACATGCTATCTTATACATTTTCTTATTTAGCAATTTTCTTTATCATCTACTTGGATCTTCACTTTTTGTTTTCATCAATTTGAAATTTTATATTGGTTAAAACCTCTTAGACAAATTTGACATATCAACTTTACTGACTTACCGATACATTTATTCATCTACTCTATGTATACGGTGAATTAACAACTCTCCTTCCCTAGGTTTATGTTTCGGAAGTATGACCAAAGTTGAGCAAGTATTTAAAATGCAGCAGTTATTGTCATTTGTTTTCTTTCTTCCCCATTCCCTAAAATATTTTCAATTAAAAATTATCATTTATTACAAACATGTGATCATATTATTCTAGTTTCCTTATTCTACTTGTTATACACGAACTTCTTTTTAGTTTGAAAACTTAGTTTATCTAATATATAAAAACTCAAAATATTGTGTCTTTTTAAACCTTCAAATAGGGAAATTATTCAGTGGGACGGGCCATACATCGATCATCATGATATATCAAAAATCCAAATCTTAGCCTGTTTCTCTCAATTATTTTGCTCCGAATCTGTCTGACAAAGTTCGGGTGGCAAGTAGAAGGAGATAACAGATAAGAGATAAGAAAATTGTAGTTTAGAATATTGATTTATGGTTGTCTAATGGTCAGATTTTTGAATTCAGATTCATGTCAAATCCTGATCCAACTAAAAATATCTGTCTCCTAGCATTGCACAGGAAAGACGTTAGTGTTTTAAAATTTCACAAACTTATCCTTCTCTCTCTAAAAGAGGCAATGATGATGATGATCCCTATGGGAATCATGGATAAACCCTAAAAAAGTACGGTTAGGGTTCTCTTCTTCTTCCAATGAATCTTTTCTTCTTCATCATCATCATCATCTCCACATCCTGATGGATATTGTTAATATGTTACATTAGTCCCCCAAATCTTGCTATTTGCTGTTGTGTGAATATCTACATGTAGCTATGGCAAAGGCAGGTCCACTGCAGCCATTTCTTCAATTAGCATTGTGATCAAAGAATCAAATCTGAGCCTGTCTCTCTCTCTCTCTCTCTCTCTCTCTCTCTCCTCTCAAAATTATTCACTATTGAAGCATATGGCATGGCGGTTCGAGCTGATTTTAATCATTTCCACCCAATATTTGTTCTTCTTTGTTTCTATGGTGGTAAAGTGTTTTTACAAGGACAATTTTTATAACCGGTGAGTCGTGACTAATTTGTCAGTCTCATATCTAGGAATATTTAATCTGTATGCACTTATCTTAGTTGCACTATGAGTAAATTTATTACCTATCACCGCCTGACAATTTCCTCCCCGGATGCTTCATAATTGTGTTTAGCTGCATGTTATTCTTCTACTTTATATACTTCTATGATTGATAACAACTATGATCTTGTAGGCCAGCAAATAAAGTACACAATTAAGAATGTATGTATCAAGTTAAGAGGAAAATATTTTGTTCTTCTATATTGCAGGCAGTTCCTTATTATTGGAGATATGCTGTTACCACTAAAAGGTGCCACATGAAATGTCATATTGTACATTTTATTATTTAGCTATTTTATCAACTACTTGCTACTTCACTGTTTTGTTTCCATGAATTATTTTGTATTGGTTTGATCTCTTCGTCAAATATGATGTGACATATCAACTTTGCTGACTTGCACATACTTTAGTCTATTACTCTATGTAAATGGTATACTTTTTTTTTTTTTTGAAGGAGCAACTACTTTATTCATTCAAAAATCAATTAACCATCATCTACATTCACCGATAGGTGTAAATGGTATACTAATAAATCTTATCCTTCCCTAGGTTTATGTTTCGAAAATATGTCCTACATATCCTTCCCTAGGTTTTTTTTTTGGCAACGATTGAGCAAGTACTTAAAATAAGCAGTTATTGTCATTTTCCTTCCCCATTTTTCTCAAAATATTTTTGTTGAGAACTAATAAGGGATTTAGTCCCACATTGAAAAAATGTAGTATGAAGAGGAGCTAGACTCCTATAAGTAGTGGAGTAGCCAATCAATAAATATACAACAATTATTCTCTACATGGTATCAGAGCCATAATCACAAAAAGAAAAAAATTTCAACCCGCCCAAAGCCAACCCCCCCGCCCCGACGTCCCCCCACCCTCTGCCCCGACGCCCACCCCCCGGCCCCGCCGCCGACGCCCCCCTGCCGCCGACGACACCCCCCTTGCTGCCCCCCCCGCCCCCCCACCAAGCCGACACCCCCTGCCCCCGACGCCCACCCCCTGCCCACCGCCGCCCCCCCTGCTGTCCCCGCCCCCCCTTGCTGACCCCGACGCCCCCCTGCCCCCTCCCCCAGCGACGCCACCCCCCGACGCCCCCCCTCTCTTCCGACCACATCTGCGGCAGACCCCCCCCCCCACAAACCCTAACTTGCGAGCACGATTATGTGGACGATTATTCGAAGACGGATGGCTGTCAAATACTTTATTTGCACCTTATGTTCCTAGATTACGTCCTCCGGAACTACAAATGCTTTATTTGTATTCCGTTCTCGATCTGCAAATTAGGATCTACATGCGTGTGCCAGTATTGGCCACGTTAGCAGCGCATTCGTAAGGTCTCTGTTGGAGACTTTACATAAAGACGAAGCCGACGAAGACGACGACGAATCACAGTTGAAGACGCCATGGATTCGATCAGTGGTAAACTGACAGCAGAAGAGATGAAGGCCTTGGTTGATGATATTTTATCAAAAAGATTAACCGAGACAACCCCACGTGTGATCCATACTGATGTGGATCCGTCACCCTACAAAATGGAAAAGCTGGACAAGCTGGAGACGAAGTTGGAAGGCACGTCCAACTACTTGAAATGGTCACGGCCGGCACTGCGGACGCTCAAGGGACGAGGCTTGGTTGGCTACGTCAATGGCCAAACTAAGGCGCCAGATGATCCTTCCTCAAAGGAGTTTGCTATTTGGAAAATTGTCAACAATGTTGTGGCTGAATGGTTGACAGCCTCCTTGACCGACCAGGTGTCGGGCAATGTAGAGGCAATGGAGGCTGTTGCTGATATATGGCGGACTTTGAAGGATATGTACTCAGGCTCCGACAATCCTATGCGGGTATTCCAACTGCAGGATAAACTTGAAAGGGTGGCCCAGGACGACCGTACCATCTCTGAGTACGCCGCAATGTTGAAGAAATACTGGTCTGATCTGGATCACTATAATCCTCTTGGGATGGAAGATGCACAAGTCGAACCAGCATTTGCCAAACATTTTTAAAAGTTCTTGGATTATATTTCGCGACAACGGATGATGATGTTCTTGAAGGATCTTAACCCTGCGTTTGAGCATAGAAGGAATGTACTCCTAGCACAGCCCATGCTTCCAACCTTGGAAGAAGCCATAGCTGTCATGGCACAAGAAGAGGCTCGATTGAAATTGATGCCCAACAAGGGCTCTTTCCAGGGAGAGCAAGCCGCTGTTGACAAGTCTGCCCTTGCCGCCTTCAATCAGCCTCCCTCTGTGGCCGGTGTTTGCCACAACTGTGGTGACTCAGGGCATTACATCAGATTTTGTCCAAAACCCCTGTCGAGTGATCGTGGACGGGGCCGCGGAGGACGTCGAGGTGGTAGAGGCGGTTATGCTGGAAGAAGGAAAAATTATTCTGGCGGCCACAAAGCAAATCTGGCGGAAGAAGGGGGCGAACATCACCTGGCTGAGTTAACCCCTCTTGAGAAGGAGTTCCTTGCGAGGTTATGCAGCACGAAGCTGGGTTCGGACGGCAGTCATGGGGCGTCATCTTCCTCGGGGGATCACATCACTTGCTTTGTCCAAACCAGCACAGGTATTCCTGCGCGTGCTCTTGCGGCAGCTGTCCACCAACCAGGTTGGATTATGGACTCTGGGACATCTCGTCATGTTACGGGGTCCCGCGGTGAGTTCCAGGACTATACTCACCTACCGACGCCGGAGAGCATTCAGACTGCTGATGGTAACTCCAGCCATGTCATGGGTAAAGGTACTGTCGCATGCACCACTTCTCTCACTCTCACCAATGTGTTACATGCTCCGTCTTTTCCTGTCAATCTTCTTTCTATTAGTGCCATTATTCTTGATCTTAACTGTACAGTTTCCTTTGACATTTCTACGGTGACTTTTCAGGAGAAGGGGACAGGACGACGACTAGGGACTGGCACATGGCATAAGGGGTTGTGGTACTTGGACATGACTGGACTGGACAATGCATTGGCATCTCTGGTAGCAGACACATCACCTGAAGATTCACGGCGCAGTGTAGAAGATGAATTGATACTCCACCACCAGTGTGTCGGTCATTCTTCTTTTAAAATTATTAGTCGAATGTATCCGTCCTTATACCAAAGGGCTAATAAAGAGAAGTTATTTTGTAATGCATGTGAGTTGGGTAAACATACCAGAAGCACGTATGTGAGTTCAGGACATCGAAGTTCAGCTGCAGTTGATATGATACATTCGGACGTATGGGGCCCTTGTCCTACAACCGGTATTAACGGTTTTCGATGGTTCGTCACTTTTATTGATTGTCATACTCGCGTGACATGGGTCTACCTTATGAAGAATAAAAGTGACGTCTTTGAGGCATTTCGTGACTTTCATCGCCGGGTAGAAACACAATATGGCACTAAAATTAAGTGCTTACGGTCTGACAATGGGACGGAGTATACAAATAAGCAGGTTCCTGAGTATTTATCCACTCATGGAATACTATACCAAACTTCATGTGCCTACACACCGGCACAAAATGGTGTGGTCGAACGGAAGAACAGACACCTGCTGGAGGTCGTACGGACGATGATGCTGGCTATGAGTGTCCCGAGACACTTATGGGGGCAGGCGGTGTTAACGGCCTTTTATCTCATCAACAGAATGCCATCTCAGGTATTGGACTGGAAGACACCGTTGGAGATGCTTACTGGTGCAACCACGTACACTGTTCCACCGAAAGTATTTGGGTGTGTATGTTTTGTCCAAGATAATATGTCAGGCGTTGGCAAACTAGATCCTAGAGCGGTTAAATGTGTCTTTGTTGGGTACACGGCAACTCAAAAGGGATACGCATGTTGGAGCCCAGTTGAGCGGAAGATGTTTGTAAGCATGGATGTTACATTCAGAGAACTGGAACCATATTATGCTTCGGATGACGGTTCGGCGTTTGGTGACATACCTAACACAGAGGGTGTTAGATGTGAGGGGGAGAAAATAAGCCCATTTGTGGTAGTCGGATCGGTCCCATGCCCGGTCGTGGAAAACTGGACGAAAGGGGGAGAAAGCAGTGACTCCGATACAGAAGATAAAGAAGATACATATGTTAAACAGGGAGAGAAGAGGGAGAGAAGCAGACAATGGAAAAGGAGCTCCAAGTCTACAGAAGGAGACAGCAGAAGTCCAGTACTGTGCCTGTACTGTGCCCTGTGCCTACTGTACCAAGTCTCTCGTCTACTCCTGCTCTAACTCTTGAAGATGTTGCCCCCGCACAGAATCAATCTGATTCTGATGCGGATCTCTCTGACTCTGATGGTATGATCTCTCCACCACCTATTGCTCCCTTAAGGAGATCTTCTCGCATCAATGCGGGTAAGGCTCATAGTCGTTTTGATGATTATGAACATGATATTGCCAACTACCTGTCTTATTCTAACATTTCTTCGAATTATCGAACCTTCATTGCATCATTAGACTCTACTTCGTTGCCCAAAAGTTGGCAGGAAGTAAAGAAAGATCCAAGGTGGAAAGCTGCAATGATGGAAGAACTTGGGGCACTGGAGAAAAATAAGACGTGGGAGCTGGTTCCATTACCCAAAGGAAAGAAAACTGTGGGATGCAAATGAGTGTACACAGTAAAGGAGACGTCAGAAGGAAAGGTGGAACGATTCAAGGCGAGGTTGGTTGCAAAGGGATACACACAATCATATGGCATCGACTATGATAAGACGTTTGCTCTAGTAGCGAAAATGAGCACCGTAAGAACTCTGGTCTCCATTGCAGCAAACTATGGGTGAAAGCTATACCAATTAGATGTGAAGAATGCCTTTCTCCATGGGGACCTACAAGAAGAAGTGTACATGGAACTTCCGCCTGGGTGCTACGCTACAGAATCAGACGGAGGGACGTCGCATGGAAAAGTGTGCAAACTAAAGAAGTCGCTATATGGGCTCAAGCAATCTCCTCGAGCCTGGTTTGACAGATTCAGAAAGGCTGTTACAGGCATGGGATACCATCAAGCAAATGCAGATCATACGGTCTTTCTTCAGCATGCAATAGGCCACATCACTATACTTGCTGTATACGTGGATGATATAATAATCACAGGCAATAGGCCACATCACTACCTAACCGCTCAACAATTTCTCTTCTCCTACCAATTATTGGAGTTGCGTAAAAATAAGTGAAGTTTCCCAAAAATCCAAGCAGATTGGAGTTTCGGTAACTCGAGTTTGGATGATGTGTTGGATTTTGAAATGGAGTCTCATCTAACTCTGAAAACACTCCCGTACACACCTAAGTTTGAAGGCCCAACTCCACTAAACCCATATTCTATTTTCCAAACTTTGTTACCAAACCCATATTCTTTTCTTCTACCGTTTTCTGATGGCGTGGTGGCTTTACTGCAGTCAATTTAGAGCAGGGAAAGAAAGCATATAATTGAGGGATTATTTCTACATTCTGATGGGTCACAATATTGTGCCATATTAAGAACTTCTATGTTAATTTAAGAGACATTTTTATGCTTTTTATGGCATTCAGTTTCTTAATATTGGTTATATTCTGTTAACATTAGCATTTAGCAGGTGACATATAATAATACATTATACATTTTGTTATTTAGCAAATTTCTTTATTAGTTACTTGGTGCTCCAATTTTTTGTTTACATCAGTTTATTTTAGAGAAAGATGACAAAGTTTTTTGATATCGGATGCTGGTTCATCATACCAGGAACTGGAGGATATACCAGACATGAGAAGATACGATTCCATGGCTATATAGGATGATAATTCAACTCAAATATGAGATGAATCTGTTGAGAACTAATAAGGGATTTAGTCCCACATTGGAAAATGTAATATGAAGAGGAGCTAGACTCCCTATAAGTAGTTGAGTAGCCCATCAATAAAATACACACAACAATTATTCTCTACATGGTATCAGAGCCAGGTTCCGATCCTGGGACCTGTGGGTTATGGGCCCACCACGCTTCCGCTGCGGCCCCGTCTACGATCACGTGAATGACTGTGCAGGGGTTTTGGACAAAACCTGATGTAATGCCCTGAGTCACCACAGTTGTGGCAAACACCGGCCACAGAGGGAGGCTGATTGAAGGCGGCAAGCGCAGACTTGTCAACAGCGGCTTGCTCCCCCTGGAAAGAGCCCTTGTTGGGCATTAACTTTAAGCGAGCCTCTTCTTGTGTCATGGTAGCTATGGCGTCTTCTAAGGATGGAAACATGGGCTGTGCTAGGAGGACATTCCTTCTATGCTGGAGGTCGCACGGAAGAACAGACACCTGCTGGAGGTCGCACGGACGATGATGCTGGCTATGAATGTTCCGAAACACTTATGGGGACAGGCGATGTTAACGGCATCTTATCTCATCAACAGAATGCCATCTCCGGTATTGGACTGGAAGACACCGTTGAAGATGCTTACTGGTGCTACCACGTACACTGTTCCACCAAAAGTATTTGGGTGTGTCTGTTTTGTCCAAGATAATAGGCCAGGAGTTGGCAAACTGGATCCTAGAGCGGTTAAATGTGTCTTTGTCGGGTACACGGCAACTCAGAAGGGATACGCATGTTGGAGCCCAGTTGAGCGAAAGATGTTTGTGAGCATGGACGTTACCTTCAGAGAACTAGAACCATATTATAGTTCGGATGACGGTTCGGCGTTTGTTGACACACCTAACACAGCGGGTATTAGATGTGAGGGGGAGAAATTAAGCCCATCTGTGGTAGTCGGATCGGTCCCATGCCCGGTCGTGGAAAACTGGACGAAAGGGGGAGAAAGCAGTGACTCCGATACAGAAGATGAAGAAGATACATATGTTAAACAGGGGGAGCAGCAGACAATGGAAAAGGAGCTCCAAGTCTACAGAAGGAGACAGCAGAAGTCCAGTACCGTGCCCTGTGCCTTCTGTACCAAGTCCCTCGTCTACTCCTGCTCCAACTCTTGAAGATGTTGCCCCCGCACAGAATCAATTTGATTCTGATGCGGATCTCTCCGACTCTGATGGTATGATCTCTCCACCACCTATTGCTCCCTTAAGGAGATCTTCTCGCATCAATGCGGGTAAGGCTCCTAGTCGTTTTGATGATTATGAACATGATATTGCCAATTACCTGTCTTATTCTAATATTTTTTCGAATTGTCGAGCCTTCATCGCATCATTAGACTCTACTTCGTTGCCCAAAAGTTGGCAGGAAGCAAAGAAAGATCCAAGGTGGAAAGCTGCGTTGATGGAAGAACTTGGGGCACTAGAAAAAAATAAGACGTGGGAGCTGGTTCCATTACCCAAAGGGAAGAAAACTGTGGGATGCAAATGGGTGTACACAGTAAAGGAGACGTCAGAAGGAAAGGTGGAACGATACAAGGCGAGGTTGGTTGCAAAGGGATACACACAATCATATGGCATCGACTATGATGAGACGTTTGCTCCAGTAGCGAAAATGAGCACCGTAAGGACTCTGGTCTCCATTGCAGCAAACTATGGGTGGAAGCTATACCAATTAGATGTGAAGAATGCCTTTCTCCATGGGGACCTACAAGAAGAAGTGTACATAGAACTCCCGCCAGGGTGCTATGCTACAGAATCAGACGGAGGGACGTCGCATGGAAAAGTGTGCAAACTAAAGAAGTCGCTATACGGGCTCAAGCAATCTCCTCGAGCCTGGTTTGACAGATTCAGAAAGGCTGTTACAGGCATGGGATACTATCAAGCAAATACAGATCATATGGTCTTTCTTCAGCATGCAAGAGGCCACATCACTATACTTGCTGTATACGTGGATGATATAGTAATCACAGGTAATGATGAAGCCGAGATTGCTAAGCTGAAGTCAAAACTCGCGAAGGAGTTCGAAGTGAAGGATCTAGGAGCGATGAGGTACTTTCTAGGTATCGAGGTGTGTGAAGGCGAACAAGGAATTGTTCTCTCACAGAGAAATACACACTAGATCTGCTGAAGGAGACAGAGATGCTGGGATGCAAAGCTGCAGTCACTCCAATTGACCAGAAGTGCATGTTGGGAGCAGAAGCAGAAGAGCCAGTTGATCGTGAAAGATATCAACGACTTGTAGGGAGATTGATTTATCTGGGACACACTCGCCCTGATATTTCATTTGCGGTGAGTGTAGTAAGTCGCTACATGCATGATCCAAGAACGGGTCATATGGATGCAGTATTTCAGATCTTGAGATATCTGAAAGGGACGTCGGGGAAAGGGCTATGGTTCAAGAAGAATGGATGTATAGAAGTTGAGGGATACTGCGATGCAGACTGGGCGAGCTGCATAGACGATAGAAGGTCTACCACGGAATATTGTTTCTTTGTAGGAGGAAACTTGGTCTCATAGAGAAGCAAGAAACAGTCTGTGGTAGCACGGTCTACAGCCGAAGCAGAATACAGAGCAATGGCTTTAGGAGTGTCGGAGTTGCTGTGGGTGAAAGCGTTGCTGACAGAGTTGAAGCTGGACAAGGGAGCACCATTACGTCTTCTGAGCGATAGTCAAGCTGCAATAAGTATAGCTAACAATCCAGTTCAGCACGACAGAACGAAGCACATCGAGATCGATCGATTCTTCATCAAAGAAAAGCTGGAACAAGGGATACTGAAGATTGATCATGTTCGCTCAGAAGAACAAGTGGCAGACTGTCTGACTAAGGGTCTTAGTTCAGTAAGTCTGTCGAAGCTATGTATCAATATGGGAATGATTAATATCTATCGCCCATCTTGAGGGGGAGTGTTGAGAACTAATAAGGGATTTAGTCCCACATTGGAAAATGTAATATGAAGAGGAGCTAGACTCCCTATAAGTAGTTGAGTAGCCCATCAATAAAATACACACAACAATTATTCTCTACAGAACCAAATCATTAATATAAATTTAGAAGCATCCATTTACAGTAACAATTGAACTAAGTCAATATTCAACTGTTTTAAATAGGAGAAGAAGATAAAGGCCGCTTTTGTTGTCGACTGGCCATAAGGGAAGCACCGTTTCTTTTTTCTCTCTTTTTTTGAAACACATTTGCAATTAGTGTTTTTGTAGGCGTTTCTTAACTGGGTTATGTGCGATTGGCCCAAACCTGATATATACTTGATAATTGGTATAGGTGTTGAGAAAAAAAAGGATTAATCAAAGATTAATATTTCAAGTTGTCTAACCATTTAATCTGACTTAATTGGGTAGCTGATAATAGAAAATTTCTAGTTGGGTGTAATTGCTATTGTTTGGACTAGTAACCGCTATTAATATGCAAGCTGTTATTGCCGGGGCACAATTTTTCGATGGAAAACTGAAATATCGTAACAATTGTACAAACAATCGTTATTACGTAACACTTCACAGAAGGTACGTAAGAGAAATTTCAACTAGTGCTACACTTCACAGAAGGTGCACAGAACGTAACACTTTACAGAAGGTACGTAAGAGAAATTTCAACTAGTGCTACACTTCACAGAAGGTGCACAGAACGTAACACTTCACAGAAGGTACGTAAGAGAAATTCCACTAGTGCTACACTTCACCGAAGGTGCACAAATAGAATCCTGATAATACCAACAAAGAAGGTGACAGGCGAAAGATGAAAAAACTCCTGCTGGGTGAATGATCACCATTGCTCAAAGCTTTATTCGTCCCACACGAATAGCTTCCAGGAACCAGCAAGTTCGTCGGAGAACTTGGAACACTCGGCTCTTCTGACTCCTCGGATGAACTCGAACTCCTGTGCAAAACGCAACGCTGGTACAATACCTCTCTTCTCTCTCATAGCCTCTAAACACTTGTAAACTTTCTGTCTACTACTTGTGTATTAGTTCTAACCTGTGAGAGAGAAGGAGGAGGCCTTATATAAGCTCCAGCAACAACTGCCCGGTTAGCACAATGTTAGGGACGTGGTAGTAACCACCCCGAACATGGAGCAACCGCTCATAACATGTAAAGACACGTTCTGCTGCAAGTTGTGCCACTCACGTAACCAGCGTATTTTGCACTTTACGCACACAGCCCCTTTACGCACCCTACGCACACTACGCACTCTACGCATACTGCGTACGCTGCGCACTCTACGCACGCTGCGCACACTGCGTGCACTGGGCTGCGTACTGGGCTGCGTAACTGGGCCAGCGTAACTGGGCTCGCGTAACGGACCGCGCAACGTGGTCGAGCAAGTGGCTCGCGCAACGAGCGCAACTTAAGCGCACTATGCGCCTAGCGACGATGCTGACGTGCTAAGTGCAAAGTGCGCCAACAAAACGCCACATTACGCCTCATGAGCCCTTGAGCCCGTGTCCGAGCCCGAGTCCGAGCCCGAGTCCGAGTTCGAGTCCGAGTCGCTAAGCCCCTACGGGGCTTAGCTCCTATGGAAATAAATTTCCCAAGAGCAAAAAGCATGAATGCTTTAATTGTTAATTTTAGCCTTTTTTCCATTAGAAAAATAATCCCACATGGCAAACCCATGTGCACCTCCACACCACATGTGCATCTCCAATAATAGCAAAGCTAATATATAGAGATACAAACTCTTTGGCCTATCCGATGTGGGACTAAAATTTCTAAAGGAAAGGCCAAAACTCCAATAATCTCCCACATATCTCTGTATATGGGTATAAGTGTTCCCCACAGTAACTGTCCATCATGCATTAGGAGAGATGTCGCTGACGACTTGAATCTTCCCGCATGGGTCAAAAATCAGACTATAATACAAGAATGGACTAAGCCTTGAATTCTGCATCATAGCTGAAATTCTTTCCACTCACACAATGTAGTTACATGTGCTTCTGGCTACACATTAAAGGTCCTGTGCCAGCCTGGTTTCAGTGTATAATTTTGGACGTCTACAAGTTTACCCTCAAGAGACGGCCTGATATCTCTTTGTCCATACACTATAGGTGAGTTCATTATAAAGAGACATGGCATGAAGCGCTTTGCGCTTCCCTTGCAGTGCTACGCCGCTATGACATGGCTTAAAGCCGAGGCCTTACCCCGTACCGGGAACCTCATCGTAGTGTCATACTACAGTACATGAGGCAACCGCCTCTTTGTAGTGCCAAACTATCCATTATGAAGCCTTAGGCTCCCTTGCGGTGTTACGCCGCAACGACATGGCTTGCAAGGCCGAGGCTTTATCCCTAACCGGGTGCCTCATTGTGGTGTCGTGCCACTGTAACATGAGGAACTCCTCCTCTTTGTAGTGCTGACTACACCCCTCTTTATTTTAACATACAGCATTAGGCTAACTGCCTATTTGCGGTGCTACGCCGCTGTGACTTGGCCTGCTAAGCCGAGGCTTTATCCTATTCCTGGGCAGCACCCCACATATAGGAACCTCATTGTGGAGTCACCCCACTGTAGCATGGAGTTTCACTCCTTGTAGTGCTGCTCTACCGTGCTTCCTGTAAAGCACACCAGGCATTTACTCTGCCTGAGAACTCATTAAGGCAATTAAGCCATCCTTCCCACATGAACCGTTTTTCGCAGAAAACAACAGTAGACAACAGTGGTTGTAGGTCCGTAACCTCTCCATGCCCAATAGAACATGTACCCACCGTTCCTGATATTCTTCCGATTAGTGGTCCTCCCTTGAACCAAAAGCTAGATGCCTAGTAGATAAATCTTTGAACTAATAGCATAAAACTTTATGGTAGGAATACAATAATACAATATCAGAATGCCTTCAAGCCCATTTTACAAGCTGTGTCATCGACCAGCTGGCGCTTGAGGCCCTTGGTGAACGGATCTGCCAGGTTCTCCTGACTCCGAACATCAATTACTGCAATTACACCTCTCTTAATAAGATCGTGTACTGTCCTGTGCTTTAACTGCACAGTCCTTTTCTTTCCGTTGAAAAGGTCATTTGATGCCACCGCCGCAGTCGCCTGGTTGTCGCAGTATATCGGTATCGCCGGTATTTGCGCCCCAACCATTAGAAGATCATACATGAGCTCCCGAAGCCATTCTGCTTCCTCGGCTGTGGTATTAAGTGCAAAGAACTCAGATTCCATGGATGATCGTGAGAGCATAGTCTGCTTCTTCGACTTCCACGATATAGCAGCTCCACCCATTGTGAAAATGAATCCACCTGTGGACCTCTCGCTCTCCACCTCTGAACACCAGCTGGCATCACTGAAGCCTTCCACTACCGGCGGATCTCCGCTGTAGTACAGTGCATATGTCTGAGTCTTCTTGAGATATCTCATAACCCGTTTCACAGCTTTCCAGTGTTCAGCACCTGGGTTACTCGTGAAACGACTCAGCATTCCCACGGCGAAAGCTATGTCAGGCCTTGTGGCAGTAGTAGCATACATCAAACTTCCGATTACGCTTGCATACTCCAACTGCCTGACGTTTTTCCCTGAATTTGGCTTCAGCTTCAGATCACACCTGTACGGCGTATTGATCCCTGTAAGATCCCGATACCCATAACGAGTGATCATTTTCTCAACATAATGAGACTGTGACCGCGCTAGTCCAGTGTCTGTCCGGATGATCTTGATCCCTAAGATCACATCAGCTTCCCCCAAGTCCTTCATACTGAACTTGCTCGAGATGAACTTCTTTGTCTCCGTGACACAGCTCATATCCGTACCTAGGATAAGCATGTCGTCCACGTACAGACAAACGATCACACCTCTTCCATCAGCGAACTTCGTGTAAACACACTTGTCCGTTTCGCTGACCATGTAGCCATTTGACCTTATAACCTTGTCAAATTTCTCATGCCACATCTTGGGAGCCTGTTTAAGACCGTACAAAGATTTCACCAACTTGCAAACTTTGTCTTCAATACCCTTGACGACAAATTCCTCTGGTTGTTGCATGTAAATCTCTTCGGTCAGCTCGCCATTTAGGAAAGCCGTTTTCACATCCATCTGATGTATCACCATCTTATGTATTGCTGCAAGAGCAATCAACATCCTGATGGTGGTCATCCGGGCAACTGGAGAATACGTGTCAAAATAGTCAATCCCCTGCTTCTGAGAAAACCTCTTGGCTACCAACCTAGCCTTGATCTTGTCAATAGTTCCGTCTGCTTTCATCTTCTTCTTGAAGATCCATTTGCATCCGATGGGTTTCGCTCCTTCAGGAAGATCAACCAACACCCAAGTGTTATTTGAGGTAATGGAATCAATTTCATTGTCAATCGCCTCCTTCCAGAAAATTGCGTCTCTGGTCTTCATCGCCTCATCATAGGTAAGTGGATCTGCTTCCACATGATAGGTGACAAAGTCACTTCCGAAGTCCTTCGGCCTCCTCACACGCTTAGCTGACGGCTCAGCTTGTTCTGGTTCAATTGTTGTTTCAACAACATCTTCTTGGACCACATCTTCATTGAAGACTTCAGTTTGCTGCGCACCCTCATTGTTCTCCGGTACATCCGCAAGAACAATATTCTTGTGCCTTGCAAATTTGTCTTCAAAATATTCTGCGTTGCGAGATTCAATGATATGATTTGACTCTATATCAAGAAATCTCCGAGCATCACTTTTCTCGGCATACCCCAAGAAGATCGTCTTAGTAGTCCTTGTCCCAAGCTTCTGAATCTTCAGATCTGGAAGCTTGACATATGCCAGACACCCCCACACTCGAATGACATTCAAGTTAGGTCTGATCTTGAACCAGAGTTCATGAGGAGTAACGTCTGAAGTTGCATGAGGCACTCTATTTAGAATAAAAGTGGCCGTCAATGCAGCTTCACCCCAGTAGCACTTAGGAAGGCCAGCAGTCAACAACATTGAGTTAATCATTTCTGTTAACGTTCTGTTCTTCCTCTCTGCTACTCCGTTTGATTGAGGAGAGTACGGAGCCGTAGTCTCATTGACAATTCCATGTTCTTTGCAGAACGATGCGAATTCATGAGACCTGTACTCCCCACCCCGATCACTTCTTATTCTTTTGAGTTGTTGTCCAGTCTGCCGCTCAGCTTCGGCTCTGAACTCCTTGAACTTCTCGAATGCTTCGTCTTTCGCCTTCAGCAAATAGACGAACGCATACTTTGAGAAGTCATCGATGAAGGTTATAAAATACTTCATCCCGGCCTTTGTAGAGAACTGTTTGAAGTCACAGATATCTGAGTGCACTAACTCCAGAAGATCTGTACTTCGATTAACCCGAGGAAAGGGTTTCCTTGTGATCTTCGTTTGAGCACAAACTTCACATTTCTCTACCTTACCCCCACATTTGGAGATAAGTCCTAGACTAGACATTCTGTTTATTCGTTTAGAATGAACATGTCCTAGCCTATTATGCCACAACTCATAAGTATAAGCAGAATAAGTGATTGTATTAACAATTTTGAACTGATTTACAAGCTGAATCTTGAACATTCCTTCGGTATAAAAAGCTTTCCCGAAATATGTTCCCTTGATAGACATCACCGTCTGGCCAGCATTGATGTCCATCATGAGGCCTGCGTTGCAGAGTAGGCCTCCTGAGATCAGGTTCTTGGCGATAGCAGGTACGTGCTTCACGCCTTGAAGCGTCAGAGACTTCCCTGAAGTCAGCTTCAACACCACCGTCCCGATCCCTAGCACTTCAGCTTGTGCCTGGTTCGCCACCATAACCACATCAGAAGTAGGGGTGTAGGTGGTGAACCACTCCTTGCTGGAGCAAACATGGCAGGTGGCTCCAGTGTCTACCCACCAGTCAGCATCAGTTCCTACCGTATCAACCTGCGCAATCATAGCAACAACATCAGTGATCATACTTACCTTACTAGGTTCTCCTTGCTCCGATTGCTTGGTTTTTGCTTTGCACTCATTCTTAAAGTGGCCCTTCTTGCCACACTTGAAGCAAGACATTTGAGACTTTGGCTTCTTTTTCTTGATAGAAGTTCTCTTGACTTTTAGATTGTCAGGGTCCTTCTTCTTGCTGTGGGAAGCCGCCTGCTTTCCCCTTTGTTCCTTGGTATGAACCATATTGGCGTTAGCCAATTGCTTGGACAGTGCGTCCACCTTCAGTTGAGCCCGCATCTGGTCCTCAACATAGATTTCCTGCAGGTGATCTCCAGCTTCTTCCTATGCATGTTTGCATAGAACTTGCTCCACCCAGCGGGGAGCTTTGAGACAATCCCTCCAACAACAAACTTGTCGGGGAGGGGCATTGCCTCGTCTTCCAACTTCTGTCGCAGTTTCAGGAACTCCTTCACCTGCAGCAGAATAGACTTTTCGTCCTCAAAGAACCACTTGTGATATTTTTCAACCACAAAGATTTTACTGCGGTTCTTGTCTTCTTCGTAGAGTTTTTCTAGAGACTCCCATATGTCTCTAGCGATATTCTTCTTAGAATAGGATTCTGTAAGGGAATCTTCCATAGCATTCAGGATTAGCAGCCTGCAAATACTATTTTTCCTTCTCCATTTTGCTTGAAGTTTAGTAGCCGCGGTAATCGCGGCAGCAGACCCAGCATCTGGAACAGTAGGTTCTTCCTCCAAAAGCACGTGATCTACGTCTTTGAGTTGAAGGGTTAGATATACCTTCCTCTTCCAGACTTGGAAATGTTCTCCATCAAACTTTTCTAACTTGCAAAAGTCAGAATTGAAGAGTGAAACATTAACGTTTTCCATCGTAGCAATAAAGCTTTGAGATTGTTATTGTCGGGGCACAATTTTTCGATGGAAAACTGAAATATCGTAACAATTGTACAAACAATCGTTATTACGTAACACTTCACAGAAGGTACGTAAGAGAAATTTTAACTAGTGCTACACTTCACAGAAGATGCACAGAACGTAACACTTCACAGAAGCTACGTAAGAGAAATTTTAACTAGTGCTACACTTCACAGAAGGTGCACAGAACGTAACACTTCACAGAAGGTACGTAAGAGAAATTCCACTAGTGCTACACTTCACCGAAGGTGCACAAATAGAATCCTGATAATACCAACAAAGAAGGTGACAGGCGAAAGATGGAAAAACTCCTGCTGGGGTGAATGATCACCGTTGCTCAAAGCTTTATTCGTCCCACACGAATAGCTTCCAGGAACCAGCAAGTTCGTCGGAGAACTTGGAACACTCTGCTCTTCTGACTTCTCGGATGAACTCGAACTCCTGTGCAAAACGCAACGCTGGTACAATACCTCTCTTCTCTCTCACAGCCTTTAAACACTTGTAAACTTTCTGTCTACTACTTGTGTATTAGTTCTAACCTGTAAGAGAGAAGGAGGAGGCCTTATATAAGCCCCAGCAACAACTGTCCGGTTAGCACAATGTTAGGGACGTGGTAGTAACCACCCCGAACATGGAGCAACCGCTCAGAACATGTAAAGACACGTTCTGCTGCAAGTTGTGCCACTCACGTAACCAGCGTATTTTGCACTTTACGCACACAGCCCCTTTACGCACCCTACGCACCCTACGCACTCTACGCACACTGCGTACGCTGCGCACTCTACGCACGCTGCGCACACTGCGCGCACTGGGCTGCGTAACTGGGCCAGCGTAACTGGGCTCGCGTAACGGGCCGCGCAACGTGGTCGCGCAAGTGGCTCGCGCAACGAGCGCAACTTAAGCGCACTATGCGTCTAGCGACGATGCTGACGTGCTAAGTGTGCCAACAAAACGTCACATTACGCCTCATGAGCCCTTTAGCCCGAGTCCGAGCCGGTGTCCGAGCCCGAGTCCGAGTCCGAGTCGCTAAGCCCCTACGGGCTTAGCTCCTATGGAAATAAATTTTCCAAGAGCAAAAAGCATGAATGCTTTAATTGTTAATTTTAGCCTTTTTTTCCATTAGAAAAATAACCCCACATGGCAAACCCATGTGCACCTCCACACCACATGTGCATCTCCAATAATAGCAAAGCTAATATATAGAGATACAAACTCTTTGGCCTATCCGATGTGGGACTAAAATTTCTAAAGGAAAGGCCAAAACTCCAACACAAGCAACCATTACACCGAGTGTGTAATGGAAACCGCTTAAATAACATTGCTCGATGTGTCTGGTGTAAGCGATATATTGTCATATATGGTTCAATTACCGGTTTTCTAACCTGTTAGATATCTTCCAGCTATACCAGGAGATATCCAGAACAGTGACAATGACATCAACTTTGCTGACTTGTTGACATTAAGTAATTTCCTAACACAACCTCCATTAAGAATGTCATCTTCGGCGTTCAGGTGTATGTTTCACTTGGTTTCTATCATTGGAATCTTCTATCTAAAGAATAGGGATTACTTGAAATCATTTTAGAAATATTTATGTGATGGCAACTTATATTCACTTTCCATGTTTGTGTGATGCCTCTTCAGGACTACATTTGGGTTGTAGTAGTGTCCACTTCCATCACCAAACAAACCCCTTTTCGTCATTTTTATCTGCCCATCTTTGTGTCCTGGATTTGGCAGTTTGCAAACAACTTCAACAGTGTGCACTGGAAGATGCGTTTTTCATTGCTATTACATTATTCAAAATGTTCTGCCCTTCAGACTTGAGGAAATGATAATAAGTAGAGTCTCCTATAAAATGATAGCTGGAGTTGGAGTCATTCGTTCACTCTCTCTATACAACACATCATATATTACGCTGACTCAGGTACGAGTGTCGGATACGGGCACATATCCAAGAATTTGGTCCTTCAAACTCATAATTGAAGGACACACGGACTCGGCTAAAAAATATCCAAATTTTGGATACGGATATGGGGATATGGCTAAGGTTTCATAAAAAGACAACATGTTATTATAAACTACTAGTAAATTTTACTGAACTAGTTGAATAAGCCCGTAAGGGACCGCCCCTTCAGCTCTCCTACTACTTTACTACCAGTCTACCATATAAAATAAGCTATCTACTTCACTACCACATTAAAATAAACTATCTAGTTCACTAACAGTCTCCCGATTGTTATCATAAATGATTCGATTGTCACCATGGAGGATCGGATACGAATTCTATACCCATATCCATGTCCTATCGGGTCGACACGGGTGCTTCTCCGTAAAGTGAGGTCAAGATAACATAGAACACATCCATTGATGAAGCCACCTAATATTAGTCTGAAGTGTATGGGAATTGCAAGGTGTCACTTCAGTGTCACGATTGGTACTCTTTTACTCTCTCTTTTTGTGTTCTATTCTTATTCTTCATTTTTTCTTTCTTGGGCATGATCCCTTCAAAAGAAAAAAAAATGTTAGTTGCTGATTAGTTATGGGATTTCCTACTGTCCTTACGCGACTTAATCCTTTCTCTTACAAAGATTTTTCTGTTCTCTCTCTGTTTTTAAAAGAGACGATGATGATTGTCACGACCCGATCCCAACTTGTTGGGTCGAACCGGATCATGCCCAGCCTGCACCGTTATGAGACGGTGGCAGTAAGCTGTTTTATTGCAGGTAATCACAACAACATCTAAACATTTGTCACAACATTTATATACGAGAACTTTAAAACTTTTATTAATCAAGAAAATGGAATACATCTGAAATTGAAAGTGCTGAAAGGAAATACTGAATTCAAGTCTACAAAAATTCCAATAAAAGAAACTCGAATTAAAACGACAACTAGCTAGAATGGCTGTCTCGTCAGCCTCAGGATCTGCGTCCTCCAAGGGGTCTCCGGTAACACAGCAGAATATGGTACTGGGTCATAGTAGTTATTGTGCTATAGCTCAGCAATCATCAGTGATACCTAAAATATTGGGTCTCCAGTCAGGAGGGAGCAAGTACGAGTATATATCCAACATTTCAAATAATAACAGAAATTTGCAATTTTAAACAATTTGAAATACAATATTTTCCTACAATTCTACACGGTAGAAAACAATGTGATTTGAGTAGATAATGACTATGACCGGCTTGGGTTGTACACTTGTATCCTAGCGATACGATATGGCTTATCCCCGTGTGTAAGAGGGGTAAGCTAATACATTCATTAATTATTTGGGGTATTGGTCATAGACACTACACTACTTCCCCAATATCCCGCAGTCAATCAATCAATACTCTAGGAGAGAGTTCCGTGTAACAATATGGTTTAAACATGCAAGATAACAATTACTAATTAAAATGCCGAATAATATAATCGTAACTTGCCTCGATTTGTAAGACTGGAGTAGGGGTAAGTTGGTACCGAGGAGGAAGTCAAGTTCGTCTTCGAGATCCTACAGTTGAGAACTTGACTTAGAACCATTGTGAAACCGAGCTAGGTTGCTAGTTGCAATTTCTAGTAGCAGGTCCTAGTCAAGTTTTAAGTTTGTTTATTTAATCTACTGCTAACGGTTTACGACGCGTACTACGTTGGTTCTCATTTAGTTGGATAGCCAGTTTCTGGTTTACTTGGAAAAATTGTCGTTACCGGTTAATTTGCAAAACTTTGTATTTTTAATATTATACGTATAAAACTACATTTTCTTTCAATGATAAAACGTGGATTTTGTTAACTATCAATATTTCATTCAAGTTATTTTATCATGAAAAATCCTTATTAATTTATACAGAATATTTATTAGCCATTTTGTCACAAAGCGCCTAATTACGAAAACGATAAAACCATCCAGAAAATAAAGGAAAAATCCTAATCTACACAATACAAGGGCACAGCTAACCAAGTAGAAATCTGGGCTTATGCCCTTACAAATTTTACATAAATGAAATTAGAGGAAAAATTTAGCTAGCTCTGAAAATGTCCCATATTCTAATTACTGAAAACAAAAACTAATAAATAATTTAAATTAAATCTTAGGAGTCTCAGACTTGGTCCAATCGTCATAATATTGGCTAACGCCTCAACGTACAGGAACCCTGTAGCGTTTGCGCTTCGCCAGGCTCATTCGACCTATAGGGTCGTCGCCTAAAAGGTGGTACAGAAATCCATAAATTCGGAAGCCGACAAATCCAATATATAAACGTTTTGCAAAAGTTCGATTTTCAAATCCCTAATTTTATACGAAAATCCGTTTTAAAAATATTTCCGAAAAATTGGGCAGCATCTCCTCTATATCTGGGACAACCCAAAACTGGGAAAATGCGCCAACAAGTCCAACAATTATCCCAAACCAGGGGAAACACATTTATATAGAAAAAATATATATATTAACAGAAAACATTTCCGAAGCCTAATCGGAAATCCCGAAATTCCAAATATCCAAACTAACCATAAAAACATCACATAAACGTCTCCGGAAAAAAAATCCGAAATCATTACGTGGACCCAAAACCGAATTCCCGGGAGGGAATCGGGGACCAATTCTCATCATCGACTACCGAAAATGGAACGGGACAAAGGAATTATACCTTGGGTTGCTCGGCTAGAGCTCTCAGATGAGAATAAAGAAAGAAAATGAACACGCGGACAGTGGATCGGCTCGGGACAGCGCCTCGCCGGGGTACGGCTGCGCTGGACAGCGGGATCCGGAGATCGGGGCACGAAGAAAACACGGACATCGAGTTCGAAAATCCCGGGACAGCGCTGGACAGCGTTGTTCGGATCAGCGGGGCACGGGAGGCTTACGGGAACCGGGGCAGGGGCGCGGACTGGCCGGAGCGCTGGACAGCGCCGGAGGAGGCCGGCGGCGGGCGCTGGTGGCGGGCCGAGAGGGGGTGCGCGGGGAAACCGCGCCGGAGTGGCGCGAGGCCGGCAGGGGGTGCCGGAGGGGAGCGGCGCCGGAGCGCTGTGGGCGCGGGGTGAGCTTGGGAGTTTGGGGGAAAGGGGTTTGCTTTGGGGAAGAAATGGAGAGTTGAGAAAGAGGGGAAAGAATAGAGCTGGAGTGTGCTCGTGAGAGAGAGTGTTAGAGAAAAAGTGGTGAGGTGGTTATTAAATGGGAGAGTGGGGGATTTGTATGTGGAGGCGAGGAGAATGGGGAACCTGGAGAATAGGGAGGGGGTGACCTGGTCGTGGGTGACCAGGCCCCAAATGAGTGTATATTAATTTTTTTTTACAACAAAATATCATTCATAAAATCTAATGCTAAAAAAATTAATATTTAATAAAAGGCAGATTCGGGATTGGAACAAAAATGGGTTCAGGAAACGGAAACTGGCGTTCGGACTCAGGGTCGGAGTCCGAACTCGGGATCGGGCAGGCCATAATAAAAAATCAACGATAATTTTAAAATAATATTTTTCCTAAATCCGACTAAAAAATAATATAATAATATAAATAATAGTAATAATAATAATAAATAACTAAACTAATATTACATTACAAATCCATTAAATCTAAAATCTGGGTTTCACAATCTTCCCTCCTTAGGAAATTTCGTCCTCGAAATTCAGAGGGTACTACTAGGGGAATGATCAAAATCTCTACATGTTGACCAAAGCTTCCTTTACTGTCTCTTAGTAATGTTGACAACCTCTAGATAGTCTAATTTGATCAATTCATGCACTTCCTTCGAATCAACAGTCTTCTCTCCTTAGAAACACAGTCATAGCCAATAATTAAAATTTTGCTTCTATTTCTGAATTGTCAGCCACCAGAATGGTTGTGCGAACTTACTCTTTGCATCCGTACCTATTTTCTTCGGGTAGGATCTAAACTTCTTCATCTTGCTAGTTGATTCGATATCTACTAAGCGATGCAATTCCATATTGCTTGCAACGTACGCTCCATCAATTACTTGTACGTCATAATTACTAGCTCTTACCATCATCACCCTTGATCCTCTACGGCTCCTCCCATCCTGCCATAACTTATTTTTCCAAATCATAAAATTCAAAATCATCACCTTCTTTCATTCACCAAATCCAATACCCAAGTACTAATATGCTCCACTAATGATTCATTCCTAAATGAACCACAATTTATAATTCTCTCTAGACTAACTTGCTTTTGTGCCTTGCCATGCTACCCTTTGGTACCCTTAGCTATCTAATCTCATTAGAATAAAATCAATCCCCTAAGTGTGCTTTTATCAGATTAATGCAATAAGGTTGCTAGGTGAATATCTAGGTTTTTCCCACATATAACTATCAACCAACTTTACATAGCTGCAAAAAAAATATATAACTACCCACAAAAATATGCAACACCCTAAAAATGGAACCTTGAAAGGAATTGAGCCAATAGAGATTGATATGGTCCTAATAGGTTTTAGGGAAAATCAAGTAGAATTTTATAGGGAATCTTTTCTTTCTGGTTGTGACAAGAGATTTCTGGAAATGGAGACAACCGCTAGAAATGTAAATCCTCTAATCAGGCAAAAGTCAGAATGATTTGATGGTACAAAAGACAACCATGGTATGAATATAGTCTGAATAATATTCGGAAACCAAATATGTTTGAAGTCACTTTGTCTCAAATTCATGCCTCGCCAGAGTGCACCTGACTGCAGTGAATTTTTTGACCCAATAACTTGAATAATTTTAGGTTACCTAGTAATCTTTCAACTTTATCCATTTCATGGCTAAGCAACATAGAAGATCAACATGGTGCATTTAGGACAGTCACAATAATATCTGGAAACCTATGAACACCCGAAATCACTTCAACTTTAGAATCTTTTGCCTCGCCAGTGCGCAGTTGGCTGCAGTAAACTCGCAGTTTCCATAATTCAGACAATTGACTATAATGTAATGTGCGAAGTCATAGGTCACGAAATATTTTTCCAAACCTTGTCCATAAGAATTTCAAAGGAGTTTCCGAAAAATTCAAACGAGTTCTAAGGTTCTAGTCATGATAGGAAAAGATGTTGATGTATGTTCTTCTGGTTTCAAGAAAATTTATCAGGATAAATATGTGTTCCAGTAGCTTTTGAGATTTAAGAGATTTGATTTTGAAGAAATTGATCAAACTTGAGTATGACTGATTGAGTTAGACACAGGATAAGGTAGAAGAATCAGAGCTTTGAGTTAAGTTGAAGAAGCCAATGAAAATATTCCCGACAAATTACTTAAAGGATACAGACGTTTACCAAAATTATTTGAAGAAAAAATTTCTTATCCAAGGAAAGTTTTGAGAATGTGATGGGTAAGTAGGGTTGACACAAAAAAAGTATGTCTTTATGGATTCAAGGAAGTCGGGTTAAAATGGTTTAGTAAAGCCAACAAGGGGATGGTTCAACAATTTAAAAGTTTTTCAATGATTTAAAGAAGATTTAATAATAGGATGGAATCAATTCTCTGACCGTTCGTACTTCACGATACTCAAGCATTGAGTTTAAAAGCTGTCTAGGCCTTGAATTGATCAAGAAGTTGCATAGAGAGAGTAGGGTTTCAGGTTGAGTGGAGGGGATCAAAATAAAATATTCGGAATAACCTAGGAGATAACAATCAGTATTGAAAGTATTTTTGAAAATATCTTTTAGGGAAATCATAAACTAACTAAGCTGAACCAATTCTTTTGGTAATAATTAACCTTGAGGCTTTATAGTTCCAGAAGAATTTGGTTCAGGATTAGTTCCGAGAAAGTCAATTAGAATGAGGTTAAGGCGAATGGTTGGATACGCTAGTCGTAGAAGTACTCGGATAGATAAGGGTTTATTAGAATTAGAAACTCTAGATAGTGAACGAGTCTGGATTCCAAATAAAGATAGAGAAATAAGATTTGATCGACTAGTGGAGAAGTTTGAAAAAAATAGGTTTGCTGACGAAGAAGATTGAAGAGTTATAATATTGGTCCATAAATAGCGAGAAAAAAAATATAGATCCTAAGGGATGCTAAAAATCTGTTAAAGATATGGGAAGGAAATAATTCCCGAAAATCATGGGACGCTAAAAGATACAAAAATCTAGGAAATAAAATATATAGTAACATATACCATCATACAGTCGGTCTAAACTGGTTAAGGTCAAAATTCACTCCTTATGTCATTATCACTCCCAATTGTTATAAGTACCAACTAATATCTGGGTATTCCAAAATTTTATTCTTCCAATTCTTAATCACCAATATATCCTTGATAAATACCGTCTTACATACCTTCTCATTAAGATTACAATTTTCAGAAATTGTATCGTAGGGGAAAGACTTTGGAAAAGATATCTACCATAAAGGTGTAACCAAGAATTTTATTCATATTGGAGAATTACAGCAAGACTCTCATGATTATTCTAAGGACATCCTGTTACAACTTCTTATAACAATAGATAATGCTACTCAGCAGTTCTAGGTACTAGTCTTCATGGCTCTGGCTCTTGCACGAGCAGTCTCCAACTGCTTCATTTTCTTCTATGATCCTCGAGTCTGCATCATGCCTTTCTGCAATGGGTGTAGGAGGCAAGGTCTGCTCGATAGGAAGAGAGTCCCTAGGTTGCGGCGTAGCAGGTGTTGCTGGGATAGGTGCTCTGGTACGATGAAAAGATAAGGGGAAGTCCTTTACCCGATGTTCTGCGGATCCACATGCCAAACATTGTCCCAATCTCTTGCTGCAACTATTGGCTAGATGACCAGGCCTCTTGCAGTAGGCACAAGCCAATAGCTTCTTACGACATGACTGCCGGAAAGTAGAGTACTTGATGGGACCCAAATATCTTCTAGATTCAGGGGTATCCCTCCTAGGGTGAGGTTCCGCACCAACTCGGTTTAAGATAGCTAAGGCTACGTCATTGACATCCTTCATAACATCTCTCGTGATATCAATCTGTTTCTGCTGGGCCTCGGCTTGGGCCTTCTGGGACTCCAGGATTCCTTGAAATAGGGCAACCATTTGGGAGGTGTCTGCTGGTACTGGTGGGGCGACATGATTAACTATCGTAACAGGAGATGGTGAAATTACCGTGGGCGGAATAGGTTCGGCTGTAGTATGAGCTATGCTGGGGACTTGTGCAGCAAAGGGGGGATTGATGAGCTGCAAAGGAGAAGGGTTGGAACGGGCCTGAGAAAGAGGGGTGTGATCAGGAGATAACACCTTGTCATCAGCAGGACTAGAACGGGTTGTCTTTCCTCTAGTCATAGTCTGAAAGGTTTAGGAGGCAAACATAAGCAAGGTAGCCTACCAGTCTATAACAACCAAAAATATTTATTTATAACATAATTCGGTCCTATGTTGTGACAAATTAATGTTCTAGTGTTCTAAATGTTCTAGAGGTGTTCTCCTAAGTTGTTGTTGAGAGAAGGACCTGCATGGACCACCACTAAAAACATGTCACGACCCGATCCCAACTTGTTGGGTCGAACCGGATCATGCCCAGCCTGCACCGTTGTGAGACGGCGACAGTAAGCTGTTTTCTTGCAGGTAATCACAACAACATTTAAACATTTGTCACAACATTTATATACGGGAACTTTAAAAATTTTATTAATCAACAAAATGGAATACATCTGAAATTGAAAGTGCTGAAAGGAAATACTGAATTTAAGTCTACAAAAATTCCAATAAAAGAAACTCGAATTAAAACGACAACTAGCTAGAATGGCTGTCTCGTCAGCCTCAGGATCTGCGTCCTCCAAGGGCTCTCGGGTAACACAGCAGAATATGGTACTGGGTCATAGTAGCTATTGTGGTATAGCTCAGCAATCATCAGTGACACCTAAATTGGGTCTCCAGTCAGGAGGGAGCAAGTACGAGTATATATCCAACATTTCAAATAATGACAGAAATTTGCAATTTTAAACAATTTGAAATACAATATTTTCTTACAATTCTACACGGTAGAAAACAATGTGATTTGAGTAGATAATGACTATGACCGGCTTGGGTTGTACACTTGTATCCTAGCGATACGATATGGCTTATTCCCGTGTGTAAGAGGGGTAAGCTAATACATTCATTAATTATTTGGGGTATTGGTCAATAGACACTACACTACTTTCCCAATATCCCGCAGTCAATCAATCAATACTTTAGGAGAGAGTTCCGTGTAACAATGTGGTTTAAACATGCAAGATAACAATTACTAATTAAAATGCCGAATAATATAACCGTAACTTGCCTCGATTTGTAAGACTGGAGTAGGGACAAGTTGGTGCCGAGGAGGAAGTCAAGTTCGTCTTCGAGATCCTACAGTTGAGAACTTGACTTAGAACCATTGTGAAACCGAGCTAGGTGTGCTAGTTGCAATTTCTAGTAGCAGGTCCTAGTCAAGTTTTAAGTTTGTTTATTTAATCTACTGCTAACGGTTTATGACGCGTACTACGTTGGTTCTCATTTAGTTGGATAGCCAGTTTCTGGTTTACTTGGAAAAATTGTCGTTACCGGTTAATTCGCAAAACTTTGTATTTTTAATATTATACGTATAAAACTACATTTTCTTTCAATGATAAAACGTGGATTTTGTTAACTATCAATATTTCATTCAAGTTATTTTATCATGAAAAATTCTTATTAATTTATACAAAATATTTATTAGCCATTTTGTCACGAAGCGCCTAATTACGAAAACGATAAAACCATCCAGAAAATAAAAGAAAAATCCTAATCTACAAAATACAAGGGCACAGCTAACCAAATAGAAATCTGGGCTTATGCCCTTACAAATTTTACATAAATGAAATTAGAGGAAAAATTTAGTTAGCTCTGAAAATGTCCCATATTCTAAATACTGAAAACAAAAACTAATAAATAATTTAAATTAAATCTTAGGAGTCTCAGACTTGGTCCAATCGTCATAATATTGGCTAACGCTTCAACGTACAGGAACCCTGTAGCGTTTGCGCTTCGCCAGGCTTATTCGACCTATAGGGTCGTCGCCTAAAAGGTGGTACAGAAATCCATAAATTCGAAAGCCGACAAATCCAATATATAAACGTTTTGCAAAAGTTCGATTTTCAAATCCCCAATTTTATACGAAAATTCGTTTTAAAAATATTTTCGAAAAATTGGGCAGCATCTCCTCTATATCTGGGACAACACAAAACTGGAAAAATGCGCCAACAAGTCCAACAATTATCCCAAACCAGGGGAAACACATTTATATAGAAAAAATATATATATTAACAGAAAACATTTCCGAAGCCTAATCGGAAATTCCGAAATTCCGAATATCCAAACTAACCATAAAAACATCACAGAAACGTCTCCGGAAAAAAAATCCGAAATCACTACGTCGACCCAAAACCGAATTCCCGGGAGGGAATCGGGGACCAATTCTCATCATCGACTACCGAAAATGGAACGGGACAAAGGAATTATACCTTGGGTTGCTCGGCTAGAGCTCTCAGATGAGAATAAAGAAAGAAAATGAACACGCGGACAGTGGATCGGCTCGGGACAGCGTCTCGCCGGGGTACGGCTGCGCTGGACAGCGGGATCCGGAGATCGGGGCACGAAGAAAACACGGACATCGAGTTCGAAAATCCTGGGACAGCGCTGGACAACGTTGTTCGGATCAGCGGGGCACGGGAGGCTCGCGGGAACCGGGGCAGGGGCGTGGACTGGCCGGAGCGCTGGACAGCGCCGGAGGAGGCCGGCGGCGGGCGTTGGTGGTGGTCCGAGAGGGGGCGCGCGGGGAAACCGCACCGGAGTGGCGCAAGGCCGGCAGGGGGTGCCGGAGGGGAGCGGCGCTGGAGCGCTGTGGGCGCGGGGCCGCACGCTGGCGGTCGGCCGACGATCGCCGAGGGCCGGGGGTGAGCTCGGGAGTTTGGGGGAAAGGGGTTTGCTTTGGGGAAGAAATGGAGAGTTGAGAAAGAGGGGGAAGAATAGAGCTGGAGTGCGCTCGTGAGAGAGAGTGAGAGAAAAAGTGGTGAGGTGGTTATTAAATGGGAGAGTGGGGGATTTGTATGTGGAGGAGAGGAGAATGGGGAACCTAGAGAATAGGGAGGGGGTGACCTGGTCGTGGGTGACCAGGCCCCGAACGAGTGTATATTAATTATATTTTTTTTACAACAAAATATCATTCATAAAATTTAATGGTAAAAAAATTAATATTTAATAAAAGGCAGATTCGGGATTGGAACAAAAATGGGTTCAGGAAACGGAAACTGGCGTTCGGACTCAGGGTCGGAGTCCGAACTCGGGATCGGGCAGGCCACAATCAAAAATCAACGATAATTTTAAAATAATGTTTTTCCTAAATTCGACTAAAAAATAATATAATAATATAAATAATAGTAATAATAATATATAATAATAATAAATAACTAAACTAATATTACACTACAAATCTATTAAATCTAAAATCTGGGTTTCACAATGATCCTTATCAGATGGCTAATTTGCATTTAAGTATCTTCAACTATCATGTTTTTTGCAACTTGCTACCCCATACTATTTTATCAATAGTTGTAAATTTTTGGTGGTAAACTTAGCATTTTCCTTATCAATATGACTGATAAACCCTACAGAGTAAGGTTAGGCTTTCATTTTCCTCTCTTCCGATGGCGTGGTGGCTCCGCTGCAACCAATTTGATTAGATCACAGGATTTGGAAATAATATTCACATTCTGATGGAGATCTCTCTCCATTCATTCTCTCCATTCTTGGAGCCATTTGTCTGTCATCATGCTAGATCGAAAACTGAATCAGAGTCTCTTATAAGTCTTCTTTCTTTTCCTTTTCCCTTGTTTGTTTTGCAATTTACTAATATTTATTCATATGACTGGGTATATTTATTCATATGACTGGGTAAATTGAGACAGTAAAAGGGCGTTTGATATTTTTTTTATTCCCGGGCAAATTTAGTGTGGAAACCTATTCCCATGTTTTATATGGCTTATAAAAATTTATTTCCGATAATTGTGAATGCCCTGGTAATAATTTGCCCATAAAACATGAGAAACCTATCCCGTAAGCATAGGTGGCTATTTTTGCCACGGGATTAAAATTACCAAAAGTTGTAAATATTTACATCATTTGCTACCAACCATTTCTTAAAAATCCCGATTTTCCCATCTCTTTTCTTCTTCTAAGTTCTCTCGCTCTTAATCTCCCCCCTCATTATTATTAATTTTTTATGGATTTGATAACATTAGCAATGGATTCTCAATTCCTCTTCCTTAGATCTTATTTTGGTAAGTTTTTGGGTATGATTTTGTCCAATTTTTGTGAATTTTGTTGTACTTTTGTATTTTTGACGTGTGGTTGCTTGTTAAATCATGGATTATGCTTAGAACTTAGGAATTATTTTAAGCATTTGGTTATTTTAGGAATTTTATTTTTGGATTTGGGGATTATTTAAGGGAAGTTTTGCATAGAATTTGGAAATGATGTATAATGATTGGTTTTCTTAGTTTTTTTTTAGCTGAATATGAGTGTTCTATTCCAAAAAACAACTTTTATCAATCTTTCTTCTTCTTAGAGTTGCCAGGTTATAAGTTCTATCAGTATTTCTTCTTTGTAAAGATGTGGGAAATAACATTGATGAATTTACGAGTATCGTGCAGTCTTGAGACTATCTACTGAAGAAATCTATTTTTGTATGTAAATGTGTAACCCTTACAACTCCATGTGGGTCAATGGCCATGTATTGTTGGATGTGGTTATATATAGAAGACAAAAAGCAATGATTATCCTATGCTTTTAAGGATTGCCCATCTTCCTTTCATCATATCAAATACTCTCTATCACATTCCAAGCCTAGAAGTGTCTCATGTTGAAATATTCTCTAGGTGTTTCAGGCAAGTGATGTGTCCCCCATGACTTTAAGTGATACATGTCACCTCTATAAGATAAGGGTGTCAGGAATCCTTCATTATTGTTGAACCCAGCATCACATATATAGTAATAACCTATGATTAAATTAAAGAAAAAGAAATATGCTAAACTTTGAAAGTTCCTTATTAACTATCTTATTTAAATAAGAGAATTAACCTCGATGGACTATCAATCCGTTTCTCCTAAAAATAGCACCATTGAGAACACCGTGTATCAACTGTCGAACTCTCTCATCTAGGTAGTACGTAAATAAATTACATGAATAGAGAGCAAACTTCTAAGACATTTGTGGATTTTTTTCTTCCTTGTCCAATACCAGGTAAATCACCTTCGCACATTGACCTTGATGTAAGTCCCATCAAGAACACCAAGACAATTCTTAACTATTCAAACAACTAGTTACTTTCAACAACTATAAGAAAATCAAAATGAACAAATTTTAAGTATACAATTGCATTACAAAAAATATTCCAATGATCATGAGTTGTCTTTTAAGTATATACAAGGAAATGCTTTGCCGCTTTTACAAAAGTGGTCGACATCGTAACAAAGGGAGCGATACTTTATTAACAACCCTGCTTAGAGTCTCTCCCTACCTCATGAGTTGTCTTTGGATTATTCTATTATTAACGTCATATGCCAATATATGCAAGAAGATGCCTAATTGTTCCATGTTCTTAGTTTGATCTAGTCTACCGGTGTCCCTAAGCATGTGGCATAAATTATGGTAAACTCGTCGATCCATATGGGTGTTCTTAATACATAATTGATCATTTTCAAACACTATTCTATCTAAGTTGGCATGCCTCGCTGTGTCTCTTGTAAGCATCCTTCCATTTTCTCTTTCTTTTAGCTTTCAACTCTAAAATTATCATAACAAACATCATAGTTATCAATAATAACAACTGATCGAGCACATCCAACAAATAGATGAATACCCTCCTATCGTTTGTCGAAGTATGTCCATTTTCTTATTTTGAAAATAAACAACATACTAATAACATGTTATTATTTAACCTAAATAAACACACACACACACACACACATATATATATGTGTGTGTGTGTGTGTGTGTGTGCGTGTGTGTGTGTGCGTGCATATGTGTGCGGAAGAGCTAAAGCATTCGATTCTACATATTGTGCAAGACTTCTTCTCTACCGGTAGGTTTCTTCGAGAGCTTAATCATACGTTTCTCACTTGCATACCGAAGAAGGAAGGAGCGACATTGATAGCGGACTTCCAGCCTATCTCATGCTACAATTTCCTTTATAAAAATTTTACTCATATTATGTGTCGGCGTATGGAGCGTATTATGCAGGGACTCATCTCTCCTAGTCAAGCATCATTCGTTAAAGGCAGATCGATCGCAGAAAATAGCTTACTGGCGCATGAAATGGTCAAAAACTAAAATAAAGTGGACGGGATCAAGGCATGCATGACGCTCGATCTCTAGAATCATGTTATATGGTGAATCAGGACTTTATATGCCAGATTATGCTGACGATGGGCTTTGACTCAAGTTGGGTTGACTGTGTTTGAGAATATATCACCACGCCGACTTTTTCTACTCTCATTAAAGGTCAATCATATGGCTTCCTTCATAGTACTCGGGATTTATGGCACGAGGATTCATTATCCCTATATTTGTTCACAATTGTCATGGAGTATTTTTCTTGTTTGATAGAAGTAGCTATACACTGAAAGCACATTACCCTACTGTACAAGATGGTTAATCCGATCGTATCCTACCTGATCTATGCTGATGATTTACTGGTGTTCTTGGTCCTATCCAATAGGGTTTGAATGCCATGGTGCGAATAACGGAAGAGTTTAGTAGACTGTCAGGACTAAAATTGAAGCGGGAGAAAAGTAGGGTTTATTTTAACTATCACCGTCCCAATCAGAACGAGTTAAAAAAATACTACATATTGAAAAAAGAAATTTACCAGTAAAGTACTTGGGGTTGCCGCTCTCGATCAACTATGCGCGTGAGCAAGAGTGCCAGAGCTTGGCCGAATATGTTCGAAGAAGAATTGCAGGATGGCATGCGCATAATTTATCTTTTGGAGGAAGAATTAAACTTGTGTGATCGGTAATATCCGTTCTCTATTTATTTTGGCTCCAAACGATTATACTACCATCAGGAACAATTTGAAATGTGGATAAATTATGTGCTGACTTTGTATGGAGGGGGATATTCATACGTTGCTTGGACATGCTTATGTCCTTCAAAAAATGAAGGTGGTGTGGGTTTACGCTCTTGGCTATACTTCGAGACATAGCAGGGTGAAAACTCATATGGAATTTAATTGAGGGGTGCTCGATCTGAGCACAATGAGGGACATGTACCAAAAGACATAGAACTTGTGGATTCAGCGGATTAATAGCAATTATCGGTCGTGTATAAGCAGATTCTTCGTCAAAGGCAACAAATTCAAACTGTTCTTACTCTAGTATTTGTGAATGGTTCTCAAACACATTTGTGATTTGATCCATGGCTGGGTCACCAGAGTATAGTGGAGAGAGTAGGGTGGCAAACATATGCGACGATGGGAAGGAATGAGTCAGTTAACAGCCTGATCATAGACGAGAACTTGCACCTGGATGATCATCCCATGGGACGGCTATTGGCAGTAGAAATTGGAGCAGTTCACATAGACCAGTCTATAACAGAAGACCGTTGGGGGGGGGGGGGGGGGGGGGGGGGGGGTCTCTCGGCGATGGAAGTAGTGGAGAGGAGGGGGTTGGAGAAGTTGGAAGGAAAATTTTGTGATGAGATTTAGTCACGACTGTTAATTTTATATTTCCTTAGCGACGGAAACGTCTGTCGCTAAGGCATCACTAGTTTAATTCTGACGTCATACCGATGGATATGTGGACCTGGGTTTCATATGCACAATGTGGACCTAGGTTTCATATACACATTTCCATCGCCATGAAGCCGCTAGTCCGTCGCTATTCAGCAACGGTTCATGTTCTGTCGTTGGTGTCAGTCGTTATTTTGATAAATGGTTGTAGTGTCGGTGCTTCAAGTTTACTTCTGTGGTCATACAAATACCAAGACAGTGGTAGTAGTAGTAGTACCAATATATTTGCAGAACTCAAAATATTTCATAACCAAGCTGAACAGAAGAGGACCAAAACTCTAAATAAATTGGATGAAAGCCCCGTTCATCAATTATTTGCAGCTGCTCCACAGGTTTGGGAATCCTTTTGTATTTCTACCATATTTATTGAATAAAAATTCCAAATAACTGCTAAATCTAAATCAGAATGAGGCATTCCAAATCTTTTACATTTTTCTGGTATGTATTGTTATCCGTGTCTTCCAATATCCACTGTGATGCCAAATGGCAATTTTTTTTTGTTCTTTCAACATATTCCTGAGCTTGACTGAGTATATGCTCCAGGGAGGACAATGATTATCAATATGGAGTACAATCAAGATGACCCCTTACTTAGAACAACTGGACATATATTGATGGAGATGTCAACTGTGAAACATTGCCAATCTATACACATCTTAGATTCATACATATTTATTTGTCTCCACAGTGATCAAAATCAGGGCATACCCTGAGATTCATACATATTTACTTCTCTCCTATATCAAGAAAGAGAAGTCAGATTTATAATTTTCAGTAAACAATATTTGGACTTGCATGTTTACCAATAAACTATATTCTTGACAAAGAGGTTACCACATTTTTTTTGTAACATGGGACGGCTTTGTTCTCTGACATGGATGAAGTATGGAAATTACAGGTCACTGTCCAGCAATGCCTGAAAGGAAGGAATGCTTAGTACCTCCCCAATAGATGGTTACAGGTCACTAATCAGATGGCCAAAGAGGAGATGCGTGTCGGTATAGGTATCCATTGATGATGTTTGCTCACCTTTTCTCATTCCAGCTTATTCCTAGCTATGAGACGCAAATATTTCTGAGAACACTGAAGTAGTGAAGTGTAAATAGTGATATAACTTACCATTATGCCCCTTAGTATCTTATTTCTATAGCATTTTACATGAGGATAAGTTATTTCTATAGCATTTTACATGATGATGATATCTTCATCTTTTGCAAACTTGATGGATCTTAGAGAATAGTCCAAATGTCCTACATGTTACCATAGTAGAGAGACTCGATTGTTCTCTGGCTGTCACTGTGCGTTTAGACTTGCACTTGTATACACGAATGGTTCAGAAAAACTTGTAACTATGATTTTTGTACATAGACTCTCCGAAAATTTTAGGTGAAGTTTTGTTATGGTTGTAGTATATCCATGAGTTAGACTTTATTTCACTTAGTAAACTATTGGAGCACCATAAATGAGATGTTTCTCGGGACTTTTTTTTTTCCTTTCCCTTGTGCTATTCCAGAAATGATCAATGCATTATTGATCTCAATGTTTTGTTAACTGAAACGATTTTTAGCACAGGTGTCGTTGTTGCAGACGTGAACATATGCCAGGAAGGGGGAGAGAGCCCTTCTGATGGTTTCATGTGTCCATGTGGGTGGCAACAACCAGGAATTACTACAACAGCTTGGATGATTCATTTTTGGTACTTTGATATAAATGTAACTAGTATTTCAATTCCAGTATTTCCTTTTATTTGTTGATTGTCAATAAGCACTTGGCACGATGTAACTAAACACAATCGTTTGTCAAATTTTTTTAGGTATTTATTCATTGTGCGTTATGTTCTTCAGAGATTTAAGATTCTCGTATACTTATTTATTCATTATAGCTCCAAAGTTCCTCCCGAGTATTTTATGTGACATGGTTGCTTATTATGATATTTTGGTCCTCTTTTTTGTGTCATAACTAATGAAAAAATTACATCTTTTTTGTGCTTATTATGATATTTTGGTCATCAAAACGTTATAATAAATAAGTTTAAATGTGGTTGTTTATAACACTTTAAAAAAATGTTATATATTTATAATATGTTTTAAACATTTTGTAACAGTGATATTTATAACATTTTGGTTTTATATTAAAAAGCGTTATAAAGTGTTATTTATAACACTTTTTAGCCTTTTTTAGCTGTCTTGTAGTGATCCGCAGGCCATGACCGGTGGTCTGAACTGATGTTATCAGCTGCATGTCATGGATACGGTCTCTCCCGCTGACACGCCATATCTCTATAAGTGCCATTACAAGCACTCTAGAATAGAAGACGCTTGAATGCATGGCCATCACGAGCACTCTGGAAGATGTTACAAGATGCTATTGTCAGGGTTGAATCTGATCCTCTCGATCGGATTAATAACTCTAAGGCCACTTTGGTTCGCTGAATTGAAGCATTAAAAAAGGAAAGTGATTACTTTTCTTTGTTTGGATGCCAAAGAAAATGAGGAGGAAAGAAATTTGGTTTCCAAGAGCAAGAAAAATATGAAAGAAAGTGATTTCCTTCCACAAATTCAAGGATTTATTTTTCTCCTAAGGATTCAGTTTTTCTTCTAACTTTTTTTTTAATTTTTTCAAACACCGAAAAAAATTGATTGAAATTATATTTTTTCAAAAAAAATATATATCAAAGAATCAATTTCCGCCTAAATGAGTCGGGGGTAAGAATTTGGTTTGTAAAAGGCGGAGAGAGGATAATGGCGCTCCATCTCGGAAATGACGTACTTTTGGGATTTCTGCTTGTTTTTTCTTGCAGTTTACCACCTGAAATTTGGACTTTTAGCAGAAAAGGAAAGAGCTTGGCTTAAGAGATTAAGGAAATACTGTTGCAAAAAGAATGTACAAAACACTACCATTCAATTTTCTTAAGTTAAATTAACCTAAAATACAACTTAGTAATAAAGGATTTTACTGAGTTATCTTCTCTAGCTATGATATATCTATATTTTCTACTTATGTAACGTGACGCTCAGGGGCTATTTGGGTCAGACCAAGTGAAAAAATTTAAAAATCGATATTTTGCATACGCATTACGGTAAAGTGTAAAATCCTTCGTTTGAGTGTTGTGAAGAAGTGGAGGTTAGAAGTGAAAATTTTAAGTTTAATATTTGGATGGTTGTTAAAATGGGATTGGAAAGTGTAAATTTTTGTAATATTAGAATTTGAAAAGTGTTATAATTGGGAGGAAGTGAAAAATTCAACCAAACTTGGGAGGTGAGAACGAGGATTTCCTACTCCCGTGCTCCACTCCGGGGGGAAAAAATTCTGAGTTGTGATACAAAATTTATTATTCATGTCACTTTACAGAAAATCTTGTCTGCAAATTCTCTAACAAAAATGGTCCTAATTCCAAATTTTGTCACGTCCCAAATCTGAAAACCAAACAGTCCCTCAGTACATCCGTTTGTGTGCATGTGTCCCCGTTTACCTACATGATACTTACTCGTAGTAATCACTTGAATACTAATTCGTGCTAATTTCCAAACTTGAATTTTATTTTATTTTTTAGTCCCTTGATAAAATCAGGCTCCATCAATTTATCTTATTCCTATCAGATGATGATAGTTTAGTACGTATTGATGCTATTGATAGATCATTTTCTCTGTGCAGTCTTTAGTGCCGATGCAAGGATTTTCAAAATCTTGACCATGGAGAAAGGTATTATTATTATTATTATTATTAATTATTATTATTATTATTATTATTATTATTATTATTATTATTATTATTATTATAAATAAGACAAGGTACTAACATATATATAAATAACGCAAAGTGACTCCTTTAACATGAAAAAATCGGTGACATAACTTCAATGTAGGTAAAAAAATGAAATAACCAAAAGCATGAAAACTCAAAAATACATTAGCATGGTATTGGTGTTAAATTTAATGCAACATAAAACAATGTTTTAAATATTGGAGAAAAATAACAAAAATGAAAAAGGTCCCACCGAGACTTGAACTCGGGTTACTGGATTCAGAGTCCAATGTCCTAACCACTAGACCATGGGACCATTTGCGAATATTTGTTTTTAAAATGCTTCTTAATGTATAATTAGAATTGGACTTTTCAGTCCAAAGAAACTCATATTTAATCCAATAGATTAAATAGGAGAGATACTAAACACAGCAACATGAGGGAACATTAATAAGTATATAGAGGGGTTATTTAGTTTTAGAGTCCCATATAAAATTAAATTTTTTGTGTTTGGGTCTTCATATTGTCCAATAGTGGATTTCCATAGAAAATAACTCTTGGCATGTAGAACTTATATCAATTTCAGAAAATGATCTAGATTCTAGACCCAGTGTGAGTAGGCATATATGTAGTTGAAGTGAAGACGAGGAAAATGGAAAGGCTCCACGCCAAGCGACCTTTGGGGAAATTAAATCACCCAAACAACAAGTAGTGAGCAACAAAAGGTATCACAGACCAGTGAGAGAAAAAAATTGATTCCTTTCTTTTGTCAACTTAAGTTTCTCCTGTGTTCTTCTTAGACAAGAAACTACAATTGAACAACTACTTGTCTGCAAGTTAACTTCATATTCTTCTTACTTTTATTGCATTGTACTGTTAATTGAAGGCATGCCATTGCATGCGTGTTTTATCTTCCTGATAAAGGAGGACCTCTGTGTTATCTGTCCTATAGAAGTTACAGTAGTTGTTTTAGTAATTATACATTAATAGAATACATAATCTTTTCGTGTCCATTTTAGATGAGTAATTTTCTCTTTAAGATATATTTGCACAAGGACATGTTTTGTTTCAAGCCTCTAGTCTTCTATGATGCCTTGCTATGTTGGTGTGAGGAAAAAGTTCTATGATTGCAATGAGTAATGATAACAACATTGTTATCTTGGTGCAGGGCTATTGTTTCCTTTTTGGCCCAGTGATTTTATAGTTTATACTGAAATATATGTTTTTGCAGGATAATTGTTGAGATTTCTAAGAACCTCTTGAAAGCTCCAAGAATGTAAGTTTCTAGTTTAGCAAAATACTTCCTCTTGCTCTCAACTCTTAGAACTAGATTTTACTTTTTTTAAACAAGCCAGTGAGTCTAAAATGTTCATGACAAGTATCTCTGTGATACTAAAAACGTTTGGACTCTACCTGTTGCTTATGTGAGCATTCAGAAACTTTCATAGTTCACATTGGACAAATACAAAAACACAGAGTACTGTACTATTAAAGCATTTCATGTCTTATTTCTTTCACAAGATTTGAGCCTCTCCTAACAAGATACTGTTAGCTGTATATGTGTTCTCATGAGCTTGCAAAAGTTCAACTTTTTCATATATTTAGTCCCACATCGGCTGTAGAAGCCAATCTTGTATAGTTTAGATTGCCTTCTTCCCTTTTGTTTCATTAAAGTGTTGTGTGGGAGTCCTATGGGCCACACACGCGCGTTGTCGCTGGCGCTCGGTTCGGTTCGGCACGCATAACGGGTGTCGGTACGTGTCCACATCTGCGGACGCTGAATGCCAATTCGATTTTCTCTTCGGGTTCGGAGACCCTAAAAAACTTTTTGATCCCCATTAAATTTTCTGACTGTTACTATTTATTTATTTCTTGTAATGTTGGACACTTAAATTCTGTCCATATACAATGTATCACGTTTTTTTGCATTAGTCATTACTTTGTAACGTTCAAATTTAATCTCCTTAATTCCTAGCCGTTACAAAAGACCAAATAAGCCTATAAATATTGAGTCCCTTCTTCTCATCTTCTACACAGAAAAATTCTCCTATACAAAAACTCTCTTCCGAATTTTCGTCTTCCCGAATCATTCTGTTCGTCCTATTTTTTGTCTTGGCAGAGCCAAGTCGGTGGTCATTCTCTCTACGTCGTGTGCGACAAGGAGATTCCGGTGGAGCAAAAATTTTACCACTAGGAGCGTTCGGAAATAGTCTGCACATAGACCCGAACTAACTCTTAGGACAGTGCTACGTGCGCGACTTCCCTGGAGGCCTGTAACAATTTATTTGTTTCTTTTATTTGCAGATATTTTTTTTAATCGAAGAATATTGAAGAATTTCCAACAATCTAAGAGTTAATCCATTTACAAGATTTTGTGAAAACATTTTGTAACTATTTGCTTTTGTTACAAAATTTGCTTCTTGTTACAAAAAGGAAAAGGTCTAATTTGCTTCTTTGTATATACAACTATTTGCTTCTATTTGCTTGTAGTCGTGTAAAGGAAAAAAGAAAATAAAAAAGGGTTCAATTGTTTGTTCAGTTGCCTACTACACACTAGAAGCTGCTTCCGGTTACAAAACATGTGCTTTATTTGTTAGGATATCTAATTTGCTTACTGTCAGCGTAAGTCCAAAATGTGGATTTATTGCTGGAAACGGATTCATAGCCGAAATATACACTGTCATCATATATCATTTTGTTCCTTCCATAATAAATATACAAAGTTTTGCTAGTGTCTGTTCTACTAACAAGTGTTAACATTTTAAATTTGCTACGTACTGTCTATTCAAAAAGAAAACAATTTGTTCTTTTAACAAAAAGTATCATCCTTAGCATTAAAAATAATTCTATTGAGAGTGAGATTTGAACCCACTCCCTTTCAAACCAGAACCTTAGGGCCTGTTTGCTTCCCATTTATAACTCAGTTTTCTGAGTTATAAATGAAGCCCTCCCTCGAACAACGTTTGGACAACCACTACTTCAAATATTTCATTCGAAATTTTTTTTCAAAACGTCACATTTAAAAGCAGCTTTTAGGAATCAGAAAAAATATGTTTTCTAAGAAGTGTTTCCCAAAATGTGGGCCCCATTTCCACCCCCACTCCCCAACAGACTCCCAACTCTCTCTCTCTCTCTGCTCATTTTCTTCTTACCAAAAAAAAAAACCTCCATGGCAGCGGTGGTGGAGGACCTTCATGACGGCCGCCGCCTCCCGCCCTCTTCGAACTCCTCATGCTCGGCCGGCTCCTCAACAGCGGTGGTGGAGGACCTCCAATACGGCCGCCTCCTTCCTCTTCGAACTCCTCATGCTCGCCCGGCTCCTCAGCAGCGGTGGTGGAGGACCACCTCCCTCTTCGAACTCCTCATGCTCGGCCGCCTCCTCCTCCCGCCTCGAGCTCCTCCTCCCGCCTCGAGCTCCTCCTCCTCCCGCCTCCTCCTCCCGGCTCGAGCTCCTCAGCAGCGGATTAGGGTTTTTGGTCGAGTGCTGCTCGGCGGCCTCCTCCTCCCGCCTCGAGCTCGGCCGGCTTCCTCCTCCCGCCTCGAGCTCGGCCGGCTTCCTCCTCCCGCCTTGAGCTCGGCCGGCCGCCTCCTCCCGCCTCGAGCTCGACCCGCCGGCCGCCTCCTCCCGCCTTTGGCCGCCTCCTCTGCTCGACTGCGACCCGGTGGCGGAGTCGAGTCCTCCTCCGGTCGACTGCGAGCCGTTGGCGGTGTCGAGTCATCGTCGAGCCTCGATATCTGTGATGGACACGTGTGTCGGATACAAAAATTTATTTATTGAACATAGATGGACACAGAATTGTGTGGACACGGTTAAGAAAATCCTCTCTAAAAATATTTTACCAAATCGAATCTCCAAAAAGAAAATTTTAAATCACTTTCCAGATGAAAGTAACCCAGGGCCGGTCCTACACTTTATGGGGCCTAGGGCGTAATGTGAAAACGAGGCCTTTTTTTTCCACCTAAATAAAAATTTATTTTAGCATTTTTATGGGCAAAATCATCAATTAAGCTATCATAATCAAAATTTTCTAATATATTACTTTCAATAGATACCATAGCTAGACCATTTAATCTTACTTTAAATACATTTCTAATTTATAGTTTTTCTGACCTTTCTATGGTCTTCGTCCTTTGAAGTTTTGCTACTGTGCTCTAGCAGCTAGCCTTCATAAAGTGTGGGGGTTTAGCGAGAGAAACTTGGTTAAAAAAAATATTTTGTGTACATTTGCTTGCAAGTTGCAACCAAAGCTTAAAAAAAATTGTCCCTGCTCCAGACCCATCAGGCTATCACCCATGTGATGTGACGTACAGTATTGATTGCTAGTGCTACTATGACAAATTTGCAACCCGAAAAGAATCAATACATAATAACTCTTCACTCTCTCTTCTTTCATAAATCATACCTGGTCACTGGTTTGGGGTCTCGTGGTTGCAGGAGAAGGTCGCCAACTCGTCGGCGATGTGTTACTCTGTATGATGTTCGATTGTTCGGTCCAGTCCAGAGAGAGAGAAGACAATAAAATATGTTGAATTTTCTGTTATATAAAAGAGGGGAAGAAGATGAATAGGTGGTGAGATTTAAATTTTTTGCAACCGTTTGAGCGCACTTTCAGTTTTTTTTACCGTTTCGAAATTAGGGAAGTTTCAATTTTTTTTTGAAGGTGAAGAGGCGTACGTTTTATTTCTTCTTTTCTTTCAGCATCTTCTTAGATCTGCTATCAATTTTGGGCTTTTCATTCCATTTTTTTTAAAATTTGGTGCTGGTCTATTTACATTAGAATTATGGGACCTTCAAAAATCGGAGGCCCTGGGCGGTTGCCCACCTCGCCCCTAGCCTGGGCCGGGCCTGAAGTAACCAAACGCAAACTTAGAATAACTCTACTCAGAAAACTACTTTATAACTTACTTTCAGAAAACTGTTTTTAGAACAAAATTTCAGAAAGTCTATCCAAACGGATCCTTAATCTGGCACCTTTAGACCAACTCAGCCATCTCAACATAAGTGTCAACTTTTTACATTGACACTTTATCAACCTTTTAGAAATAACTGTTAATGATTGTTACCATTTACAAAGATACTGTTGCAATTTAGAAAAGTCACTATTTATAAAATTCGTTGGTTGCTACGCACAACACTGCTACACATTGTTAAACATACTCTTGTTTTACTGTAGCAGATTGTTTTAGCAACCACTTGCCATTTGGTAAACAAATTTCTTAGCAAATTTTGTCACTCATTTAATATTATTTGTTATCTAATTAATATTAGTTGCTCACTACCAACAAGTTACTTGTTAATTGTCAAAGTTTTGTCACACTAGCAACAAATTGTCATTATTAGATAAATTGACACCTTAGACAAACATTATTGTGCTAGCACATTTTGTTAATACTAGTTTTCCTTACTCAATATTTCTATTTTGCCTAAAACAAACAATTAATTGATTTAGTAAAATTTCTTTAATTTTAAAGTTCTAAAGTAGAGATTTGATTGAGAACAAGCCGAACGGGCGTCTAAGCGACCGGTACTTAAGTTTTTCTAGTGAATCACCGCTTGCTGGGATCCGGCCCCTACAGCTAACCCAACCTTATCAAACTTGAAAAACTAAAATTTTGAAGGTAGATTACTAAAATCATTTTAGTTGTTAATTTTAGCTTAAAATCATTGAGTAAATAATTCCTGCAGCCTTTTGGAATCATATTCTCAAGTTCTAAAGAGATTTAGAACAAAAAACAAATTAGATTTAAAGTCCATAGCTGGATCTGACTCCAAAGCTAAGGTAAACCCTATAGAAATCCATGGCAAACCCAAGCCTAATCTCCAACGAGACCTCTTTCAAAGGGGAAGGCTCTAACAAGCCAGAGGCTAACATGATTCTGAATGGTTCTTCTAGCTCTTTCAGGTCTGTAAGCTATCAACCTATAATAAACATTTCTTACCATTCTGATGATTGGTGGTTGGATTCTGGAGCAAATGTTCATGTTTCTTTTGATCGCTCTAGTTTTTCAAACTATCAGGAATCGGGTGGAGGAGGTGTGACCCTAGGAGACGGCTCAACGACACAGATTGTAGGAAGAGGAAGAATAGACCTGAAGATGACATCAAAAAATCATATATCCTATCAACAAAAGCACGAAAACTAGAATCGTCGATGGTGTGCATTTGAACCTGGGTTCCTCATATTCATAGACTCTATTTCCCATACGAGGATATCCCCACCATTTCCTATAAGTGTAGTCACCCATGTCTGCGTAGCATAGGAGAATATTAACAAAATTGGAAGTCATAATTGGACAAAAATTTTACTTACAATCATCTGGAGATTGGATTATTGGAGACATGTCCCTCGTGTTATAATTGTTAAATCGACTATTCAATTTACCAATTGTAGTATTGATTCTACTTATTGCATTGGATGTAGTATAACTGATTGAGGGCGGATTATCCGGAATTGTCTGTCTCCTCCAGAATTGTCGAAGAACACGATCTCCCGAATGATATATTGTATATCGATCGTATATAATATACGATCTATGCATACTAAACCAATATGACAATCTTTTTTATTTCTGGATCATTATATGTAATTGTATATGGTGCCCATGCCACCTGTTTAACGACAATGTATGAATAAGTACAATAATTTAAAGTCATTCATCAAATAATTAAATCATTACCTCACTATACTGCAATGTATCAAATTATTCACGATAAAGTGAGACAGCCTTGTATTGACAATGTTGTTGATCTACAACATACGTTAACCAGCGCATAGCAACAGAAAAGACTCCAAAATCACTAGTTACGCTGGTAACCGATCTACCAATATAGAAGTGCTCGTAGGACCAGACCTACAACAAATATAGTAAAAAAATTCAGTACAAAGTAAATACAATGAAATACGAATAAATTTTTTCTTACCTAAACTAGTGGCATACATCCACAAATACTCTTGCGAGTCTTCATATTAACAAATTCAGTCAGCATTGCGTGGAGATATGATAAAGCAACAGCTCCCCATGCATGACTAGTAGGTTTGGTCAAATCAGCTAAAAATGGTAGAAGTCGCACATTAACCATATTTCCATTTGCGTCAGGAAAGAAAATAGCACCACATAAATCGAGCAAGTATGCTCTAATCACTGAATAATCTAAAAATAAGAAAGCAAATCTTTTATTAAATACTAAATCAATCCTTACAAATATTACTAATTAAAATACATACCCGTATATTATCTACGTCAACCGCCTCGTTGTCCATGGTGTGATTTAAATCCATGAAGTTTTTACGAAGCCATAAAAATGTGACAAAACTGCTACCTCCCAGATCCGGTGGAGGCATAATTCCGAGATAGGAAGTAATCAGATCAGATGGAGTAGACTGTTGGTTGAAATATATTGGGTCTCCTGTAATAGGCAATCCCAATGTGTTTGCGACACCACATAACATGATCGTCATCTCCCTCACTGGAAGTTGAAAAGTGTTGCGTTCGGGCCACCAACGTTCAGCAAGACTTACAATAAGATGAACATCGTGAATGAGTGTCACCCCACTTTTTTAATGTTCAGAAAATATTAAATCTATCTTTTGATTAAAGATTTTTTTTATTTTGATTTTCAAATAATAAATCCTCATGAGCATTTTTGGAGAAAAATTCGAATTTATGATTTTGGGAAGAAATTCCTATGTTGTTTCAACCAATTTGAGTGGTCCCCATTTTTCAAACCTTCTAACAACTTTTCTAACTAATTTTTGGAAGTTTATGCAAATAGTGAAAAGGAGAGGGGCTATTTCGGATTTGTGTTTTGGGCGGAGGGGCTTTTCTGCAAAAATCCCTTTCTCTATATGTGTCGGTTTGGAGAGAGAATGAGCAGCAATTTCATTCTTTCATTCCTTAAGATTTTCAACCCATTTCTTCCCCAATTCAAACCCCAACCCTAATCTCGGCCCGACGGTTGATGCAATGGCGGTGGGCTGCGTACTTGGCGACTCCGACGACTCGGCACACTACTCCTTCAGCGAGCACTCTCCGATGACCGAGCAGCGGTCGATTTCTGCGATTCGGCCTCGGCATCATTTTTTTCGACGACTTCGTCACTCCGACTCCTGCGATAGCATAGAGGTGAGCTCGTCGTGAGTCTTCTTGTTGTGATCCGTTCCTCTATTCTCAGATCTCTGCTCTGGCGTGTTTTCAAATTCAGGGTTGATCGATCGATCGTGACGACCGCTTACTCACTGCTCGATTGCACACTCGATTGCACGAGTAGATCAGTGGGTTGGATTTTCTCTTCCGGATCGATGAAATTTATTTGATCCAGAAGTTCGGGTGAGTCGATCGACCTTTCCATTTGATTTTCAACCTTTAGCTATGCTCTTGATGTAGGCGCTGAGTATTTATATTTTTGGGAGATAGGTTCGGGAATTGATCGAACATTCAGGACTTGTCATTCATTGAGATCCTGAATTCTTTGGTAAGCATTTTGATCATTTCTGATTTCATTTCAAATTCGAGTTTCGGATATGTTAATTGAAAGAATGTTGTTCTTCTTGTTTAAATTTTATTAGAGAGTAATTGAGAGGCTGGTGATTGATTGGGAATTCAAGTTTGAAATCGATTTTCTTAACTGTAAGTTACGTTTGTGTTTTTGATTCACTCTTGAGGAGGACATCATCTAGTGTCTGGAATTTAATCCTCGTCTCTCTGTTGTTTTGTTTGAAAATGTTACAGTGACAGTTTTGATCTCGTCTGGATTCGAGAGAGGACCGATGTAATGTCTATAGTTCGTATTACGTATTTTGAAATACGTGTACATATTTTATCTTGTATTACATGATTCCTTGTTTGGCTTATCTTGGCATTACATGGCTTGGTCTATTTTGGGTTGGTTCGGCTAGGCTTGGGTTGTCTTGGTTCATCATGAACCAAGGGATGAACCCTTACCTACCACCACCATCATCCTTTATTAACCCATTCCCTTATTCTCTCTCTTCATTTAATTCTTCTTCTCCACCATTACTTCTTCAACCACCAGGAGAGAGAGAGAGAGAGAGAGAGAGAGAGAGGAGAGAGAGAGAGAGAGAGAGAGCTTAGGCAAGTATAGCTTGCTTCATGGAGGAACTTCATTTTTATTGTTCTATTCTCTTCCTCTCAAAATTCTAACACACTTTAGTACTTAGCATTTCTAATTTCCATGGCTCAATTTGTGTAGATCTAAGTTTATAGTATTTTCAGATTTCTTAGGTTTTGATCTACTTAACATTGTTATTTCCAAGTTTTGATGGTTCCATGTTGTAGAGAATTTCGTTCTACCCCATTTTGACCTATGGAAGTCCTGATTTTGACTTTAAATGAAGGATTAATGGAGCCTTGAAGCCATGGTTTCCATGGTTCTCCTTCTCGGATCTTTGGAGAAGGAGAACAGCTTTATGCGGCAACTCATGCGGCCAGCTTTATGTGACAACTTATGCGGCCAGCTTTTGCGGCAACTCATGCGGCTAGCTTTTGCGGTAACTCATGCGGCTAGCTTTTGCGGCAACTCATGCGGCCAGCTTTATGCGACAACTTATGCGGCCAGCTTTTGCGGTAACTCATGCGGCCAGCTTTTGCGGTAACTCATGCAGCCAGCTTTTGCGGCAACTCATGCAGCCAGCTTTATGCGACAACTCATGCGGCCAGCTTTTGCGGCAACTCATACGGCCAGCTTTTGCGGCAACTCATGCGGCCAGCTTTATGCGGCAACTCATGCGGCCAGCTTTTGCGGTAACTCATGCGGCCAGCTTTTGCAACAACTCATGCGGCCAGCTTTTGCGGCAACTCATGCGGCCAGCTTTATGCGGCAACTCATGCAGCCAGCTTTATGCGGCAACTCATGCGGCCAGTCTTTTGCGGCAACCCTCATGGCTGGGTTATATTTTGGAACACGACAGGATAATGTAGGGATAGAACATGATAGTGGCCCGTCGTGGCGCACTCTTGATAAGTAACCTACATGATAACCTTGATATGCTGTTGCGACAGTTAGCATGTCATGACAAGTATGTATGACCTGGACACCGTGGGCGATTGTATTTGTACAAATAAACCAGTACTGTCTTGCATCATATCTAGGATAGGGATTCCTGAGTACCACGGTCAAGGATACCTACAGTAATTGACTAAGGCTAATAAACTAGAATAATTCAGTAGACATGAAGAGATTTTCAGCTACAGGCAATCTCGTTATCTGGACGCATTAAGTGGACTTGTAGCCTACTGACGAGTAGGGCACATTTTTAGCACATAGTCACGTGTTGCATTCTTCATAAATGGACATTCGACCTGGATAACCGGTTGGTCTGCAGGGCTTGTGGTTGTTGGGATAATCTCATTGCATCTTGCTAGTAACTAGGCCTGTGATAACCCTAGTTAGTTAAAAGTATCAAGCCGTACTCTTGATTGGCCGTGATTGATTGGATGGAGTTTATTCCAGCTTAGTCTTATCCTGATCATGTGCAAGATTGTGACATGACATGATTATTGATGCTTGCCTTAACAATAATGATCGGAGGTCTAGTTCTGTTCAGGCGAAGGGTTACAACCCTGGTCCTTGTTTGGTTTAAGGGTTATAACCTGGCTCCCGGAGCAGTTTTGTGTCCTCTCTTCGTTTATTGTCTTATTGCAATCCCATGCCATGCTCGTCATGTTTTACTTTACCTCAATACCATGATTATTTATACTGGCCTTAGCAATAAAGATCAGGGGTCCAGTTCTGTTCAGGCGAAGGGTTACAACCCTGGTCCTTGTTTGGTTTAAGGGTTGTAACCTGGCTCCCGGAGCAGTTTTGTGTCCTCTCTTCGTTTATTGTCTTCACTGTACTAATAGTATTTGAGACAGATTTCTATTTAGGTGAAGGGTTACAACTCCGGTCCTTGTTTGGTTTAAGGGTTGTGACCTGGCTACTTGAATAGTTTCTTCGTACTCAGTTTACTGTTGTTATCTCGATTATTATCAGTTCTTTATTTATTATCTTTAATATTCTTTTATGATATGCTGGTTTTAGTTCCTAAGTGAAGCCTCATTTGTGGCACTTGCTCTTTCTGGGGTCTAAACTAGCTGGTTTTGTGTGGCCAGATATCGGAGCAGTACCAGAGGATCTACATGTCTTCTAGCCAGATGGTGACCACCAGGCGTAACCCTGGCAATGAGTGGATTTCTTTTTATCCTCCCACTTATTTGTAAAATTATTCTTTTGAGGCGTTTAGCCGGCGAGCATGTGTTAGCTCGTATTGCACCTTTATTTACTGTCTGCCTACGGGCTGTAACATGATTGGCAAATCCTAGGATTGATCATGTATGACTGAAACTCTTGCTAGTCCTAACATTTTGTACGACTAGCTTCATGATCATCCGAATATATAATATATGGGACGCCTTGCTATTATATATTTGGTGCTCTGACATCTTGTAACTATTATTGCTTACTTGAGATTGAGACAATAGGCTTGTTCATGACCATAGGAGACTGTTGGCTTGTAGTTAAACCCTCATGTATCTAGGCAGCCGTGACCGTATAGCGAGGTGGGTTGCACTTCAATATACGTAGATGGCTATGTACGCTCCCGCTCTCCAGTATTATGGTTCTGGGGCGTTACAACCGATACTTTGGATCAAGTCTCCTCGTATTTGGAATTTCTTTCAGGTATGATTGTTATCTCTATGCTAATTCATGCTATTTCGTTTCTCTCCTCTTTGAGTTGGGTGTTGGCCAGGATCGATTGTGGTAGTATGACTTGTGTTCGTGTCCCGATGATTCAAGTCCGTTCATGTTGGTGTGTTCGTTGGAGTTATTTATTACTCTTGATTGCGATAAGTTGCTGCAGAATTGAGCAAGTGTTATGGCTCTGGTCGGGACCAAAACTGAAGTTGAGGTCGTGTTTGAACCAAGGGTGTCGTGGCGTATCCGGGGATGGTTCCAGTTCGTATCCTTTTTGATCTTTAAATATGGATTGTATTTTCTCTTTATTTGATTTGTATATTTTGAATTGGTTGGTTTTTATTCAGAGTGAATCTGTATAATTATACTTATAGAATATCTTTGGTTGTTGAGATTTACGGATTTAGTTCTTTATTTCGAGATCTGTTGGTCAGGTTCATTGTTGCAGGCGAGTCAAGTTCAGACTCATTTTTGCTTGTTATGAGCAATTATACAATTGAATGGCAGGGTTATATATGCAGGTTGGCTTTAAGACTGCTGTGAAATTGAGTTTTGCCTAATCCTGAGTTTCCAATTGTTTAAATCATTTTTTGAGTTATAGTGTATATGAGGTGTAGTATGATTCCAACAAACAGGATTATAGAGTTTTGATCCAACTACGTGAAGTTCAATCTTATAAACTATTAATGTTTATAATCTGGATAGGTAGTTGTCTACTTCTAAGAAAATCTTAGGCTGATCCTAGAAAACCTGTCTCTTGAGTGTTGTTTATGTCACTTTGATGTAACATTTCATATAGCAACTTGTAATTAGATTTTTATTAGGAAAGAGGTAGTCTGGCATTACATTTTAGTTATTAAATTAATGGTGTTTATAGATTGTATTAGGAATAGTTGTAGATAAAGTTAAAGTGTTAAATAGATAATGGGTATAACTTAACCAACTTGTAAATCATTTAAAGCAGGAGGACATCCAGCTCCGTATATTACTCGTACCTTCCCGGAGCATGGCAAGTACTTTTTCTATGGTCTTGTGCATTTACATATCTTGTACTCCTCTTGATGACACGTCATGACACGATATCTTGTACCCTCGTACTTTCCTGTTCTTGTATTTACTTGTGTCAGGAGGGAAAATACACTAACTATGTGACCAAACCCGGTTACTATATTCATGTAGATAGCTTAGGCCTCGCATCGTGCATGCGGGCCCTAAGCCGTACCGATATTCATGTACTCCTGTACATGTTCTTGTACTCACCCCAGCCGGTCACATAGGCTAGTTGTATTTCAAATATTTGTGCACATGTCATGTCTTGTACTTCAGGTTCATGGTTACATTCATGTACTTACATTCCTGCAATTCCTTTTTTTCCTATATTTTATATTTCATGTTCTCCTGTACGTATTTCCATATCATGATGTTCTTGTTCATTACCTAGAACTGTACTTTGCTCCGCTCATGACTAGGATATGTTGCAGTTGAGATGGAGGCTATATGTGACACATACTATGGCCGTGAGCCTACAGACGCAGTAGAGCCAGCTGGAGTTTCTCTGGACTTGGAGGCTGAGGAGGCCTAGTACCTCACCTTTAGCAGATTATATTCTATTGTACTTGAGACTATCAGACATTATTTTAGTGGGATGAATGTAATAACTTTTAGACATGTACTTGATTCTGGGATTCGATGTTATAGATGTGTGGTTTATATTCATTCTTATCTGGACTTGTAATTTCCCTAGCTTGGAACAGCTTACTTCGTCGTGTCTAACGACGAAGGCTGGACGTGTTCGACTCGTGTCCGATTATTCGGGAGCGGGTCGTGACATATTTTTAGTGGTGGCCCATGCAGGTCTATCCTAATAGTACCTAGGTATTAGTGTACTATTGGGGGACTTGATTAAAATAGGGAAACTTGAATCCTAGCATAGGAAATCGGGTACATTTGGTATATATGGATATATATAAAACATTTACCTTTACTTGTAGGTTAAGTTTTTACCAATCACGAAGTTTTCTTTTACTGCAGGATGGTCACGACGAGGAAGACCGCAGATCAGCCTGGAGTTGCAGGCAGTTCGGTACAGTCTGCACCAGACGTTCCGTTAGAGCAGCTTCCACCACCGCCTTCTATCTTTCCTCTGCTACCCCCGACGATGATGTTCGACGGCGCTTAGGTGATGGCCATGTTCCAGCAGTTCATGGAGGCTCAGAACCACTAGGCTGCACAGTTCCGAGCAACAGTCATGGATGCACTCAGGACTCGAGAGATGGTAGCACCAGCACCGGTAGCACCTCCAGCACCAGCAGCACCGAGACCGGGGACTGCCAGAGACTACCAGAACCTCTGTTCGATGGATTTTTGGGGCCACGAGAGGATTGTATATGCAGATGAGTGGCTGGAAAATGCTGAGAGGACACTGAAGATGGCGAGGATCCCGGATGACCTGAAGGTAGAAGTTGCGAGCATGCGACTTTTTGATCTTGCCAGGGCTTGGTACCGAGAGGAGCCCCAGTTAGCTGCGCCCCAAGTTCTTTGGGCAGACTTCAAAACTCTATTCAATAAGAAGTTTTTCCCCGACGTAGAGCGAGATGAGCTTCGGATGCAGTTCGAGGCATTGCAGCAGGGGAACATGACGGTGGCAGAGTACACATCAGAGTTCACCCGACTCAGCAGGTTCGCGGAGAGCCTAGTCAGTACTAGGGGTGAGCAATATACGGTTAAAAAATCGTAAATCGGACTGAACCGAACCGAACTGGCCATTCGGTTCGGTTTGAAAAATATCGGATCGGATATCGGGTTTGCGGATTTAAAATTTTGGGTTTCGGGTCGGCAAGCGGTTATTGGGTTCGGTTACCCAACCGACCCAAAAATCGATTAGGTTTTTTTTAGTTATGAAATTACTAAAATACCACTCGGGTATATAAAAAACCTCTCGCTCAGAACTCTCACTCTCGGGCTCAGCAGCCCTAAAATTTCTCTCACTCTCACTCTCTCTCGTCTCTCCGTCTCTCGCCGCCGACTGTTGCTCTCTTCTCTTGGAGAACCCTAACCCTAACTCTAAGAGACAAATATCTCCCTCTCTCGTGCTATCTCTCTCTCTCTCTCTCTCTCGTATTAACCCTAGATCTGGGCCATCTGGATGTGGATATCGAGAAACCCTAGATCTCTCTGGAGAATCTTAACTCTCGAGCTAAGCTAGATCTATCGAGATCTAGCCTTAATCTGGTAAGAAATAACGTTCTCTCTGAAAATAATTTTTTTACAAAGATTTGTGTATTTTATTTCGATTTTTCTAATTATTTGGTTACTTTCGTGCATGTGCTAGAAATCTAACCTAGATCTAGAGGAATCTAACCTAGATCTGGCCCCTTGCTCTTGCTGTGCTGTTGTCTTCATCTCTCGATATTAGGAATCTTGTTGACATTGAACAAAAATTCGTTCTCACTTACTGTAAGTATCATCTATCCATTGTTCTTCCTAATTTCTTGAATATTTGGAATGTTAATATGTTTGCAGTGCACGAAAATTAGCAGTGCAGCATAGACTGACCCCTTTCTTTTGTAATTTCCTGAATATTTGGTGGTTTAAAAATTTGGTTCATGAATATCTTAAGTAGATTGGCATGTTAATATGTTTGCAGTACAGCATGTTTAATGTTCTTATTAGCAGTGTAGCATGTTTAATGTTTGCACTTTGCAGTGCATTATGTAGGCTCTGTAGTGCACTTTGTTTAATGTTTTTGCACTTTGTTTAATGCTTTGCAGTGTACTATGTTTGCTTTACAGTGCACTATTTGATCAAACTGCAATTGTAGGCTTTGCAGCATGTTTGTTAATTTTCTGATAGTCTTTACTTTAATACTTTTTGCACTTTGGAACATTTTACTTTGTCTGTTGGTGGTTTAAATTAGCATGTTTAATGTCTGTTGGTGGCTTAAATTAGCAGTGCAGCATGTAGGCTCTGCAGTGTACTTTGCACTTTGGAACATTGCACTTTGGAACATTTTACTTTGTAGTGCATTATGTAGGCTCTGCAGTACACTTTATTTAATGTTTTTGCACTGTTTAATGCTTTGCAGTGCACTATGTTTGCTTTGCAGTGCACTATCTGATCAAACTGCAATTGTAGGCTTTGCAGCATGTTTGTTAATTTTCTGATAGTCTTTACTTTAATACTTTTTGCACTTTGGAACATTTCACTTTGTCTGTTGGTGGTTTAAATTAGCATGTTTAATGTCTGTTGGTGGCTTAAATTAGCAGTGCAGCATGTAGGCTCTGCAGTGCACTTTGCACTTTGGAACATTGCACTTTGGAATATTTCACTTTGCAGTGCATTATGTAGGCTATGCAGTGCACTTTGTTTAATGTTTTTACACTGTTTAATGCTTTGCAGTGCACTATGTTTGCTTTGCAGTGCACTATCTGATCAAACTGCAATTGTAGGCTTTGTAGTGCACTATGTTTAATGTTTTTGCACTTTGGAACTTTTGATTGGGTCTACAGAATCTTCACTTTATGGCTTTTAAGGATTACTTATGTAGATTGGGTTATTTTGGTAGATTGGGTTAGGGTTAGTTAGCTAGGTAACTTAGTATGTTACTCATATTAAATTGTGTGATGTTGAATAGGTAACACCAATCCAATCTATGGCAACAACATCATATTCATGCAATGTGCGTATTTCTTGATTTTTTTAATTGAAGTACAAATTGTGTGATGTTTTAATTTGTTATTTATATTTTGTATATTCAATGTACAAATTGTTGTTTTAGATGTCGCAAGAAGGCGATCCTCAACCACCAACTAGCTCTCAAGCCACAAATGAGTCTATATCCAATCCTAATTCGAGGCTTCGAGTTTCAAGAAAGCCTACGAAGGTTTCAAAAAATTGGAATTCTGAGAAGATAAACTGTGCATTTGTTGTTTCAAAAAATTGGAATTCTTGCTCAAAACTATGACAAAAACTGGAAATGATGTTCAATTTATTATATTGTATTGCTGAATCCTGGAAATGTTGCTCAATTTATTATTTTGTATTGCTTTCCTGCATTTGTTGGCTTGAATATATTATATGCATTTTTTAATTTACAAAACTATGACAAAAACTAGGCCAAGCAGATGGTTTGTCACTTTGTCTTCATTTTTTACCTCCTAAGTGGGTCGACCCACTCGGGCCCATACAACCGACCCGAACCGAAAACCGAAAAAAAATTCGGTTCGGCTTCGACCGGTTTGTCTACATTCGGTTCGGTTTACAGGAATAAAGTTATTGGTTTTATCGGTTTTACGAATTTCGGTTCGGTTTGAACCGAACCGAACCGTTGCTCAGCCCTAGTAAGTACACCAGAGGATAGGGGTTGGAGGTTCAGGAAGGGTCTCACCAGAGAGTTGCGGCATACAGTGGCGATCAGCCAGGCGACGACTTATGCAAGCATCCTAAAGATTGCTCAGGCTGTGGAGAAGGAGACAGATCTGAAGCTGAAGAGGGACCGGGACATCGGCAACAGCAGCTTTCAGACACCGGCGAAGAGGACTCAGACTCAGACTCAGATTCAGACGAGGCCACAGCAGCCGGCACAGTAGCATCACCGTCCATCCAGAGTTCCTGCACATCAGCCACAGAGACAGTCGCAGGCAGTTGCTTACGCTTTTTGTTACCGGCCAGGGCACCGTTTTGTCGAATGCCGTAAGAGGCTCGGGCTCTGTTTATTTTACGGATCAGTCACACATCAGATGAGGGACTGTCAACAGGCTGCGGCTCAACTGACAGGAGGGCCACGAGGAGCTGGAGGACCACCACCTGCACCACCCAGAGCACTACCAGCTGCACCACAGAGGGTTCAGGCTTTACCTACTCAGCAGCAGCGTTTTGCACAGCATCAGCAGCAGAGGGGACCACCACAACTAGGGCGTGCTTACGTCATGGCCGCAGTTGAGGAGGATGAGGCAGTTCCAGATGTGATTACATGTTCTATCCTTTTACATTCATTTTCTGCTATTGCATTGTTTGATTCTGGAGCCACACATAGCTTTGTATCATTTGAGTTTCTGCATAGACACGGCTTCACACCTAAGCCCACTAGGAGGAACTGTCGGATTACGACAGGAGGGGGTAGTGCCAGTTAGTGAGATGGTTGATTGCTCTATCACTATAGCTAGGAGGGAGCTTAGGGCTCGACTTCTAGTGATGCCATTGCCCGGATTTGATATAGTCATCGGTATCTACTGGATAAGTGAGCAGTTTGCTGTAATAGACTGCCATGAAGGGAAGGTAATTTTCAGCCCGCCTGGAGTTCTACCGTTCGAGATCAGCAGACGGATCGCAGAGAGGCCAGAGGGAGTCTACTTCGGAGCAGTTGCAGAAGACCAGGAGTTGTCGCACCCGCTGATTGCAGAGTTTCTCAACGTCTTCCCCGAGGAGTTGCCAGGATTGCCGCCAGATCGAGATATAGAATTCAGCATTGACTTAGTGCCCGGATCAGCACCGAAGTCCCAGCATTGCTACAAGATCAATTCGAAGGATGCTGCAGAGTTGGAAGGCAAGGGTTTTATTCGGTCCAGTGCTTCACCTGGGGAGCACTGGTACTCTTCGTGCCGAAGAAGGATGGGACTGTTAGGATGTGTATCGATTACCGTGCACTCAATAACATCACCATCAAGAATAAATACCCGTTGTCGCGGATAGATGAGCTGTTTGACCAACTTAGTAGAGCTAAGGTCTTTTCCATGATTGACCTTCGGTCAGGGTATCATCAGATGAAGTTTCGGGAGTAGGATATTTCGAAGACAGCTTTCATTACTCGTTACGGCCAGTATGAAGTCTTGGTGATGCCGTTCGGACTCACCAATGCTCTAGCAGTGTTTATGAACTTGATGAATAAAGTTTTTTACAAGTATTTGGACAAGTTTGTTGTAGTCTTCATTGATGATATCTTGATCTATTCGAAGACTCAGGAGGAGCATGCGGAGCACCTGTGGATTGTTTTGAAGATTCTGCAGAAAGAGAAGTTGTACGGAAAGCTCTCGAAGTGTGAGTTTTTCCTGGACAGAGTGGAGTTCTTGGGGCATGTGGTGACTGGAGAAGGGATTTCTGTGGATCCCAAGAAGATTGAAGCTGTGGAAGTATGGACACCTCCCAAGTCAGTAGCAGAGATTCGTAGTTTCCTGGGACTAGCAGGTTACTACAGGAAGTTTGTGAAGGATTTTGCTAAGATAGCAGAGCCAATGACGAAGCTTACGCGGAAGGACGAGGAGTTCATCTAGAGCGGCGCCTGCCAGTCAGCATTTGAAGAATTGAAAAGAAGACTCACTACAGCGCCAGTTTTAGCTTTGCCATCAGGATCTGGAGGATTTGTCATCTACAGCGATGCATCAGAGAAAGGCTTGGAATGTGTACTGGAGTAGAATAAGAGAGTTATTGCTTATGCTTCTAGACAGTTGACACCTCATGAGAAAAATTATCCTACACATGACTTGGAGCTTGCAGCAGTCATTTTTGTCTTGAAACTGTAGAAGTACTATCTGTATGGAGAGAGAGTGGACATCTTCACGGACCACAAAAGCCTGAAGTATGTTTTCACTCAGAAGGAACTGAACATGAGGCAGCGAAGGTGGCTGGAACTCATGAAGGATTTTGACATCAATCTGTAATACCATCCTGGGAAGGCGAATGTGGTAGCAGATGCTCTTAGTCGATACCATGTTGCTATGTTCCTGTAACGCCCCAGTCCCAAAATACATAGAACTAGGAACGTAGACATGCCAGCTGTATTCATACGAAGTATACTCCAATATATGGAAACCTCGTATGAATACATAAGCTGTAAAATGCAGTAGAACCACAACAAACTAATCTCATCCACAAAATGAAAGAATAAAAGATGTCATATAATGATAATGAATTGTCTTGATACAATATGTTGGACGGAGACAAATCCATTACCAACAAAATAAAAAATACATGATATACAAAAGATTGATTTTGGTGAGCGAAGCGAAGACGATCCAAGTGCAATCATCCTCGGAGAAATAGAGATGGTCACGGCTAAAGCTAGAGCACCTGCGAAAGACAAGAGCACACACTTAGAGAGATAACTAGGTCCTTAGAAGGGACGTAACAAGACACATAATATCATGCCATATAAACTGAATAAATATTGCTCAAATACATAAGTCAATTGAATTATAACATGGTCCAATACACACCTATTGAACTAGCTTACCATCCTCCCAACCAAACAAGGATAGGAGATGGTAAACTAATTCACGATGACGTATCTTTCCATGCTACGAATCCAATATGGTATCCGAACCCCAACAAGGTTCAATACCTTCTCATCGAAGTAGTAAGCCACACCTACAACCAAACAAGGACAAGGTGTGACGAACTAATCCGTGACAAGTTATTGTTCTAAGCCATGGTCAGATACAAGTACCCAAACCAAAAGTATTCGTACCTAACAGATAAAGGTGGCCTATCCAGTCTAAGTGAAATGTAGTTAAGAATAATCTTTCTTACGCATGGGCCCTGGCTAAATAGGATCGGCATGGTCCCCCCTTGGGGCACCAGAGGCCCAATCAATAAGAGCATAATATTCCGCAGAACGTCAGTGGCCGTCAGTAATCATGGGTAATCTGACCCGCGTCTCCAACGGAGCTCACGGGTTACAAAAGGAAAAGTGCATCGAAGCCCATACGCTAAGGAATTGTCCTCCCCGCCCAATGCCTACTATGTTATATCCACAACACAAAACATACATTAACCGTTAAGTCAAACTAAGCATACAATCTTTATTAGCGGTTATTCCTATCGCACGACTTATACGCACCGGTGGCCAGCCAGTCACGCATGTCCGTATTCTACATGCGATATACAACTTCATGGTACAACGTGTCAAGGCCAATGAATGCAACACACAAGGTGGTCCCTTAAATCTAGGTTTAATGTGTAAGAAAACTAATACATAGCAGGAAATATAAATGAACAGTAAGTTCTAACAGGTTATGCCATGTATCACAGTTTATTTTGCATAAAAAAATAATGAATAATTCATGAAATATGAGCTAAAATAAATAAACAGCAAATGGCAAGGTGTCTTGCCTGGTAGGACGCCTGGTGTACTGCAATGATCAAGGTGGTACGAACTGCGACTTCGGTGTAATAACTATGCAAGGTGGTCTCTGATGGTGGCACGGACAGTTCCATTGAGTCCAGAAGGGTCAAATTACTTCGGGTGGACATAAGGTAGTATAGAATTGGTAAAGGAATAGGAATTGTGGGGCTAGCCACAGACAAGAGGATAGTCGAGGGAAAATAGCTAATTAATATATATATGATTTTTAGAAAGCTATTTATAATACTCAAAAACTATGTTTTATTATTCCAAATATTTTATAAGTAGTAAAAATCGTTTAAAGTTGAAAACTATAGTTTACATAGTAAAATATTTTATATAAATACCTAGAGAAAAATTATATTTTATTAGTCAAAATAGTTTTTGGATAAGTACTTGAAAATATATAAGAATTTATTTTTAGGCCAAATATTCTAAATTTGTCAAAATGCATTTTTAGGTAGGAAAAACTATATCTTATTAGCTAAAATATATATTTGATGATTATTTATAAATTTAGAAAACCGGTTTAAGATAAAACCAAATTTTGTTAAGTAAATTATTTTGGTAAGGCTACACTTTATTAACTATTAAAATCAACAAATATTTATAAATCTATTAAATAATTTATTTGAAAATCTGAAGGCTCCATATTTGTCAAATAATACTTTCTAGTAAAAGTAAATAAATAAAATGTTTAATAGTATATTTGGAACTGCTAAGCTTACTAATTCATTAAAATATCCTTATATTAAATAATAAAACTACTAATAATGTAGTTTATAAATAATAATAATGATATCTAATAATTTAATCTACTCAATATACTGTATATATGAGTGAAATAAATAATAATAATAATAATAATAATGGAAAACAAAAGATTATTAAAACAAACAAACAAACAACAACAAAACAATCAAAACCATTAATAAAATAAATTAAAACATAATTAAGAAGTCTAGGAGTGACAGTGTTGTCTTCCTAAATAAATAAAACAATAATAATAGTAATAATAATAATTAATAATATTAAAAAACAAGTTCATAATGCAGCAGTGGTGCTACTGCTTCCCTAGGAAGGGGTGGAAACAAAAAAAAATAAGAAAGGGGAAAGAGTACAGAGTTGCAAAAATTTAGGGAAGCAAAAAAAAGAGAGGTGGAAAAAGGAGCTAGGGAGAGGAATGAGGTTACCGGAGGGCTCGGCGAGCGATGGTGGGTTCGGTGCCGTTGCTGTCGGCGGAGGGAGTCTCGCCGACGATGGCGAAGGAGGAGAGGTACCAGTCGTCGGGCGTGATGTTGGCAGCGGCCCAACTGCAGTCGTGGTGGCGCGATTACGTCGGAGGAGGGAGCAGCGGAGGCAGCGGTGCTCCGGCGGTCCGGGGAAGAGGACCCGGTCGCCGACTCGCCAAGGCGGAGGATCGGCGCGCGGCCGGGGTAAGGGTTTTATTTTTGGGGATGGTTTTATTTTGACGGTGGTGGTGGTTACGCCGTAGTAGAGATGATGAATGATGGTGGCGGTGGCTGCGTAGGTGGTGATGTTGGGAGTGGGTTATGGAGGCCGACGACCAGAATGATGGTCGGGTCGGTAGCAGCAATGGTGGACGGTAGTGTGTGTTTGACGATGACTGGGTTGGGGAGTCGGGCAAGGAGGAGGAGATGGCCGGAGTAGCGGGGAGATGTTGGCAGGGGCTGTGCGGCTCGAGGCCGGGGATGATGATGGCTGGAGCGCCAGGGTGGTCGCAGAAGACGGAGTCGGGCGGTGGCGGTTGTGGTTATGTTTGGTGGTGCGTGGCCAGGAGTTCGGTCGTATTGGCGAGGTGCGGGTGGTCGTTGCGGTCGTATGATTCTATGGGTGTTTGTCGGGTTATGCAGGGAGGGCGACTGGAAGAAGTGGCTGGGAGCGACGGCGATGCAGAAATTAGGATAAGGTTTTGGCGTGTCGGGTTGTGTCCTGAGTGACACGGGAAAGTGTCGGTGTCCGGGATTGTCGGACACGGAGTAATAACTTGTAATTGTAAGGAAAGAAAATAGTGGATGAGAAGACAGAGACACGATGCACAACACATTTTGGGTCGAGAAATTTTGGATGGTAGAATTTGGTTTGTGGAGTTCATGGAAAAAAGGGCAAGTACCTCTCCTTTTATAGGAGGTGGGAATCCCATTAGGATAAAGACAAAATTTGGTTAAAACACCAAGAGATAATTTCATAATTAAATTCAAATCTATTTAAAATCATTTAAAACCATCCTTTATTTAAATTTATTCAAATGTATGCCAATAAAAATAATCTTTTCAAATATACTTCATCATATTTAATTCAATTTAAACCAAAACCATATTTTCAAATACTTTTTCGAATAATAAAATATTAATATTAAATAAATTTCGAAAATCATAATAAATATTTAAGTATTAATAGGAAATAATTTTAAACTACATTTTAAATAATTTTAGATAAAATAATTACAAAAGTAAACATAAATAATCAAATCTTTAAAATACCTTCTTGCTAAATAATTTATCATAAATAATAAAAATTAGTTTTAAAAATATGCATGAAATAATTTTTATGTTCTTTACACGAGTAGAATATTCACATAAATCTAGTTTCTAAATTACCACTATTAAAATAAGATAGAATTTTATAAATAACTAAAATAATAAATTTTGGCAAACTCGATAGATACTTCCACAACTTTTAATAAAAAAAATTATTATCTATATTATTTTGAAACCATCACCGATAATAAAATCAAAAACCATTTTTCTAAAAATATGTACCTCATACATATTCGCACTCGACGAGTAAATACAAAAAATGCAGATTCCCGTGCGACGTACAATACGACTATGCGACGTATAAATACAAAAAAAAAATTTGTACTAAAAATATAGTAAAAATTTAGGGGTTTTACAGTTCCATACCATGGATCGGCATCTTCTGGAGGATCTTGGGAGTCTACGGATTGAGATTGTTCTTCCGGGAGTTGGAGAACAGCTGATGCATATGCAGATACAGCTGGGACTGTTAGAGAAGATCAAGGAGGTCCAGTTTTTAGATGAGGGACTCCGATGTCTCATAGGCCAGGCAGAGGCATGATTGCTTGATGATTTCACTATTGTAGAGGATGGATCCCTGAGGCACGAAAACTAGTTGTGTGTGCCCAAGGATTTATGGAAGAAGGTTACGCAGGAGGCTCATCAGTCACAGTATTCTATTCATCCTGGATCTACCAAGATGTTAAGGATCTGCGGGAGTATGTATGGTGGTACAAAATAAAACGAGAGGTTGCCAGATTCGTTTCTAGATGCCTTGTGTGCCAGCAGGTTAAAGCGGAGCGCCAGAGACCAGCAGGATTACTCCAGCCTTTACCTATTTCGGAATAGAAGTAGGAACACATCACCATGGACTTCGTCTCTAGTTTACCGCGTACGCCCAGTGGCAAGGATGCTATTTGGGTTATCGTGGACAGATTGACAAAATTCGCTCACTTCATTCTGTTCAAGGTAGGGTTGTCAATCGAGAAGCTTGCAGACCTCTACATGCGTCAGATTGTGCAAATTCATGGAGTGCCAGTGAGTATCATCTCAGACAGGGACAACCGCTTCACATCACACTTCTGGAGGATTCTACAGCTGAGCTTGGGTTCACAGTTGAAGTTCAGCACCTCCTATCATCCACAGACGGACGTGTAGTCCGAGAGGACCATTCAGACACTGGAGGACATGCTGCAAGTTTGCGCATTCGACTTCGACGGTTCGTGGGAGGATCACTTACATCTTGTGGAGTTTGTCTATAACAACAGTTATCAGGTTAGCATCAAGATGACACCGTTCGAGGCACTATATGGACGGAGATGTCGCACACCTTTATCTTGGGACGATGTTGGCAAGAGAGCTTTGCTTGGGCCAGAGATGGTGGTAGACTCAACTAAGAAGGTCAAAATGATCAGAGAGCGTCTCAGAGTTGCACGGGATCGGCAGAAGCACTGGGCGGACAGCAGACGGCCACTGGAGTTCGCAGTTTGAGATAGAGTGTTCCTGAAGATCTCACCGACCAGAGGCATCATTCGTTTTAGCAGAGGTGGAAAGCTCAGTCCGAGATTCATCGGGCCCTTCGATTTGACGGCACGGATTGGCGAGGTGGCATATCGACTAGCGCTTCCTGCTAGCTTGGAGTGAGTGCACGACGTTTTCTACGTGTCTCAGCTTCGACGCTATATTCCGGATCCGAGCCATGTGGTGGACTACTCAGAGCCAGAGGTGGGTCCGAGCTTGACCTACGAGGAGCAGCCAGTGGAGATCCTTGATCGGAGGGAGAAGCAGCTGCGGAATCAGACTATACCGCTTGTCCGAGTCATGTGGAAATACCACTCTCCAAGAGAGTCCACATGGGAGCACGAGGACGAGATGCGGGAGCGCTATCCCAATTTGTTTGCTTGATTGTATTATTTTGGTTTTGAGAATTCTAAATTCAATAAATGACTGGTGTTTAAACATTCGTTGTGATTCTGCTTTTGAAAATTGGTTTTGTTGTCCTTCAAATTTTGAGGACGAAATTATTTTTAAGAGGGAGAGATTTGTCACCCCACTTTTTCAATGTTCAGAAAATATTATATCTATCTTTTGATTAAAGATTTTTTTATATTTTGATTTTCAAATAATAAATCCTCATGAGCATTTTTGGAGGGAAATTTGAATTTATGATTTTGGAAAAAAATTCCTAGGTTGTTTCAACCAATTGGAGTGGTTCCCATTTTTTAAACCTCCTAACAACTTTTCTAACTGATTTTTGAAAGTTTATGCAAATAGTGAAAAGGAGAGGGCTATTTCGGATTTGTGTTTTGGGCGGAGGGGCTTTTCTGCAAAAATCCCTTTCTCTATATGTGCCGGTTTAGAGAGAGAAAGAGCAGCAATTTCATTCTTTCATTCCTTAAGATTTTCAACCCCTTTCTTCCCCAATTCGAACCCCAACCCTAATATCGGCCCGGCGGTTGATGCAACGGCGGTGGGCTGTGTACTTGGCGACTCCGGCGACTCGGCACACCACGCCTTCGACGAGCACTCTGATGACCGAGCAGCGGTCGATTTCTGCAGTTCGGCCTCGACAGCATTTTTTTTTACGACTTTGTCACTCCGACTCTGGCGATAGCATAGAAGTGAGCTCGTTGTGTGTCTTCTTGTTATGATCCGTTCCTCTATTTTCAGATCTGTGCTTTGGCGTATTTTCAAATTCATAGTTGATCGATCGATCGTGACGACCGCTTACTCACTGTTCGATTGCACGAGTAGATCAGTGGATTGGAATTTCTTTTCCGTATCGATAAAATTTATTCGTGTCATGACCCGCACCCGCTATAAGGTCACGTGTACGTAACAACGCCCAGCCCTCACCATAAAAATGGCGTGGAACGCTGTAGGTTTTCTACTCTAACAAAAGTTTATATATAATATCAAAACCTGTCGAGAATATGGTCAACTCCGAACGGAGGACAAGCAATGATAATATATGAGTGCTCAATCACAACTCTAAGATGATAAAGTAAAGACTGAAAGATAAAGACAATAAGACGATAAAATATAACCTGTCAAGTCCAAACATAAATAATATACAAGTCCAAGTCCAAGTCTGTAATACAATCCAAAATAATAACAGTCTCAAAAGTAACTGGAGACAAGGTCCAGTACAAAGACCAACTCTAACTAAGTAATAGGTAAAGTCTCATCAGGTGGAGCTAAGCCCTGCTGGACCAAGGTCTCCAAGTCTAAGCCCACTACGTCATCCGGACCGTAGTAGGTACTGCAATCTCCCTCATCAGCATCTGTAATATTTTATCAACATATCCAGTCAGGATAGAACGAGTACATATATCTCATAACAGATCTCAAGATAGAATAAAAGCTATAAGACTGTAAATAAAGCATATACAATAAAATCATGGAGTGTACATATATGTATCATGGCATGGTAAGCTGTAGAACTAGAGCTAGAACAGAAAAGTAGAACTGAATCATGGTATGTACACAAATCAAGGTAAGCCATATATCCAATGTGTGTGAGTAGCAGTTTCAACTTGTGATCGGCTTGGGTACCTGTCAAGAACCGGCCTGGCTAGTCATAAGTACGGTATATGACTAACACTATTCAAGAATGCAAGGGGATATGATCACAGGCATACGCAACTACTCCCCCTACCCCAACTGGTAGAATGGATCCAAACAGGACACATCTCTGTACGAGATTCTATGAGAAGGGAGCTAATCTTCTCTAGAATCGGTGACCATATATTAAGCAAGAGCTACAAGGGAGCTTGCACAATACATCCCAACCTAAGAAGGAGAAACATCTCTCGTCGAGATCCAGGAATACCAATCCATGAGAACCATGTGTCAGGAATAAGCATATCTACACTAAGTACATGAATCATAACAGTTATCATAAATTGGGAAGAAGTTATCAGAGAATGTACTCGCCTGTAATATGATAAAATATGTCAACCGGATCCAATGCAGCGTCTCGAGGACCTATAGAGAATAAGACGTATCAATACTATGTTTAGGAAGTAAAGTCAAATCAAATTAAATCCTATTAAGTCATTCTAGGTCAAGACAAGTCTAGTTAGGTCAATCTTGGTCATAGAAGAACATTGGAAGTCAATCCGAATCAAACTAGGTCAAAAGTTGATCTTCAGTTGACTTTTGGTCAACGGGTCAACTCTAGGTCAACCCTAGGTCAACCCTAGGTCAATGGTGACTAACAGTTGACTTTTAGTCAACCGTTCAAGTCTAATGGAATTTGGAACTAAATTGGGTAAAGTGTTGACCCATAGTTGACTTTTAGTCTAAAAAGTCAACCGTGGTCAACTAAGGTCAAGACTAGGTCTAGACG